>JAMPIV010004657.1:0-159373 GCA_024509875.1 Oreohelix idahoensis
AATACAAACACTATAATAATAATACACAAATGCCTCCAATGCATATTTAAAGATTTAAAAAAAAAATAAAGTTTTGTCTCGTTTTGGCGAGGCGTGCTCCATTTAACTTAGACACTGGGTATGTCGGTTATATTTGGGGTACATGTCTAAATATAAAAGACTTTGGTCTAAAGTTCTATATTTAAAGATGAAATGGCCAGATAAGGGAAATGACAACAAAAGTATATTCTGAAACAAGGTAAAAACAGAATACAACAAGGTAGGATATAATAATGTGGCATAGGTTTGAGTATGTCAAGAACTGAAGGAAGCTTATGAAAAACAAAGCAGTACCATTAAAATACTGAGATTATGGAAAACAAAGTAGTCCCTAATTAAACTGTTGAGCTTTTGGGAAAAAAAAGTATTCCCTCATTAATACTGAGCTTTTGGTGGAAAAAAAGTATTCCCTTGTTAAAATATTGAGCCTGTGGACAACAAAGTAGTTCATCATTAAAATACTGAGCTTGTGGGAAAACAAAGTATTTCCCCATTGAAATACTGAGATTAGATCAATACAAAAAAAAATTGTTGTTCCCCATTAAAATAATGACCTTGAGAAAATAAAATATTCCCCATTAAAATACTATCATCATCATCGGCTGCCATCTCCACAATGAAGGTTGGCTGTAATGGATCTCCAACGTCTTCTGTCTCTTGTCTTGGTGGTGCACTCTGATAGACTTTTTCCTGTCCGTCTCTTGATGTTATCTTCCCACTTACAGCGCTGTCTTCCCCTTGCACGTTTGCCTTCACCTCTCCCTTCTATTATGGTCTTCTGCAAGGTGTTATGCCTTTTTATGTGGCCAAAGTATTTTAGCTGCCGAACTTTGATCTCCCTCATTAGTTCTCTTTTCATACCTAGATTTTCTAGGACCTCCTTATTTGTTTTCTTCTCTTTCCATGAGATACGCCCCATTCTTCTATATATCCACATTTCAAGAGCCTCAATTCTTTCTTCCAAATGCTTATTCATCGTCCATGTTTTTACACCATACAGAAATGCAGAATATATATAACACTTTATGATTCTCAGTTTTAATTTGTGAGATAACTGTTTAGATGTCAGTATATGTTTCATGTTGTTAAATGTAGCTTTGGCCATTCCTATTCTCTTCTTGATTTCTGTTTCACGTCTGCCATCTTCTGTTATTATATGACCAAGATATACGTAGCTCTTGACTTGTTCCAGGATTTTCCCATTTATGCTTATCTTTAATGTGGGCTTATAGTCTGTGTTGCTAATTATCATAGTTTTTGTTTTCTCAATATCGAGTCCATATTCATGACTTATACTGTTCACTTGCTTCACTAGTTCTTGTAACTCCTGTTCGTTTTCAGCTAGCAACACGTTATCATCTGCATATCTAAGGTTGTTTATTGACCTTCCACTGATGTTCAGTCCTGGTATTTCCTGTATCTGAAAATTTTTTCGGTGTATAGATTAAATAGGCAGGGGGACAGCACACAACCTTGTCTGACGCCTCTTTTTATGTCTATGTGTGGTGAATAATTCCTTCCAGATCTTACTGTGGCAGTTTGCTCCCAATAAAGGTTACTGAGTATTCTTATATCTTTTCCATCAACACCTATGTCTTCGAGGCATTCAATTATTTTCTCATGATGGACTCTGTCAAAAGCCTTCCTATAGTCAATGAAGCACATGTACATACTTTTTTGGACCTCTGTATATTTTTCTGCTAATATTCTTAGGCAAAATATTGCCTCTCTTGTTCCACTGTTCCGTCTAAAACCAAAATGTTCTTCTTGGATTTCGCTGTCTACCTTACTTTTTATTCTTTCCTGTATGATTTTGAGCAGTATCTTAATTGCATGACTCATCAGGCTGATTGATCTGAAGTCTGAACATTCTGTTGCATTAGGTTTTTTGGGCAATGTTATAAAAACTGATGATTAAAATACCAGGCTTACGAAAAACAAATTATTTCCTCAATAAAATACCAAACTTACAGAAAACAAATTATTTCCCCATTAAAATACTGAGCTTATGGAAAACAAAGTATTTCCCCATTAAAGTACTGAGCTTAAGGAAAACAAAGTATTTCCCCATTAAAATATTAAGCTTATGGAAAACAAAGTATTTCCCCATTAAAATAGTAAGCTTATGGAAAACACAGTAGTTTTCCATTAAAAAAATTTTCTGTAGACAACATAAATTACAAAGGAATATTCCATCTCTCAAACTGTATGAAGAAGCTGTGTGTGGATGGTAAATAACAAAGACAAAACATAAAATCATTGCCGAGCCATTTTTTTTTTTTTAAACGTGAAGCTTAAAACATAAACAAAACAAAACAAAATGCACATACCTGCTGAAGAATAACCTCCCCACTACTGTATGAATGACTACCATCATCATCAGCTGTGACAATGATCTCATGAGTTGGGAGACCAACATGTACAATGCCTGGCTTTATATCTTCAGGTTCAAACATGAGTCGTGAATGAGACACCGCAGTAACTGGCTTTTGCAGTGAGTCAATGAACTCTGGTTTCTCCTCAAAGACGTTACCAACTTCAGGATGCTGTCAGAGTAATAACCAAAGATCAGGTGAGTGACGGCAGCTTTCATTGCATTGGAAAATTTCTGGAGATCACAATAAATCAGGTACAATACAAAAATCAGAATCTTCAACTCAAACGTCAAGTCAGTCCTACTGAATGGCTCTGAAACATGGAGAACAACAACCAAAAAGTTACAGACTTTCATAAATGTATGCTTGCGTAGAATAGAAGGATTGAAGTAGTACTGACAGATCACTAATGTGGAACTGATGACAAGAACCAGCGGAACAAGAGATGAGAAGAAGACGCTGGAGATGGATGGGACACACGTTGAGGAAACCTGTTGACGGCATTACCAGGCAGTCCTTGTTCTGGAATCTCCAAGGTAAAAAAAGGTACAGGAAGACCAAAGAACACCTGAAGAAGAGAACTGGAGACAGACATGAAGGGAAGTGAAGAAGGCAAGGAAAGACCTTGAGCTGATGGCATGGTAGACTTGGCACGGGACAGGTAGACTTGGCATGGGACAGGTAGACTTGGCATGGGACAGGTAGACTTGGCACAGGACAGGTAGACTTGGCACGGGACAGGTAGACTTGGCATGGGACAGGTAGACTTGGCATGGGACAGGTAGACTTGGCACAGGACAGGTAGACTTGGCACGGGACAGGTAGACTTGGCATGGGACAGGTAGACTTGGCATGGGACAGGTAGACTTGGCTTAAGTTTGTTGAGGGCCTTTGCTCCTTGGAGACTTGAAAGGTGAAGAAGAAGCAGAAAAAGGTGGGCAATTTCTAATGAATAAGAGTTTGCTCTATTACAATATGAAAATGTCAAGTGAACAATTCATTTCATCTTCAGCTCCACTTTTCTTAGCATTATAATAATAGCCCCCTTCAGTCATAACTGACTATGGGAATGTGCCCCTGAGGTGATAGCCTCAGCTGCTTATTTTCCTGGTGTTCCTTTCGATGTTTTCTCCTCTCTTCTGCTTGTTGTGTGAGCTTCTTTTCGCCCAATCTGAGGTGGTGCGGTGCCATAGATAGCATCGCCACTTGGTGCGATCGGCAGCTTCATACTCCCAGGTTGCTGGATTTATGTCCAGTGCTCTCATGTCTCTCTTGCACATATATTTGAATCTCAGCTGCGGCCGTGCAACTGTTCTTTTGCCATCTGCCAGTTGTCCGTAGAAGATATCCTTCAGGATGAGACCATCTTCCACGCGGCGGAAATGGCCAAGCCAGTGTAGTCTGTGCTGTCTAAGCATTGTATACAAGTTTTGAAGGCCAGCAGAGACAACATCTCGGCGTCTGTCACTTTGTCTTTCCACGAAATACCAAGGATGTGATGCAGACACCTTAGATGGAAGTACTGAGTCCTCTTTCTTGCAGCTTTGCCAATGAGGCTGTCAATTTCTGTGTCCAGAGAGAGTTTGGCGTTGATGGTAGACCCCAGGTATGTGAAGTGCTATGCCACTGCCAATTCATAGTTATCGATAGTGATAACTGGTGCAACACCCACATCCTAACTCATTACATTTGTTTTTTTTAAGACTTATTGTGAGGCCAAAGTCCTTGCATGCTTGTGTGAAACGATTCATCAAGCTCTGAAGCTCCTGTTGGCTTTGAGTGACGAATGCAGCATCATCAGCAAATAACAAGTCTCTTATAGTGACCCTTCTAATTTTTGTTTTTGCCTTCAGCCTTGCAAGATTAAACAGACGACCATCTGACCTAGTGTGAAGGCATATTTCTTCAGTTGCATCTCTGAATGCATGTTTCAAGAGTAAGACAAAGAAGATCACAAAGAGTGTTGGAGCCAGAACACAGCATTGTTTAACGCCACTGCGGCATTAAATGTTTATTAAAAACACTAGATTAAAACAAACTTAATAATAACCATACTACTTTTGCTTTCCTACTTTCTTGCATATCTTTTTTTCCTATGCTAATTCTATTTTTTTTTAAATTAAATAACATTCTAAAGAGAACCCATCTGGCATCTGTAGTGCTTGATAATAGGCTGACAGTGGGCACACAACTCAAGATAACACCGTAAACAATCTAATAAACGCACACGTCTGTTATACTCACAAACATATTGGGTGAACCTACCTTGCGTTTGTAGTGTCTGATAATAGTGTGACGATGGGCACAGCACTCGTGGCAAACACCACACACATAGACGTATCCACTGTGGTAGTTGCGCATGTGGTTGCGTAGCTCGTACGTGCGCACAAACTGCTTGTCACAGAGTTCACAGGAGTACTTTTGCTGCAATGTGTGCTCTAGTCTGTGTCTGTTCAGCTGGTCAGGGTACTTGAATGCCTAGTGAAGACGACAGGACTTGAATCCAATACATTGTTACAAACACAGGAGAATACATTTACAAGCATAATATCTACCAGAAGAAATTGATTTTAAAAGGAAAAAAAAAAGAAGAAGAGAAGGGTGAAGTAAAAGAAGTAGTAGACGAAAATAAAATAGGTTAATGAAAAAAAAAAGGCCTTCAATGTACGGGATGAGGAGAAAAAAGTAGTTGATAATAGCAGAAGACAATACAAGTGAATAAAAAAAGTATAGCAGTTGAAGAAAAAAACATAGGAAAAGAAGATATGCAAGAAAGTAGGAAAGCAAAAGAACAAAAAAACAAAAAAAAAAGTGAAATGGTAAAAAAGATGTAGGAATGACGTAAGAAAATAACTCAGATTACACTTGAGTCCAACACACTCGTAAAACCCAAACACACACATATATGTCTGTATTTATATACACACAAGCACCCCTACACAGACTGTGTGTGAGTGCATACACACACAAAAAGAGTCTGATGAAAAAGACAGAAATTACCACCTTTCCACAGACGTCACACTTGTAGGCCCTCTCCTTGGTGTGTGAAATGAGATGGGTCTTCATGTTTCCCTTCTGGCGGAAGGTCTTACCACACTTAGGGCATGGGTACAACTTGATGGTGTCAGCGTGAAACTGTTTAATATGGGCAATGAGGCCAGTCTGTAGAGGGGAAAAAAAAAAGTTTAAATACACCTACTGCACTATACAGTCTTGTCTCTCTATCAGCTTGGTTCTACATACTGAGGGTAGAGACAACTGAATAAGATCAGAATAAAAACAGAACCAGCACCAACAACATGTGATCTAGATACTAATCCTTCAGTCAACATTCATTCATGCATAATCCTTCAGTCAACATTCATAATCCTTCAGTCAATATTCATAATCCTTCAGTCAACATTCACAATCCTCCAGTCAACATTCATTCATAATCCTTCAGTCAACATTCATAATCCTTCAGTCAACATTCCTTCATAATCCTTCAGTCAACATTCATTCAAAATCCTTCAGTCAACATTCATAATCCTTCAGTCAACATTCATTCATAATCCTTCAGTCAACATTCATTAATAATCCTTCACTCAACATTCATAATCCTTCAGTCAACATTCATTCATAATCCTTCATTCATTCATTCATAATTCTTCAGTCAACATTCATTTATTCATAATCTTTCATAGTTGATACTGGTTTATCTGAGTAATGTTGGCCCACTTTAATTTAGTTTAAGTCATCCCAGTTATATATATAAACTACGGTTCAAGAAGTATTATAGGGAGGATCTTGGAATAAGAATTGTTAAATTGATAATATTGTCAAAACTCAACGATCACTTTCGGATGTTCGCTAGACGGCATCGCGCATATACACGTTGACACTTTTGACGATGAAAGAATGAATAAGGAGGCAATAATTGGACTACACATATGTATGTATAATGATAATGATATAACTCATCTATGAACTGATTGAATGTATTTCCGTAATAAATCGTATTGTTCTCGTGGACTCAACGCACACAGTCTTATCAACTTTATAAAATTGGATTTAGATTTCATGTGCCCAGTTCGCGTTTCAACATCAATAGCACGATCGCTAAACAGCTCACAAAAATAACAAGATGACCAAGCCCATATCATAGTTGAACAATAAGGGACTTCCAATCATTGAGGTTACCGTCAAAACGAAGCTGTAACAAATGACGTAACAATAGTCAACATTCAAAATCCTTCACTCAACATTCATAATCCTTCAGTCAACATTCATAATCCTTCAGTCAAAATTCATTAATTCATAATGCTTCAGTCATCATTCATAATCCTTCAACTCCCTAGGATCACAGGCCTTAAACAAATTTATATCAAGGACACCTATACTGCTTCCATCCATTCAAGGTCTTTATTTGTTTCATTTCTGTCTCCAGTTCTCTTCTACATCTCTTAACAGTGGGGATTCCAGAACAAGACATGTTATGTAATGCCCCCAAAAGGTTTCTTCAGTATGTGTATTATCCATTGCCAACATCTTCTTCTACTCATCTTGCCTGGTTCTTGCCATCAGTTCCACTACTGGAGATTTTGGCACACCATTTCAATCCTTCTATTCTATGCAAGCGCCAGATTATGAAAAGCTGTAATTTTTTGTTTGCTGTTTTCGTCGTTCTCCATGCCTGAAACATACCTTTAAGTATATTATTTATTTACTGTTTTACAGGCATCGGGTTTCCCTCTTTATTTAATGTTAAATTTAAAAGCCATACAATAGGAGTGACCTGATATTTGAATTGAAGATTCTGATTATTCTATATCTGACAGCCTTCTGTTTCACAGCAGCTTCACCATTTAAAAAAGTTAAGCATTAGGATCTTCATTTTATACTGAAAGCATGGCATTTGGATCACACAGCATAATTCTGTCACATTACCTTGGAGAACAGCACTTTGCCACAATGGGTACACTGAAGTTGGAACTGTTTCTCATGGACTGTAGCAACATGCAGCTTCAGGTAGTTCTCATAGTGGAACTTCTTGTGACAAATGTGGCACTCTGCATGCTTCTCGCCATGTACTTTCATATGCTTCATCATGTTGCTACGAGAGCTGTAGTAAAAGCAACACAAAAGCTCAGACAGATGAACATACTAATATCCTACAAGCCAACAGACTAAAATAGTTTGACCATGTGGAAATACAAAGAAAAATTAAATAAACAAAAAACATTTATGTTCAAAGTGCATAATGGAAAAGTTTCTTCAAGATGACCATCTTTTGGAATTGTTGCGACCTCACTAAGGCCTTTTTTTGTACTTTCTGTCACAACTGTATCAATCCTTTGGATTATTAAGTGTCAGTCAGAAAGAAGATCAATACTTAAATACCACAGCTGTGTTTGAGAATGGAACAATAAGATAAAGCAGCTAAGAACAAAATAGAAGAAAGTCTTCAGTTAATGATGTTTTCCAGCGTGGTCCACTTATTCCAAGACTTTCTTATGTTTTGCAATAAGAGATTAAACAGGAGTGGAGACGGCGCCTTACACCTGTTAAAACCAAAAATGACCAGATTTTTTTGTCCCTCTGACAGCGACCATGTGTTTGGTATCTTCCATGAACATTTTAAGTATAATTGATAATGTTGGAGGATTCCAAATTTGGGTAGTATATCCCATGTGGGCTTCTACATATAAAGTAAGCCTTTTTTTTAATCTTTGGACAGACTACGAACTTTAAGTCTCCTTTTGCCAATAATTTAAAAACAATACAAAAAAATCATTCTTTCTTCTTCTTTGATCCATAACCGCCAACCGTCAAAGCAGTCAGCGGCCATCACGCCTGGTGGCGTCTTGTAGGGCAGCAACAAATTGATTCCACTTTGCTCGGTCGGCGGCCATCCTTCGTACAGTGCCCAACTGTGGTTCATTCTTTGCATCTCAGCTTCCACAGTTCTCCGCCAAGTTGTTTTTGGTCGGCCTCTCTTTCGCTTTCCCTCGGGGGTCCATAGCATAGCTGTTCTTGCGATGGTATCAGGGTCCCTTCTGAGGACATGGCCAACCCAACTCCAGCGTCTGCCAGCTATGATGGTGTGCATGTCCTCCTGGTTACTCCGAATAAGTAGTTCTTGGTTGCTGATGGTGTTTGGCCAAAAGATTCGGAGAATTTTCCTTAGGCAGATTGTGTGGAAGGAGGACAGTTTCGACATTTCCTTCTCTGTTACTCTCCAACATTCCGCACCATAGAGAAGCACAGAAAGTACGCAGCTCTCATACAGTCTTAATTTGGTGTTTGTGCTGTACTGGGAAGACTTCCAAATGTTGTTGAGAATAGCAAAGGCTGTTCTCGCTTTATTCATTCTGTTGTTAATGTCCTTGCTTGTTCCGCCGTCAGGTGTTACTATGCTTCCTAGGTAAGTAAATGTGTCTGTCTGTTCTAACTTCTGGTTCCTTACTGTTATTGGCTCAGGATTGCCCACATTTAGTGTCATGACCTCCGTCTTCTTCAGATTGATGTTCAGGCCAACCTGCTGGCCAACCTGCTGGCCATACTTATTCAGTCTATCAGTTTTGTCTTGAATGCGTTGGTGTGAATGCGCGAGCAGTGCAATGTCATCTGCATATTCCAAATCTTCCAGTGTAGAAAACATTGTCCATCTAATTCCTCTTGGACTGCCCTCTGTTGTCTGGCGCATCACCCAATCTATGACTGTCAAAAATAATGTTGTTGATAAGGGGCATCCCTGTCGTACTCCTGTTTTCACTTCGAAAGTTACATTACTCGATCCAACACTGCACGTAAAGTTAGAATAGAGGCTTTTTATAATGGAAACAATGCGGCTGGGGAATTCCATAAGCCCTCAGAATTTTCCATAGGCTGTCCCTGTGTATGCTGTCGAAAGCCTTTTCAAATCAACAAAGTTAATGTACAGCTGTCTCTGCCATTCTGAGCACTGCTCTATAATGTTCCTGAGGGCAAATATATGATCTGCACATCTTCTGTTCTTTCTGAAGCCCGCTTGTTCTTTCCTCAGTTTATGGTCAACTGCTTTTGAAATTCTCTGGATGATTATCCTGCCTAGTATTTTTGCTGGGAACTGAGAGGAGGGTAATTCCTCTCCAGTTGTTGCAGTCTGCAAGGTCGCCCTTCTTGGGCAATTTGACAATTGTTCCTTTACTCCACTCTGTTGGTGTTGTCTCAGTTTCCCAGACTTGTGCAAATAGTGGTTCTAATAGTTCTGCTGCTAGTTCAGGGTCTGTCTTGAATAGCTCAGCATTCAGATTGTCGTGACCAGGCGCTTTTTTCCATTTTTTAGCCCTTTGATAGCTGTGATAATTTCTTCTTTTCGTGGAATGTCTGTATTTACGTCTAAGTCACTTTCAGCCTCAGGAACATTCAGCTGAGTCTCTGGTGGTTCCTTATTCAGTGTTTCTCTGAAGTGCTCTGCCCACCTTGTTTCCTGCCCCTGTGCTGTGGTGATGAGATTTCCTTGCTTGTCTCTTACTAACGTTATGTTGTTTGCACCTCGTTTTCCACTGATAGCTTTAGTTATTTTTAAAACTGTGCTTTGTTCATTTCTCAGTGCTGCCTCTTCTGCCTGTCTTGCAAGGTCATCCAGAAATGTCCTTTTGTTAGCACGGGTTTGACGTTTTACTTCCTTGTCCAGCTGACTGTACTGTTCACTATATATTGCCTTTAACCTGGGAGATTTAGCTTCTGTTTTCTTCCTTTTCATTTCCTTTCTCTTCGCTATGGTGTTTAGCGTTTCTGGTGTTATCCAGTCTTGGCTCTTTCTTTCCTGGAATCCCAAGCATGACTTGCTGCTTTCTTTATATATTGTTGAGATGGTGTTGAATTTCTGGTCCACATCGTCGGTCTCTGTTCTTTCCTGGCTTTTGGTAATCAGATATCGTCTCTTTACGTCGACCACAAACGCTTTTCTGGTGAGGGGGTCCTTAAGTTTCGTGATGTTGTATCTTTTCTGTTTGACTGCAACTGGTCCAGCAGCTCTGAGTTTCACCTTCAGTCTTGCTACTACTAGGTGATGATCACTTCCCACATCTGCGCCTCTTCTTACTTTCACGTCTTGTAGTGCATGTCTCCATCTGCCATTGATCATTATGTGATCTATCTGGTTTTTGTCTCGTCCGTTTGGTGATTCCCATGTTAACTTGTGCACTTCTTTGTGTTGAAAAAGTGTTCCTCCGATGACCAGGTTGTTAATACTGCAGAAGCTTATTAATTTGTCCCCATTCTCATTTACTGTTCCACTGCCGCATTTCCCCATTACTCTTTCGTTATAATTATTGTGTGTTCCAACTTTCGCATTTAGGTCTCCCATTACTATAATAAGATCGTACCTGGGTACAGTTTCCATTTCCTTTTGTACCTGTTGATAGAACTCGTCCTTGATCTCTTCGTCGCTGTCATTTGTTGGTGCATAACATTGTATAATTGTGGTGTTGGTGAATCTCCCTCTCAGTCTTGCTCTTATTAGTCTGTTGTTAATGGTTTCCATTCCAGTAGAGACCTTTCCATTCCTTTCTTAAGGATAATGGCTACACCTTCGTTGTGCTGACCGTCCTCTCTACCAGAATAAAGTACTGTTTCCCCTGTAGCTGTTTTTATTCTCCCCATCCCTGTCCATCTGCTCTCGCTTATTCCCAGGATATGTAGTTTGTAATTCCTCATCTCTGCTGTAATCTGTCTCAGCTTTCCTGCCTCGTTCATAGTTCTGACATTCCAAAAACCAATTCTGGTTTCGTGTTTTGCGGTCTGGGCATCCGTTTTCATGCCAGTGGCTTCCTTTCGGCTTTCACCACTGTCAGTCATACGAGCCTGAGACTCCGGATGTCCGTCCCGCATCAAAGTATTTCCATTTATTGCTGTTTCCGTAACGTGTGTGATTTTTTACACAGACAGGGGTGTCGGCCCTGTGCTAAAACCCCCAACCTGGAGGACCAGGGTACCAGCTTTTGTCTGACCCCTACCCACGCAGACCAGTCCAGCATGGTTGAACCTACCAGGAGTAAAACTCCCACTGGCATAGCTCTGGGGATTGTCAGGGTACACAAGCTGCCATACCGCTACAAGGTATAGGTACCATTGATGGCAGAAAAAAAAAAAAAAAAAAAAAATCATAAATAAATAAAAAAAGAAAGAATACTGACAGTAGTCTGAGAATTAAAACAATGTGTAAATAAAATTAGTTATAATAATCTATTGTTACATGAAAAAAAAAGAAAAGTAACATTTAAACACATTTAAAAGACAAACATATAATTTAAAATTGGGAGACAAAAACAAACTACTCATGATGAAGTTTATTACTGCTACTATTTTGTAGTCTTTTGGGTGGGACTCACGTAAGTTATATTAAAAAAGGCAAAGGTTGTTCCATAGCAGATTATACCATAGGGAAGTGAAATGTTAGAGATGTCATTTTACCAGGTCTCAGCTTTATGGAAGTGGGGTGACTAGTTCTCTTCCTTGCTGCCTTTGCCTTCCCAATCTCAAGGGCAGATTCAGGTATACATTTACATATGGGTAGACTTGAGCGTGACATGACCTGATTTTGAACCCGGTAACCTTGCCAAGAGAAACAAGTGCTCTAACCACTATGCCATCTGATGCTCTTCAGTTACAGTCAGCATTAACAGCTTTGTAGAGTTAAAGTTAGGGAATCTAGTACTTTTAGTTCTGTGTAGTAAGATGGGCAGAAACCACTCTGGAAATTGCACCATCAAGGATATTACTTTTGAGATAGGGACTGCAATTACCATTCTCAGGTAGTTTTAGCCACGGAAATTAATTATTTTTGGAATTTGATGGGAAATTACGATTCTGTCTGTGATTTTACACAATGGAATTTCATTTTGCACTGGAGTTTCTATAAATAAGAGTAAATCACAGGAAACATGCGTGTACGAGACTGGTAGAAAGTCACCCTGAAAAATTATCATTGGATGAAAGTGCAGACGTCTCGGACAGCATCAACGTCATGGCAGGCACTGGCAAATCAACTGGAAAAAAAGGTATATAAAGCCATTTCAGACTCAATTCCCTACTTCCTGATCTTATAACTGATAGGACATCAAGCAGATGACCCACATGCGTAAGAAGCCACAGCAGAGAGCTGAGAAGAAGCCAAGCTGACTTGATCTAATGAGTCGATTGCTTGGCGATAAGCTTCAAGCCAGTTCTTGTAGAATTGTGTCTGAGGGTACATTTTAAAAAAGCCTATAGATTGCTAAGTTTATAATATATCATAGTGTCATGTAATTTGATGTAATATTTAACAATAATGTTCTGACTGACTAGATTTACATGCAGAGCTAATAATATAAACAGAGGAGGATTTTGAGAGGAGCATTTAGGAACTTAGAGTAATACATTACCATCTTCTCTAGGAACTTATACAGCTTGATCCTACCTTTGATGTCCATACACCCTTACTCTTTTCAGAGAAGGGGGTATTACTTATAAGACCAGTATCTTATATGGCACTATTCTGGTATCACCTGATACAACTTTGGGTCCAGGATACTTTATAATTCCTATAACAATCAACCCTCTCGCGACATTCGACATTGGAAGTGGATAAAGTGTCGCGTGCTGACCTAGTTTTGAGTTTAGGTCATGTGATCATGGTGGCCATTTTGAATTTTAATGAGGCAATAGACAAAAATTGGCATGCACTTTTGAAAAATTTATAAAAAATATTATAATCACCTCAAAACTCATCAGACTTTTCCAGATATAGTATTATTAAACATTCTTTCTAAAAAAAGTGAGTATAATATGCTCTTGAATTATATTGGGGTTAAAAAAGCGATTTGAAATGGACACAAAATTCCAGTGTATGCAATGTCAAAAGAGAAATATTCATGAGGTACTGACATGTTTTCATGCAAAGAGAAATTTAAAAATACATGCTTGTCAATTTGCTTTAGCTGGATGTGTTAGTCTAACATAAAATATGGTCAAAGATGCAATTATTGTTGCTTTTTTCTCTGGCTTTGTGAACCTATTTCCTTCCTGGCGGCAGCATAGTCATCACACTTATGAAAAATTGAAAAGCAGGTGGTTTTTCATATACGGTACAAACGAATCTTTTATGGACTCTCAGTCCAGCAGAATTACAAACAATGCATCTTGGTTGATGTCAGTTGTATTCATACTGCTGTGGGAATTATGTTCTGCGACAAATCTGTCAGTTTTCACTGAAGCATTAGTGGCATGAACTTTCATCTAGTGACAACTTCTTGCACAATCTGATACCAGAGCTTCAGCAATCTTGAGCCTAAATTGCTTTGGTGTTAATTGAAGGTTTGGCAGCTTCACAGTAGACTAAATCAATTTACTAGGGCAACTTCTATGTCAAAATGAAGAATTGGATGATACCATTTGAAGCAGCGATAAGGGTAAAAAATAATTCACTAGTCTTTGATTGAAGTGATCTACACCACCCATATTGTGATTATAAACATCTGCCATGACAGGTTTTTCCACTGTCATAAATCCCATCATGGTGTCTGGATCTGATACTTTTGTCAGCAACATAGCTTGTGTGGACTCATCATCTCAACCCATAACCCATCATGGGTCGTAGGGGTGCCATGGTGGAAGCATCAGCAGACAGGGTCCTCCACTGCTCTCTATCCTCAGCAATGCGTACAAGTGTGGAAAAACCGTGCCCTGCCCATTCTTTGATGTTATTAGCCCAGGATTTTCTTTGCCTTCCTCTTCTCCGTTTACCTTCGACTGTTCCCTGGAGGATCGTTTTCGAAGGGGAGTCATGATGAGTTACATGCCCAAACCAGGCAAGCTTTCGACATTTCACTACTGACAAAAGTGGTTCTTGGTGGCCTGCATAGATGTTTTTATTTTCTCTCTAACATAGACATTTGTTTTGTGCTCTTTATAGCAAATGCGCAAAATTCTTCTATAACATTTATACTTGAAAGCCTGAATCCTTCGCTCCGTATCTGCAGCGAGTGTCCAGCCCTCACACCCATACAAGAGAATAGATAATACAAGTGATTTGTATAATATGATCTTCACATGAAAACTGATGTTACTTTTCCAGATCACATTCAGCCTTGTCATGGCAGCTGAGGCCATCTCAAGTCTTGTCTTGATTTCTTTACTTGATCTTCCATCACTACATATAGTGGACCCCAGATATTTAAAGGTGTTCACTTCTTCTAACATTTGCCCATTTAACGTAATGTTGGTCAGAACATGTTTCTTATGGCTATTCACCAATATCTTGCTTTTTTCTATATTAATTTCCATCCCATACGTTCTTGTTACTTTCTCCAGTCTAGAGGAAAGGTCTTGAAGTTCTGATTCTGTTCCAGCTATAAGATCGATGTCATCAGCAAAACGTAGATTGCAAAGAGGTCGGCCTCCAATTGATATGGTTGTTTTATAATTGTAGAAGGAGCCGCGCTAGCGTAGTGGTTACAACACCGCTCTGGCGACCGGGTGATTCAGGATCAAACCCGGGCGGCGGCATTTGAGGATTTTTCGTCGACCGGGAATTGGACTGGATTAACTCGAGACCTGGCGAGGACATTTGAAGGAGTGTCATCGACCAGGGATTGGCGGCTCCTGAGCCGACCCAGCTGCAATGAGTACCTCCGAAATCGGAGAGTATTTGCCTGAACGGTGAGGGACACCTGTCTCTGTACAAGAAAAAAGGGATACTCATGTAAAATCAATGTCAGGTTAGACATTAGTAATAACCTGAGATTTCGCCTCGAGTATTAGCGGGCGTACGAAAAAAAAAAAAAATAATAATAATAATAATAATAATCGTAGAGAGCCTCCTGCATAGAATGTTCTAGATATATATTAAAGAGCACTGGGGACAGGATACATCCCTGACGAACTCCCACAGTTGTTTTGAAAAATTCTCCAATGTCACTGCTTGCAAAAACAGAAAAACAGCACTGCTTGCGTCCTTGTATAGAGTGCTTCAATGATATCTATGATGATGTTATCAAAATTGAATTTTCTCATTATTTGCCATAAGCCTTCATGCCAGACTCGATCGAAGGCTTTTGTGAAATTGATGAAGTTATGGTATAAATCGCGTTGATGCTGGAGATGTTTTTCGATCAGTAATCTAATATTGAAGATTTGTTCTGAGGTACTTCTTTTTGGTCTAAAGCCAGCCTGTTCCTCGGACAAGATTTCTTCTGATTTCTGTTTTATTCTGTTCAAAAGTATCCTTAACATCACTTTACTTGGATGACTAATAAGGCTAATGGTTCTGTAGTTCTTGCACATTTTTAGATTTCCTTTCTTTGGAAGCGGTATTATTAATGACTGTGCCCACTCTTTTGGCCATGTTTTAGTACTCCATATCTTCTGGCAAATCGTTGTCATGATTTTACTACATATGGTCCTCCATATTTCAAGAGCTCTGCTGGGATATTATCCACACCCGGTGACTTCCCTCCTTTCATCGAACATATAGCCTCTTCCACTTCTTCCCGTAATATTGCTGCATTTCCGAGTTCCCTGTTTTCACACTTAATGTTGTTTAATATGCTATAGTCAGTGTTGAGTTTACAGTTATATCATTCTTTACAATATTCTGTCCACCTTCTCATTACAGCTATTTTTTCATTGAGCAGAGCCCTATTGCTATCTTTTATGACAGTTACCCTGGGCTGTAGGGGTTTTGATAGTCTTCTTAATGAGTCAAAAGCTGCCTTGCTGTTACCTTTTATTAGCCCCGTATTAATGGACTCACGTTGATCAGCTACCCATTTTTCTTTGGCCTGTTTCATTTTCTTTCTAATATTTTTATTCACCATACTGTATTGCCATGCTGCTTCAGGAACCTCTTTATTAACCTTTTTCACTTCCCGCCGTGTATCACATAACTTCAGAATGTCATCTGTAACCCATGGTTTGTTTATTTTCTTTCTTTTACCAAGTATTTCTGTTGCTGATTCAATGAGTACATCTTTCATGATCTCTGTGATTGAGTTGATATCATCCTCCAGAAAGTTGAGAGCTGCAAATTTTCCTCCAACAGTTGCCTCAAAGATTCCCGCGATTTCTGGATCTTTCAGTTTGTCTAAATTGAATCTTAACTGAGAACATCTGTTTTGATTATAATTCTTTTTGAGTTTAAGCTTGAGCATCATCAATACCATGTCATGATCACTACCAGTGTCGGCGCCAGGAAAAGTCCTAGTCTTGGCTTTATTAATACTGGACTTGAATCTTTTGGATACAAGAATAAAATCAATTTGGCCATGCATCTCAGTTTTCGAGGCATGCCACGTTGTTCTTCTTGATAACTTATGAGGAAATAGTGTATTTGCAAGGGTTAGTTTAAAGTTGCTGGCAAATTCTAGTAGCCTTAGTCCTTGATCGTTGGTTTCTCCTGTTCCAAATGTCCCCACAGTGCCAGCCCACTGACCGTATGCATTTGGCCCTATTTTAGCATTCCAATCACCTAGCACGATGAGAAGATCTTTCTTTGGAATTTTCTTAATTGTTTTATCAAGATTTTCATAAAATGTATCAATTGCATCATCCTCATAGTCAGTAGTGGGGGCATATACCTGTATGATGGAGATGTTCTTTGGATGTGCTGCAATACGTATGGTGATAAGCCTGCTATTTACTGGGGTGCAGCTGATGACAGAGATCAATCTATCTTTATGCACAATAAAACCTACTCCATGCTGATGTTTAGACTCATCTCCACTAAACCAAATTTTGTGACCATCATCCGTTATTGATTCACCTAATTCTGTCCATCTGACTTCTGCTAGGCCCAGGATGTCCCACGAGTATCTAACAAGTTCATGTGTTAGTTCTCTGACTTTTCCACACGCATATAGCGTGCATACATTCCAAGTTCCAAAAACAAAACTTTCTCTAGGAATTTTCAAAACAGGTGTTTGTACCCCATTCGCTGACTTATCACTCTCAAGGGACAATGAGAGCGCGGTCGTTGTTACAACGGGCCTCGGCCGGTCCGGCATATTATTACTGAGTTGACTTTCCATCATAGCATTTCAGTGGGCAAGAGGTTTGCTTGGCAGTGCCCATCTCCTCTCCAAGTATCCTTGCAGGTACATACAAAAATGTTTTAAGGCGCCAGACACTCGCCCTTCGCCCCCTTCTCCTGTTAGTATTAAACGGTGCCGCCACGAGAAGGCCAGGAGCTGGACTTTTGTTGTCAGAGGCTATGTGTTACGCACGCCTTAGGAGCTTTTGGTTAGATATTGAGAGCTCGTCCTCAATTCCACTCCTGGCTATGACAACAATTGGCACTATTGTGTGGACTATGCTGAGCAAATTCACGCTTTTTGTATCAAGCTACGTACAGGCAACCAGATTTCCATTTCTCAATAAAACTGAGTTACTTCATATTTTTGGACGGCTGCCGTGATCACTTTTTATACTAATGCTATCTTCTTCCATCCTTAGCCACCGACCGACAAAGCAGTCCATGGCCAGTGCGCCCAGTGGCGCCTTAGGGCAACAAGAAATCAACTGTTGTTCCGTTACGCCTAGTGGCGTTTATTGGTACAACAGAAAATTAATTGTTGTTTCCGTAATCAGAGTGACTGGCAAGCGGATGATCAGTCCGCTGTGATACTAATGCTATATGTATGCGAAAAGGCGACCATGGTACTCTATGAAAAATAGGGCCTGTCACCAAAAGGCGACCATGGTACTCAAAGTATTAAATGCTGTGCGCTCAGAGTTCTTCTTTCTTCTTCTTCGTTACCTTTTGATAAGGCAAATTAAAAATTTTTATACAGGGAAATAACTTTGGCATTACTAAAGACCAAAGGGAATTAATTGAGACAGAATTTTGAAATTTTTTAAAACGATGTCTATAGTCTTTCGATGTATTTTACTGTATGTATGACATACTCCTTTGACTGACATGACCACAGCCTCACGACAATTTGTCGAAGTGAGAATTCTGATCTATAGTGGCCAGTCATCAGAGGGGCGTCTTAGTTGTAGACAACAGAAACCATAGCTTTGTTCATATGTTGCAGGTTCCGATACCAGTGGAACTCTTAAAAAAAACCTCTAATGAAGTGTGACAGACTGAAGTGTATGACTCAACAACCATTGGAACTCTTAAAAAAAACCTCTAATGAAGTGTGACAGACTGAAGTGTATGACTTAACGACCAACACAGTATGCCTGGCAGTAGCATAGAGCCTACCTATCCAGGTGAATAAAGTCCCTCTGGAAGTCTACACAGTATCCAGCTATAAAAGTGACTGTAGAGACAAAACTCAACAAGATAAGTTATTCTGGTATCGAGAAAACAAAATCCAGAAGTCACCAACGGCCATACCGTGTTCTACATGATGATATGAGACAGAACAGTGACCCTATTTTTTTGTTTAGTTTTGTGAATTTGTGTAGAATATTTATATATCCATCTGTAATTTTTAACTATACATACATTAATTATTAAAGTGTACGGGTTTATTTTATAAACTGCAGTTATTGAATTCATTAGTTAAAATCTATAATATTTTTGTTGTGTGTGAATTATAAAAAAATTGTTATTGTTATTCAGAATCGACCTCACTGCACTCCAGGCAAACCCATAGGTACTCAGTCTCCCTCAGCAAATGGTGAAGAGTATGAATGCTAATTGTACCTGTAGCATGCTGAAGCTATAAAAGAATAATTAATGTTAAAACCAGTAAGGACTAATTAACAAGCTGCATTCATTTCAATTACTAATAGAGGCACTCTTGGAGCATAGGATAGGTCCAGCGAGAAGATGACTTACTTCACAGCTCTCTTCTACAGCCACCATCTAGAACTGTGCAGTTATCTATATGATTTGTCCTGTGTTATCTATAACCTCTAGTTCACCAGCTCACTTCTCCATTTCTGGAAACTATTTTATTATCTAACATCCATCTTGCCATATTCTGCCATGTTATCATTAGGGAGCTGCTACTATAAGTGTTGTAATGTTAACATGAGGGAATGTGTGTTTTAGTGTAGCAACAAAATACTGTCAGTAATGTTGGTGTTGTACCATTTAAGTTAGCAAATCAGTATTGTTCATGCCGTGCTGTTTAGATGGTAAACAATGAGTTCTATCCTTTTAACTCTTTCTACCCCATGAGCCACATGGTACAGAACTCTTCCAATGGCTACCTGGTATGCTTGTTTGGATGTACATATTGCACCTTACACAATATAAAACAAATTTACTTGCTGCATAGAAGACTTGGAAATATTCTCCATTAACTCTTAGTATACTTATGAGATATTTTTAGAAAGGCCGATGATACATATCCCCGTTTTAAAACATCACCTGTGGAAAAAAACGGTTGGCACCACTCTTGGTGTTCAAGTAAAACCTTTCTTAGGACACGGTGAGTTAAAGGCGACCATGGTACTTTATGAAAAATAGGGCCTATCGCCAAAAGGCGACCATGGTACTCAGTGAAATGCTGTGGCTCTCTGGTTTTCTTTTTCTTCTGTATTTTTGCTGTATATAACATTCGAATCTTATAACAGTTGTCTAATTAACAAAGGGAGTCAGTAATGTTCACTATATAGTTATGATCGACGAACAACCTTCAGAAGACCATAATCTAGGCAAACGTGCAAGAGGAAGACAGCGCTATAAGTCTATAAGTAGGAAGATAACATCAAGAGATGGACAGGAAAGAGTTTGTATCAGAATGCACCATCAAGACATGAGACAGAAGATGTTGGAGATATATTATAGCTGACCTCTGATGTGGAGATGGCAGCTCATGATGACTGCAGCTGCTGCAACATTTAAATTATGAGTTAGCACAGTTATGTAATTTCTGCTTGTTTGAAACAAAACCATGTCATCTTTGATGAAAAAAACTTTTTGGCACCACTCTTGGTGTTCAAGTAAAACCTTTCTTAGGACACGGTGAGTTAAAGGCGACCATGGTACTTTATGAAAAATAGGGCCTATCGCCAAAAGGCGACCATGGTACTCAAAGTGTTAAATGCTGTGCGCTCTGAGTTTTTCTTTCTTCTTCATTCGAATCTTGAAGCCAACAATAACAGTTGTGTAATGCTAACAAAGGGAGTCAGTAATGTAGTCACTATATTTATTATGTAAAAAGACAAACAACCTTACTGAAGACCATAATAGAAGGAAGAATTGAAGGCAAACGTGCAAGAGGAAGACAGCGCTATAAGTAGGAAGACAACATCAAGAGATGGACAGGAAAGAGTTTGTATCAGAATGCACCATCAAGACATGAGACAGAAGATGTTGGAGATATATTATAGCTGACCTCTGATGTGGAGATGGCAGCTCATGATGACAGAGGTATCTAATGCTACTGCTGGGAGCTACACAGGATGAATTACACACAAGAGCGGGTAATTTCGTCACCATTGCTCACATAGACTCACAAAAATGCGCTTGAATGAGTTAGCACAAACAGTTAATGTCTATAATGCTTACCTGAACGTTTTGAAACAGTCTGGGCAAACCATGTTATCTTTGATGAAAAGGCGATTCTTTTTACGCACCATACGGACTGTTGTGCCATTTGGTAAACGGCAGCTGTGGTCATTGAGGTAATCCTTCCTGGTGAAAAGCTTGCCGCAAAATTCACAAGCAAACTCTGGCTGGCCGTGAAGGGTCAGATGCCTTGACAGGTAGCGTTCATTCTTGAACGTTTTCTGGCAGATTTCACAAGCCAGGACGTTTCCCTGATCAACTCCTGCCTCCCCAACTGCTTCACACTTGTGGTTGTGTAAGGTGCCAATCTAAATGATATATATATATATATATATATATATATATATATATATATATATATATATATATATATATATATATATATATATATATATATATATATATATATATATATATATAACGATTCATAATTTTAGCAGTACAAGAAATGCGCCCAGAATCAGGTCAATACCAACAAGCTAAAACTTTATTATGGCACAAGTGATTATTGGTGCATTCCTTCCTTCCCTTTTTTCACTCTTTTTGGAGAACAGAGGGCACCACCGCTGTAGTGCCCATCTATGAAGTCTGCAGCAAGGCACTGAAGTGCTTTTACAGTGGCAGCCTCTGTAGCAATTTGTTTTACTCTGTGGGGTTGGCTATCTCATGCACAATCTCACTGCATGGTGGCAGCCGCAATCCTATATTTTTGTATCTCATCAGACAGCCTAGGTAGCCACGCAGGGCATATTGGTGCATTCAATTCTTTATGTTTCAGCTTCCAGTGCAGCACAGGTCATCAACAGATACCCTCCATATCTTTCTTGTCTTGTGCCATCCATTCAAGCTCTTTCCATGTCTCCTTTATCCCTTTCAAGTCTGTCTCCATCTATCTTCTCGTGTGCCTGTTTGGACTCCCTCTATTTCTTACTCTGGGAACTCCACAACTGGGACTAACTTATGATGCTGGCTTTCTCAATGTGTGCCCTATCCAAAGCCAGCATCTTCTTCTCACCTCTTGTTCCATTGGTATTTGTCTGGTTCTTTCTATTAATTCTACACTGGTGATCTTGATAGTGGTGCACATTATCCAAACTCTCTTAAAAAATTCATTGACAATCTTCACAATACAACTTTTGAGTCACTAATGTACTTGATGTGATGTCCTCTGCATCCTAAAATCTTGCTCCTTCCCAATACATAAATGATTTCAGAACAAAGACTGCCTGTTAAGGCTATCAAAAGGTTTCCACAATGTATGCCCTATCCATCATCAGCATCATTCGATCATCTCATGTTACGCTGGCTCTTGTCACCAGTTCCATCTTGGTGACCTTGCTGTACCATCTCCATCCTTCTGTTCTATGCAAGCATCCATATATGAAAGTCTGTTACCTCTTGGTGGTTGTTTTTCTGGTTCTCCATGTGTCAGTTCCATACAATAGGACTGACCTGACATTTGAAGATTCCTATTTTTTGTGTTGGCCTTGATCCATTAAAAAAAAACCTCCTTGTATTTCCCATTGCAATGAAAGTTCCTCATGTCCTCTGTTTTCTTACTTTGATATCTCTATAAGTTGTAGCTTACTAATAAATAATTTATATGGTGTTCTGGAAAATTTCAAATGTTTTGTAGTCAGCCAACAGATGCTCTGAATGAGTTTCGGAAAACTGTACGATAAAAGTGTTACATGAAATGTTTTGGCAATTTTTGAAAGATATAGTGTTCAAATCAACAAAGGGGGCTTAAAAGGAGAATTAAAAAAACGCCTTCTCTCCAATTCTGTCCCATTGTAGAAACTCACTTGAGGAACAGATAATGACATCAAAATAAGAATTAAAAAGGCAAGAAGTGCTTCAATTGCACTGGGGAAATATATGGAAATCCAAAGAAATTTTTAGTCTAACATAACAAATAATCTTCAACTCAAATATTGTATGGCTCTGAAACACAGAGTACCACAAAAATGACAGCCAGAAAGACTTTCATAAATGGGTGATTGCGCAGCATAGAAGGATTGAAATGGTATGACAAGAACACCAATATGGAACTGACAGAAAAAAACCAGACAAACATGAATGGAATAGGTGATGAGAAAACATCAGCTTTGAAGAGGACACTCATTAAGAAATCCAGCTGACAGCATACAAAGGCAGTCCTTGTTCTAGAATTATCTGGATAACAAAAATAGAGGGAGGTCAAAAAAAAAAAAAAGAAGATAACTGGAGAAAGACATGAAAGGGATAAAGATGTTGAAAGATCTTGACCAGACGGCACAAGATGGGAGGGGCTTACCATGTTTTTGTTTAGGACATGTGCTTCAAAGGGAGCTGAAAGGTACTGATAAAGATGATGTATAAACTTACTCATGTATATTTAAATAATGCAACTTATAGAAAGAGGGAAGGTATTACAAACATGTTTACGATACATACCACAACTACACAGTTGAATCTCACGAAGACTGCTGACAATTTACCTTAATGAATCTCTTCATACAACGATCACATCTGTGTGGATGAGTGTGCGTCATGTGATGCTCCTTAAAAGCCAGCCACTCATTAAACACCTCCCCACATGTTTCACAGGGTGCGCTCCCCTCCTGCTGAATCTTCTGCCGTGTGGTGCAGACAGGGGTGTGCCAGTTCAGTTCTTCCTTGCGGATAAACACACGGTTGCAGAGGTCACATTTAAATGCCCCATGATGTGATGCCTCATGACGGACCAGGTATGCGATGCTTGCAAAAGTTTTGTTGCACTCTTTACATGGGAACTGGACACTGGCTTTTTCATTCAGAACTTTGCCTGCACACTCATGCTCAGCAAGGTCTTTCAAGGAGAAGTAGGCAACTTTACACGCCCCACACTGGTACTTGCCACAGTTAAGCGTGTGGTTCTGAAGTCCCAGCTGGGTTCCAAACGTCTTCTTGCAGTTGGGGCAGACATGAACATTATATTCACCAGATAATTCAGGGCAACACCGGGAAATGTGTCTTTGCAGTGAATCCTTTCGAGAGTAACATTTCCCACATACCTGTAACAAATAACACCCAAAATACAACAAATATCAAGAACACAAAACACAAGGTGAAGTAGAATTACTTTCTCACGATTATGCTTACAATTTTTGAAAACCTAAAAGCTGTAAGGCACTGCGTATGTGATGGGGCCATAATAAACGCCCCAAAATCTCCCTGAAGTTCATATTTGTGTGTTTAGAAACTGAAGTTAATAGTCCAGCACCAGCCTGCCGCTTTGCGAGTGCGCGAGCGTAAATCACTACGCCAGCACGCCGTGATGCGGTTATTTGGCGTATAGAATACGGGAGCGCCACAGGCCGAAGGCAGTTTGGTGAGATTCACAGAAGAGGCAAGATGTGAGAAGAAGACACCCAGAGTCAGCAGAAGTTTGCACACGGCATGGAGGCAAGTGAAATTATAATTTTAAGCAGATTATTTTCTAGTGAAATTACCATTATTTCCCTGTAGCTTTAGAATTCTTTTCAGCGTGACTCGGTTCTAATGTTTGAGATAATAGGTAGATGTGTTTCCAAAGGAGATTTCTTTTAGGACATTATAACTAGTTTTAAAGTTATAGATGAGTGAAAATAACGTGTGGATAGGTTTTATTAGTCGTGTTGAGTCCAGATCACGGCTGTGAGAATATAGAGAAGGAACCTATTTCATTCATGATACCGGGCAGAGAATCGATCTATTACTTTAATTGAGATAGTACGTATTAACTGTTTGGCAAGATGGCAGCACATGTGTTAATGTGCATAAAGATGGCATCTGTGACATTTTTAGTTACCATGTGCTAGAGGCCTAACGATGTTCAGCCATTTATTATTTGGGAGCGCAGTGAACTAATTAGAATATATGCTAGTTTTGTTAAGTCAAGAGTAATTTTATTTTTATTCTTTGATGTGAAAGTAATTTAGTTAGTGTATTTCACGAATATTGATGATAATTCTACTGTATATTTTTAGGGGGTTAGAACTGTTATTTGGTATTGGATGAAAATTGGTTTATTATAAGAGGTGCTATTTTAGTAGTACATTATTAATATAATTTTCTCCATTCATGCCAAAATAGTTTATTATAGTGGAACTCGAAGTAAGTTAACGAATAATTTTATGGTATTTTGAGATTAGTTTAATTACATCTGTTGTGTACACAGTTTTGTAGTGCTAAATGCCCTTTGAGAAGATGAATCTAGCTTTAAGTATTAAGATTTCTTTTAATGCCACCCCTTTGTGCATAAGGCACTTTGAGATATCAGTGTTTCTCTGTTTGCTCCTTGCGGAGCATGGGGACACCAGTGCAGCTGGGTCCAACAAAGCCTGTGCGAAGCATTTAGCTGCTATGGCAGTGGTTTGGTTTCTGTAACAATGTGTTTCATATGATGAGATTCCCAATCTCATCAGTCGGCATATACGACATGCTTCAGAGTGCAGGAACGAATATTGATATGGATCAGTTGCGAGGTGGTAGTTTATTCTCGTTAAGGAGAGTATTCGTTGTACATAGAGTTTAATACTGTTTTATGCTCATTTTAGTATTATTTAATTATTGTTATGTGTAGGGTAATTTATGAGAGCACGTGGGTCCACTTGGGAATAAATTATGTCTCTTCTCGCTCCTTATGGAGCATAGGGCCACCAGTGTGGCTGGCCTCCTTATGGAGCATGGGGCCACCAGTGTGGCTGGCCTCCTGATGGAGCATGGGGCCACCAATGTGGCTGGCCTCCGCATGGAGACCGCACAAAGCATTCAGATGCTCTTGCAGTAGTGGTTTCGGTAGCAATCTGTGTTACAGGGTGAGATTGCCAGCCTCATGCACAACACCATACTAGTCTCATTAGACGACATGCATGGACTGAGTGTGTGTGCATGATAGTTGAATGTTTCAGGTGGCGTGGAAGAAGAGCAGTTTGACAGGTGAGACCATGGTGTTTCTCATTATTTAACTATTATGATTTTAACTAGTCAGTGCTTTGTTTGCGTTTCAGATTAGCAATTGAGCACTGGCTGGGTATTTTGTTTGTTTGTTTAGTGTTTGCTTTATTTGCTCTTTGTCACTGAAAGAGTTGTATGAATAAATACAGCCCCTGCCTTAGAATCAAGAGTTTTATTGTTGTTCGGGTCTGGTGCAAGAAAGTGATCACATATCACAACAGCATCATCTCTCGCCCACCCTATCACACGTATATGAGATCTCTTATATGAGATTTTAAAACACTGCTCTATCTCTCAGGCATGTCATACACATTGACTAATGAGGTTGTGCATGGACTTGGCAACCTCACCACATAAAACAATTTGCTACAGAAACCCCACTGAAAAAGCATGTCAATGCTTTTCTGCAGGCTTCCTGCAAGGAGACCAGCGGCAGCAGTGGCTCTATGCTATATAGCATAGTTTCTTTACATGACATCCACTGACACCTTGGGAGTCGGTGTAGATTTCCAAAACTTTAGAATGTAGTTTTTTTAGTATACTTTTTTTTTTTAAACAAGAAAGGGTCAATGGCCTTCATTGGATAATCAATAGGGGTTCATAGCCATCATCCGACAATCAAAGGGATCCATGGTACAAAAAAGGTTAATAAACCCTGCTCTATATGAATCAAAAGGGAAAATGATGAACAGTGGGATGAACAAACACAGACAGTTTATGTTTTACTAGGATGAAAGACAAAGAAATTGTTTTACATTACAACCACAGGGTCTTCGTTAGGCATACATGACCTAAAACAATCAAAAATAGACTCAGAACTCATCTAAATGCACAAAACTAAAAGATAAAACAAATGGTTATTTATAATAATTTTTTTGGGTCATATCTTTAAAAGTTTTTCCATGATGTAAATATTTTTTTCAGTGCATCCGGAACAGTCTAACGCACGGATCCCCAAAGTGGTCTACATCCATAGGGTTTATAAATCCAAGAGGGTTGATTAAACTTTTGGGGTCAAAAGAAATAATGATACCTGGTGTAACTCAACTTTGCATTTGGAAATACTGCTACGAAATACCCCAAGCCTTGTCCAGCAGTTGAGCCGTTTCTACTTACATTCCCAAGTTCAAACATGGATGAAACTGGTTTTAGCCATGCTTACATAGTTTTATCAAAGCAAAGGAACAGACTTACTTTAACCAGTTCAATCAAAAAGGTTATGTTGATTTACAGTGCCTCTGTAATCATTCGCTATTTTATTTACTTATTTTTTGCCTGGCGGCCGATTAAGGATCAAGGATTCCATGAAGGGGTCAGGACTCAAAAAAGTTTCGGAATCCCTGGTCTAACATTATGTTTCACTATAAACTTAAAATATGAAAGATAATTCATTGTCTTGAGTGTACTCACTTCACACTTGTAGATGTCAGTGTGCATGGCCATGTGACGGAACAGGTATTTGCCGCTTGTGAAAGACTGCTTACAGATCTGACACTCATGGCTGGCTTCGCTGGAGATCTCTCCCTCTTCTAAGTGTCCCCCTGAACAGTCATGTTCATCCAATAAATCCTGTGGGGAAACAAGCAATACTTTTGATAACAGAATATTATTAAAGAAAAAAAGTATTTCTTGTTTTCTCAGTGGGTGCTTTTATTTGCCAGATGTAATCACAGAAACTGGATATAGGCAGATTTATCTAGATTCCTGTTTAGACAACAGCAGAAGTTCCGGTTTCAGGGCACAGGGAATACCAAGAGGCAGATGGATAGACAACAACATATAAATTCTTCAACACTGGCTCACACGAGCCATAGCCATATACTTGGCTCTGGCTCACATGAGCCATAGCCATATACTTGGCTCAAGAATGCAGACTTCAGCTCCCCATTTTGCTTTATGACAACTGGACTGGAAAAGGAAAAATTAAAAAGTATTTAGATGCTGGGGTGGGGTCAGTTAGAACCCCATGGTGGTTCCCAGAGGCCCCTGAGAAGACAAAGACAGAACAGGACCATTGCTCTCTCAGACATGCAGTAGGAGGCGAGTAATGTTGAGGTTATGTATGAGGCTGGCAAACTCATCATGTACAAGCAAACAAAATTCAGAACCCACCACTATCTGAGCATACGAGGTGCTCTGGCATAGGCTTCTTGCAAGCAGGCCCAATTGCAATGGAGGTCACATGCTCAATAATGTATACAAATTGAGAAAATACAAGGATTTTATCAGAGTCCATTACTAAATAATAAAGTGAACATACTTGAAATCCTCTATTTCTTTCACCTTGAGTATTCCAGAACAAGTACAGGCTGTTGTGTTACCAAAGCCAAAAAAGGGAGCAAAGTATTGTAGCACTGTAAGCTACATGGCATGTCATAGGTGATTAAGGAGGGCTTGGTGTGGGGTCATCTCTACCACACTGTAAAACCCAAACAATAAGAAGGAAGAAGGCACACTTCCTAGTGAAGTTGTAGCTCTAATGCTGCCATAGGAAGAATAGAAGGCATTTAAAGAATGAGAAGCTATGGACCCCCCAGACAAATATAAGCAACATTCAAAACTGCCATAAAGGAAAATTAAAAATGTATATCATCCACTATTATGTATCAACTAACGACAAAGAAGAATTAACATACAGCTCACCAGAAATTCAAAAAATGAACATACACAACACTAGAAATGCAAAGGAGAATAAACACACTGAACCCCAGAAATTCCAGACAGTTGCACATGCCACAAAAGCAATCATCAGAAATGACTGAGAAGACAAAGTGCAGTTGAAGACAGATGCTAAAGAATGGGCTTTACTGAGGATGTGGAGTGATGATACAGCACAATAACCATGAGATGCCCTGTGGCAGTTCCATGAAGGTCTTTGAGGAGCCAATGAAAGTATATGACTGCTGCTCCCTCAGGCATGTAATAAAAGGTGACTAATCTGAGGTTATGCATGGTGCTGGCAGCTTCATCTTGTAAAATGACATGCCACATAAACCACTGCTGCAAGAGTTTATGCTTTGGGGTTGACTATCTGCAGTGTGGCAGCTCCATAAAGAGAGAAAATGGTGATGACGATAACCAGGAAATGTACTTCATCAAATAAGACAACATCACAAAAGCTGCAATTATGAAGGTTAAATGCTAAAGGAGCGTTCAATGGACAGAGTGGTTAGAGTGCTGGTCTCCTGTGGTAAAGGTGCCGGGTTTGAATCACGGTAACTGCACGCTCTAATCTACCCAGCTGTAAATGGGTAGCTGACTTTGAGTTAGAGAAGGAAAAGGCAGTGAGGAAGGGAAATGATCACCCCACCTCTCGATGCTGGACCTAGTATGGTGAAGTCTCTAACACTTCACTCCCCTACGGCAGTATCTGCTATGGGACTATCTTTACCTTTTCTTTTAAAATGCACAAGATTGACAGCTGGCACAATTGCAGCAAGATGAAAAGCTGTTTAGTAACAATGTCTTACCGATTCAATAATATAAAGCTGCTTAGTAACAAAGTCTTACTGATTCAGTAGTGTTAGACTAATGTCACTAAAACTATGGAAATAACAACTGACACGAAAGGAGAATGTTATGGAATTAAAAAACTGGTCAATATATAAACCAATAAGGCACTCATCTGTGTGTTACCAGGACTCGAATGGAGAGCAAAGAGCAGTAACTTACACTGTAACTTTCCACGCATGTTGTAAAAAGTACCTTAGGAGGGTTGGGCATGGCGCTGGTTACCCTATCCTGAATGCATGGAGGCATATCTGGAAGTCATCTTTATACGACCACCAGCTATGCACAATGCTACAATATACTTCCGTGGAAGTTAACCTCTGTCTGTGAGGCTAATTACATCCTCATTGACTCTTGAAATCATGCACACACTTCCAGGGAATCCCTCTGTGGTGAAACTTGCTAAGAATTCAGCAGTGCACACTAAGCTTGGAGAAGTCACTTGAGCCCCAGACGAGATTCTTTGGCTTTGACCTGGTTGACTGCATGCAGAAGGATCTCACTATGGACTCAGTGATAGGCAGGGGGAGCTGAGAAATGGGCTCTGTGAAAGATGACAATTCCTTGAGAGAGCCCAGAACCAGAGCACAGTATTTTAGCTCTGCATAGTTGGAGTGCCCCCTTGGATGGTGGGGAATGCACAGTATGCCTAGTGCTTCTTACTCTTAGCTTGGAACCAGATGTGACGATCCTTTAAATGCAAGCAAAACTGGAGCTCATGACTTCAACTCAGCATGTTTCGAATGGCAGAAAAGTCACAGGAAACGCTTAGATCTACAGTGTAGACAATACCAAGGAGTCTTCAACTTGGTATTGGCCGCAAAAGAGCGAGAAGCTAAGCAGCCCTAGCTAAACAACAACAACCCTATCTTGTAGAAATTTTTAAACTTCCACTCACAATATGGAGAGGTCAACTAAAGGAAATAATTCAATTCAGCAATTGAAGTTTCCCTTCTTCATTGCTTCCTTGTACTTTCATTCCTCTTCCTCTGAAGGTTCCATGTCAATAACCGACAATTTATGCTTGAAGATTTGCTCAAAGATAGGATCCTGTTTCAAGTGTCAGTAAGAGAAATAAAATCTACAACCCAGAACTACTGCTATCATAGTGCTTTCACAATGTTTTAAAGAGGAACAAAAATGTAAGGAAGACAGCAAAACCTGTTTCCATAAGACTTACACACATGACAATATGGTAACTTATCACTCACCTGCCGCAAGAATGTACGGCCACATTTGTCACAGCTGAAGCGGGCACGATGCATTGACGCATGACGTATAGCAAAGTTGAGCTGATTAAACGAACGACCACATTCTCTGCAGCAAAAGGTGTCATTGCCATCTTCATCCACATTCTGTTCAACAAGGGTGGCAGTGTCGTCGCAGGTGTGCTTCAGCAGTGACTCATTCCGGGCAAACCTCTTCCCACAGATGTTGCATCGGTACCTATCAGTATGCGCCGGGAGATGCAGCTTCAGGTACTTGAGCTGCGTGAAGTGTTTGCTGCAGATACCGCAGGCAAACTCCTCTGCGCCATTCGGACCTTCTACAATTTTAGTCCTTGTTTCCAATTCTTCTAGCTCTGGATCATCTCCCCTCCGTCGTTTCTTTCGTCTCTGCCTCAAAGGTTGAGACCGTCTTACATTTTCATCACCCTCAACCACTTCACCGGCTTCCAAAGTATGCATGTAACCGCTGCCTCTGCTATTACTCCTCCTGTAAGTTGCTTTATACTCATCAGAATCGCTGTCATCCTCATCACTTCTGTCTTCATACAAATCTGCAGCAACCATGGCAATTGGATCTGGGACCTTGTCAGCTGATATTGCAGCATTTACAAGTGCAGTAAGAGCATCAGTTCCATCAAGATCAGCTATTGTGTTCTTTCTCTCATGATGAGCGACCCCAACCACCTCCTCCCTTGTACCAACCTCAACTTCACTGTCTTTGTTATTCACAGACTCAACCCTGCTGACTGCATCTACTTCTTCATTTATTACTCCTGCTGTTTCATCAATGCTATTATCCGTCTGCCTCACAGAGTCTGAATTTTTGCTTGGGCTTTCAGTCTCACAAACATTGTGTTCAGTTTCTGCCACAACAGAAGTTAATGAAGTTGATGCCATGATAGAATTATCCTGCAGAGATCCAGGAATCTCATATGCAGTGGTGGTGTCCCCCTTTGTAATAACAATGTACTTCTTGGGAGACTCTTCCACCATCTCAGATTTCTCTGCGGCAACTTCCCCAACCAAATTATTTTCTTTCATAGCTTCCTGCTGCACAAAAGGCTTCTCAAAGCCAATCTCAACTGTTACACTCTCAGAAATACTATTTTTCTTAGAATCGTCTGCTGAGCCACTGCTCCGACTTTTGAAGTCTGTGAGATTTGCCATTGCTCTTCTCTTGGGGACAGGTGATGTTATATCATCCAGTGCTGCCTTTCGCAATGAAGCTGCCATTGCCACTCCGAATCGTTTACGGACTGGCTTAACTCTGTCCTCATCTTCCTCCAATTCCACCACTGGCATTTCTTCATCTGAAGAGGCCTCCCCTGGGTACTTGAGCCATTTGCCTAGTTTACCCAGTCCCCTGAAGGCCCTTGCACTCCGCCTTGGACGATGTGAAGACCCATCTGTAAAAGGCGTTTCTATGGCATCAGATTTGTCTGGGGATTTCTGTGGTGTATCTGTTATAGAGGAATCATCAGGGAATTCTGCTTTAACTTTCCTTGGCCTTCCTCGTTTCCTTTTCTCTACAACATTTACTCCTTCACTCTCTTCTCCTTTGTTTGAAACTTCTAATGTGTCAATTGCACTGTTTTCTTCTACACTAGCACTACTGATCTCTGCAATATTCACAATGTCAGCTTGACTTTCCTCATTGTTTATCTCTGCTTCATTGTCATCTGATTCAGTTCTAGCCATTTTGGCACTGGGTTCTTCTGTTTCACTCTCTTGGAAGATTCGGCGAGGCCGCCCTGGTCCTCTCCCTGTACCAGTTCTTAACATTCTAACTCGCCCACCCCTTGGACGACCTCTTCCCCTACCTCTACCTCTAGGCCTTCCTCTTAATCCTGATGAATAACTCTTGTAGTCTCCCACTTTTAGAGGGACAGGCCTCCTGCCCCGTCTTGGTGGACCTTCAGTGTAGTTGTAAACTGGAAAAAGATGGTCACGTATGTGCTTGGCAAAGAGAAACTGTGAGGTGAATTTGCAACCACAGTGTTTACAAGTGTAATCCCCTTCTACATCATCCGGGTGAATATCTCCTGAGTCTCTGCTTGCATCTGCATCTCTAGACTCCTCTCCTTCCATTCTGTCTCCATGCTCATCATCTTCATCATCTGCATCAGCAAAGAGAGTCTCTCCGAGCATGGCTGTTTAGAAGAAAACAACAAAAACAATTATAATTCACAAGATAAAGGTAAGATCTAATATAGTGAAGTCTCTAACACTTCACTTCTCTATAACAGTATCTCCTATAGGACTACCTTTACCTTTTACTTCTAGAAAGAAGTCCATTAACTCTTAGTATCCGACTGGCCTTCTAGAAAGGTCGACGATCGATCCCCGTTTTACGGCCGGCCTTTTAGAAAGGCCGAAGACGGTTTAGACGGTTTCCGTGTCAATAGCCAAAGATTTAACATTATTTACATACTTTTCTTCCCATAAAAGAGATCTAATGCCATTTCCAGTACACTTCATGTTTGAAAACTCAAATTTGTGTGAAATATTGATCGATTTTGATTAAATTTAGTAGGATTCATTAGTCCAAAAAAAAATTATACCCTAAAAATTCAAATTATGATAAAAACTTTATTTGTGCTCAGAAACAACTGCAACTTTCCTACATTATGTGAAAATGGATGTAGTTTAAAATAAAAGTAGTTTTAGGGGTTGAAGTTTACCATAATTAATTACACATATTGATAAGTACAATATGATTTTCAATTTTTTACATTTTAAAATCTTTCTGCACACATTACTGTCTATGGTGAATGCATGTTTAAAACCACTGAACAATTTAGTTAAGTACGAGGGGCGTTCAGAAAGTAATGCACCACATCGTTTTTCTCAGGAGCAGTTTATTAAAAAAGCATGAAATTTATACACAATATACATGGATATGTCATGTAAACATCGGTATTATTCAACATAATCCCCATCAACTTGTACGGCTTTATGCCAGCGCGAAACAAGTGCATGTATTCCTAGCCCGTACCAGATTTTGTCTTGATCATGTAGCCATTTCTTCGCTGCATGAAACACTCCTTCATCATCTTCAAACCTTGTCCCACGGAGTGCATCTTTAAGTGGACCAAATAGATGAAAATCAGAGGGTGCCAAATCTGGACTATAGGGTGGATGGGGTAGTACAGTCCAACCCAATTTGGTGATTGCTTTCCGTGTTGCCAGACTTGTGTGAGGGCGCGCATTGTCGTGAAGGAGAAGCAGGTCTGCTGGATTCTTGTGCGGCCGAACTCTGCGAAAACGTTGATTGAGTTTTTTCAATGTCTTAATGTAAGCTTGCGAATTGATTGTCTCTCCTCTTGGCATAACGTCCACAAGAACCACACCTTCAGTGTCCCAAAAGACAGTGATCATGACCTTTCCAGCTGAAGGAATTGTCTTGAATTTCTTTCTTCTTGGTGATTGCGAATGATGCCACTCCATTGACTGTCTTTTTGTCTCAGGTTCAAAATGATGTGCCCAGGTTTCGTCACCTGTAACGATCTTAGCCAAAAAGTTCTCTCCATCAGCATTGAAACGCTCCAACAATTCAGAAGAAATTGCTTTCCTTTGCAATCAGTAGTCATTTGTGAGACTTCAAGGAACCCATCTTGCGCAAACCTTAGAAAATCCGAGAGGCATTTGCACTACCAATGCTGACTGACAGCTGTAAGGCCAATTGTTGAGTAGTGATTCCGCCTATCAGTAAGAATAATGCCCTCAGCTCATTTCAACATTTCTGCGTTGGTGGCTGTGGCAGGACGTCCACAGCGCGGCCGATCAAGGAGCTCCGTATCTCCACTTCCTGATTCTTTGAACCCAGCGACTGACTGTACTCCTGTCGACTGCAAAACGTCCAGACACATCACATAGACGCTTGTGAATATTCACAACAGTTTCCTTCTCTGCAACGAGAAATTCTACCACAATTCGCTGTTTATAACGCAAGTTCCTAACACGCTCCATTTTAACGGTTTAGGGCAGCCGTATTATTTGGCCCGTTGCGGTGCAATTTAGTGCACACAATTGGCACATGCCATATTTGAAGTGTGCAAAATTTCATGCTCCTATCTTCATTATTAGCTGAGAAAACGATGTGGTGCATTACTTTCTGAACGCCCCTCGTATGATATAGGGGTTTCATTTCTTCACATTTTGATATACAACACTTTATGTTATCTTTCTAAATAAATTATTTAATGCAAAATCTGTAAAGGTAGTCATGTCTAAAAATGTACTCTCTGAAATTAGCTCGTAAAAATGTGGTTTTTGAGCTCATATACTAAGAGTTAATTAAAACAGGATGGAAATGGCATCGCAATTCAATAAGGATATACTCAAAGAAACCCATGACAAATATGACTCAACATAACAGCAAGGCACTTACCCTTCCATTTAAAAAATGGTACCCATTTTTTAAAGAAAACAACTCATATACATTATTTATTAATCATTTAATAGTGAAAATTAGTTTGAAACTTTTGAAAAGACGAATATTTGGGAAACAAAGAAATCTTTGTTCATACAAAATAAGCTGTACATATTAACAAATCTGACGAAACAGCTTGATGGTCTAACTTTTGCAGGGGACTTAGCTCTTCTGTCCCATAAGTGTAATCATGCATGGAGGCATATCTGGTGTCATCCTTATATGATCACCAGCTATACACAATGCTATACTATGTTGACTTGGATGTGAACCGCTGATTGTGAGGCTAATTACACCCCCAACGATTCTTGAAATCATCCACACACTTCTAGGGATTTCCCTTGTGATGAAACATGTTGCAAACCCAGCATTGCACACTAAGCTTAGAAAAGCCACTTGATCCCCAGATGGAACTCTGGCTTTTAAATGGTTGCCTGCATGCAAGAGGATCTCACTATGGACCCGATGATATGTGCGTGGGGGGGGGGGGGGGGGGGGGCTGGAGGCGGGCGTGCGCGCACAGAAGTGCCTCTGTGTAAGATGTGATGACTCTTTGGGAGAGCCCAGAACCAGAGCCCAGTATTTTAGCACTGCATATTTGGAAAGCCCCCTTGAATGGTGAGGAATGCACAGTATGCCACACACTTCCTTCTCCTAGCCTAGGACCAGATGTGATCCTTTCAATGCAATCCAAGCTGGAGAAACTGGAGCTCATGACTTCAACTCAACATGTTTCGGAATGGCAGAAAAGATACAAGAAAAGCCTAGATCTACAGTGTAGATGATACCAGTGACTCTTCAATTTGGTACTGGCTGTAAAAGAGTGAAAAGCTCAGCAGCCCTATTTTAACAACAACATAACTGTAATCAAATACAGTACAAGATGAAAACCCTTGATGAGAAGTCACAGCAATAGGGTCTGAAAATAAACTGGGAAAAGATCAAGATAATGAGAATAAATGCAGGAAATGGTAACAAGGTTGAATTTGAAGAAATACCACTACAAGATGTAGAATCCTACACATATCTTGGCAGCAATACAGACAAAGTTGGAGGGACAGACAAGGATATCAAAATAAGAATACAAAATGCAAGAGGAGCTTTCATTGCATTAGGAAACAAATGGAGATCAAGAGAAATAAAGTCCAAATCAAAAATAAGAATCTTCAATGGATAGGACACACATTGAGGAAACCTGCTGATAGCATTACAAGGGAATCCTTGCTCTGGAATCACCAGGATAACAGAGGCAGACGTAGACCACACAAAAAAACACATGTAGAAGAGAACTAGAGACAGAAGTGAAAATGATGAGGAAGATGAGGAAAGAACTTGAGCTGATGTCACATGACAGGAGGACTTGGTTTGTGTTTGTTGAAGGCCTATGTCACGTGACAGGAAGACTTGGCATGTGTTTGTTGAAGGCCTATGTCACATGACAGGAAGACTTGGCATGTGTTTGTTGAAGGCCTGAACTCCTTGGGAAGCTAATGGGTATTAATTGATTAACGAGCCTTGACACTTGCCTATGGTCAACTGTGGTGTTCATTACTGCTCTACTATTTGCGTGCACCCCAAGAATTACACTGTAACGCAAAGAACAGGACTACTGCGCCCTACTTAAGCCATGTCACAAAAATATGACAAAGGAGAGTTATACAGAAAGTTAGCAACCTTGTCATGTACAACAAATGGCTACAAAAAAACCACAAGTGCACATGCGCATGACAACTGGTGAATGCTCTACGCCTCAGAACCAACTGCGGTATTGAACTCATTCTCCTTAAGGAACAAAAAGGGACAAGAAGAAGTTGTTAGTATATTCTCTACAGCAGAGGTTACCCAATGTTAAAAATATGTATGATGACAAAGTTCTCAGAAAAGACCCTGACACCATCAACAGAAATCCCATGCTATGGACCCCAGAATGAAGGTGATAGGTTGAACAAACACAACTTGGCGGAGAACTATGCAGGCCAAGATTAAAAGCATGAACCAGAACTAGGGCACCATACAAAGGATGGCCCATGTAAGAAGTAAAGCGGAAAGAATTGTGGAAATGCCACAAGACGCCACTAGATGTGATGGCCATCGACTGCTTTGTCAGTTGGTGGCTAAGGATCTGCAAAGAAGAAGAATGATGATAAACGTTGCCTGTAAGCAGGCAAACATACACATATCATGATGACAGTGCAATGTCGTATCACAGACACAAATATAAAACTGTAGCCAGCAAGGCCAGCAAGTCATTACATAATAGTCACAGGGTTAATCACTGCGTTTCTAATGACATTATAATAATGCAGCGTCATTGGTCTGTTCTACTGGACTTCAATCCACAAGCAAAATATGCCCTACTCTCATTACAAGCAAAATATGTGCTTGTTTTTTGTTTTTTTTTAACACTCTGATTATACACATCACAAGGAAAAGTAATGGTTTTTTTTTTTTTTTCAATACTCTGATTATACACATCACAAGCAAAGGTAATGGTTGTTTTTTTTAAACAATACTTTTTGATTAACACTCAACTTAAACCTGCAACAAACAAAAGTGGTGGTTGGTTTTCGTTTAATACAAAAGGTGAATCTGACCTTGGTTAAATGATCAATTAATTGATCTATACCATTTAGTTCGCCAAGGAGCTTAGGTATTCAACGAACACATGCCAAGTCCCTCCTGTTGTGAACCATCAGCTCAAGGCCTGTTGTGAACCATCAGCTCAAGGCCTGTTGTGAACCATCAGCTCAAGGCCTGTTGTGAACCATCAGCTCAAGGCCTGTTGTGAACCATCAGCTCAAGGCCTGTTGTGAACCATCAGCTCAAGGCCTGTTGTGAACCATCAGCTCAAGGCCTGTTGTGAACCATCAGCTCAAGGACTTTCCTTGTCTTCCTCATCATTGTCATTTCTGTCCCCAGTTCTCTTCTCCATGTTCTCTTAGGTCAACCTTTACTTCTCTTACCCTGGGAGATTCCAGAATAATGCACTGCCTGGAAATGCTGTCAACAGCTGTCCTCAGTGTATGTCCGACCCATCACTTTCTTCTCACCTCTTGTTCCACTAGACGGTTTGACCTCATGAGCGAGTATCAGGATACAGGATGAAAGACAAAGGGCAGGATGGCAGACGGGCCTCATGCCCAATTCTCAACCCTTTCAAAATAAAGCTTGCTCGTTCATTCATACTTGTCTGGCTCTAGTTAAATGATAAGAATGTTTATCTATGAAGTTTCAAATTTCCATTATTACACACACCCCCCACCCCCCCCCCCCCCCCCCCCCAATATTAAGTTGTCCAACCCCCCCCCCACAATTTCCATGAAGTATTACATCTACACCACTGGCATATATTTAAATTATTACATTTAGTTTTTCCATCAGGTGTCAAGGACTTCTTGAGCTTCTTCGCATATTGTGGTGCATACCACACCTTCAGCTCATCCCCAACAGCCAAGTCATGGGTGGTATTGAAGTAGATGTTGATGCCTAGTTGGTATGCCATACAGTTCTGCTCCTCTTCTGTCCTCGCCACTTGGACAAGGGCCATCCAGTTACAATGAGCCTCGCTGCTTGCATCCAAGCTGATAAAACTGCCATCTTTTGATAGAATCTAGAAACAGGAAGATAACAAGCAGTCTGATAATAAACGAAGTCTGAGAAATAAACTGTGAACAATGTTCCAAATAAGATCAAAGATTGACATGTAAACAAAATTGTAGAAATTGTGGTTTGGTTTGGTTTTAAGGACTATCTTCATTGCACACAGAAAACTCCATTAGTGCTCCAATCTCCTCCCTTACATCACAAATGGAGGATCTCAGCACAGTGCACAAGCTCCATGGCACCAGCAGGAATCCCAATGTGTGTATATAGGAATCACACCTTCTATAAATATATTTGGTGGATATGTTTCTAATTTTTTAATTTTGCCAGGGCAACGGCCTTAAGGCCTACTCTTTATGATGTCCAACTGCCGTGGGATTTTTAATGTGCGCAACTTGCACACAGGACCTCCTATTTTTTCACCTTTATCCGAGAAGGCTAGGCATCCGATCTCACTACCCATGAGACCAGGGGGGAGAGTATGACATCATTAGGGCCACTGGTTCTGAAAAACATTTTTGGGGAGGGTACCACTACATACAAGATGCAGAGGGCGATTGAAAAGTTACTCTAACTTTACATGTTTATTTCTTCATGCCTATCCAAATAAGTTATATGAGACATACAGGGAATTAACTGCTAATTTTATTGTATAAAACTGTATGTCACATTAAAAATTCAGTTTATTGTGAGATCCGGCCAGTTCAAACAATGACTACCCAGCAGGCATCAGTTTTTGCTGTTTCTTGTAACGTCAGTTTGTTGGCCATTTTATATTTTATTTTGTTTAACTAAGATGGTTTAGCCATGTCTGCAGAATGGGAGAAGATCAGCTGCCACGACAGGTATGGGAGGCTAAGAGCAAGGGATGCAGACCTCCAGAACAACCCAGAATAAGCTGGGAGGACAATATTAGACAATCTGTGAAGGTCCGAGGACTAGAATGGAACCAGGCCAGGTGAAAGACAGCCGATAGGATAGTGTGGCACTCTCTCTTCCAAACCTCTACACCTCACGGTAGAAGAGGAACGACTAAATAAGTAAGTTTATTTTGTTTCTGGAAAAAAAAATTAAAACAGCAAACGTGATAGTCAAATGGCAGTTTTTGCTTCTTGTTTTGACATTTGTTTCATGTATATCCAATAGAAACAAGTAAGGCACGGCTGTTTGTGCCCTATACCAGAGCGCTCTTTTAGTTTCGGTGACCGGAATTCTGACACCGGGTATAAAATTTTCGTGTACACCGTAAAAGACTATTTAAGTTTTTGGCGGGGAAAATCTGCTGATGTGTGTGTAAAACCAGTAAAATATAAATCATTACACACTCGTTCTGGATAAACACAGCGCTAAAATTCTTTTGTGTACTATAACTTTGTTCTCTGCTCTATTTTTGATTGCATTTTTATTTGTTTGAAATTAGTTTTGACGGAGTTACAGACTTTTGAAAACAGCGTCATCATTTGAGGAAAAATAAGTAATCTTTTTATTAATTTAATATCTAAAAATCGGGCCATTCGTTTGAGTTTATAATTATAAAGACTTCTCGAAGGGAAGCTAAAGATTATTTCCACATACTTTTTTTTTTTTGGTTTCATATCTTGAGAATGTGTGGTAGTCAGTTTTGTGAGTTTGGCATTACAAGAACAAGCATATTGTCACCAGATTTTATAGCATTTAAATTACTGTAAACGCATTCCTGATACTCACAAATCTTAAATAAGGTTGTAACAAAATAACTTTGTAAAGCACCATCTGTTTTTGCATTTTCATTCATTTATAATGATCTTGTATTTATAATATGAATTTTTTTTTTTAATTGTGTGTGAGATAAGGACTGTTCCATTAGTGTTCTTTGGTAGACAATCCTGTGCACACGACGGCTGCCAAAGAATTCTAAGTAACTGTTTGTATATCTTCTTTCATTCACAGATAAAACATTCTACATCCTGGTGTTAGACTTGATAGTCCCAAATATTCCTCTATCTTTATACATACACAAGTAAACTATACTACATAACAACGAAATGGAACATACTGTTTTGCATCATATGAATTGTGCCAGTGCACTGTGCAGAGCCTGTGGCAAGAGAGCATTAACTTCCAAAACAACACGTTCAATTCAGAAAGCGCTGAACTGTTCTAAATTACGTTAATGATCTGTTCTTTGTGTTTGGAATTAACGTATCAGATGATAAACCCACACAGCATTCGACTATATTTTGTAAGAAGTGTTACTTACGAATACAAAATTTAAAAAGGAGGCATAATGAGAAGTGTCTTGAAACAGCCAAGTTACTATCGGAAAACAGTCAGCACATCTGGAAAGACTAAAACCATAATTTAACTATAAGTGAATGTCAACTGTGCAATTGTGTTGCAAAGACATCTTTTGGTGTTTTAAAAACAAAAAGCTGCTCTATCCCCTGTAATGTTCTTTCTGACCCCTCCATGTCTAGTCAGTTATTTAGCTGTAGTCAGGATAGCTCTATACAGTAGGAGGTTGATGTGCCTGCCCACATTAGTGATGATATTGTTCAACTGGAGGTTGATGTGCCAGCTCACATTAAAGGCGATACCATTATTCATTTGGAGGTGGATAACACTACTCACCCTAGCATGCCAGTTTTTGCTGCCACATCTACACCTACCAAGTCAGTTATACATGCGACAAGTACATCCACCTAGCCTGTCTTCAAAAGCGACATCACAGTACAACAGTTACTTGCTAAGCCACCTTCACAACCACTAACACAAAAGGAAGAACCCCTATTCACATCCATTGTTAGAAAAAAAACTAGAAACAGCAAAAAGTAATATCATAAAATGCAAAACCAGAGGACAGCCTATTGTACTACAAAAACTAATTAAACATAGAAGAGAAACATCAGTCACCAGAACGCCAACAAACGTAAGCGATCTCAATTGCTTCACACTGTTAGAAAACATATTGCTGGAACATCAACTGATTCATTAGACCTGCAGCAGGCACATGAACTACAACGATGTTCAGAAACGTCACGTCAGGAAATTTGCAGGAAAGCAGGCATTGAAAGTAGAGTTAGAATATCCAAAGAATTAGCAATAGCCATGAAGGAAACAGTAGGTCTTACGTGGGCACAGGAGAGAAAACAGAGAAGATTGAAAATTGAAAGACGCGCCAGAGGTATTAAAAATATAACTTCACAATTAAAATTTATAATGGAAACTCATTTGTTACAAATTTCTCCATCTGTGAATGTACAGATTCATCCTATAAAAAAAAAAAGGAAGTGTGAATGATAATTGAGTGAAATTTTGGGGCTAGAGCAAATTATGGCAGTTGTTGCTTGAGACTGACAGAATTAACAGAGTGTGGAAATCATTTAATAGATGTATTTTTTAAATACACCTATTTATCTATTAAATTGAACATTTCGTTTTACTCATGACCATACTTATTTTTACATGACCATCGTGATGTATGATTGAGATAATTGTTAGCTCTCATGTTTTTGGGGACAATTGGGTGTGTTATTTTAAGGTAATAAATGTGGACTTGCAATTTAATGTTTCAATAATTAATGTTTGACGCATGAAACCAAAACAAAACTTTGATATCCATTTTCTGCAGGTTTTCTACTTTTGATTTCTGTAATTTGTTATGCATGTTGATTGTGACCGATTTAGTGAAAATTGCATTATAAACAAACCATAACAAAATATAAAAAAAAACGTAAATTTTACACTATTTCAGACTATTATATCTTCTGTTCTAATTGTGATAAAATGTTTGTTCTTGTTCTAAAATTTACTCTAACATTTCTAGTCTAGCGTTACGCAAAATTAAAGCCGGTATTTATAATAATAAAGTAGCCTAAAAACATTAATTAAGCCCTATCAAAAGTAAAATCCGCCACCTTTTTTTCCAGTTAGGAAGTTACCACGTGACCTCTGACACGATAGCTATAAATAGCGCGGTCAGGGGAACAAGGGGAAATAACTAAAAGATCGCTGGCAAACAGCCGTGAAGGATAAAAAAAACTAAAAATCATTTTCATTCACCTGATATAATTATAGCATGTGTGTGTGTGTGTTTGTTTGGACAAACACATATTATGCAATCTTTTCTCTAGCATTCTAAATTCTGGAACTTTCCCAAATAAATAATAAAGGAAATCTGAGCCCTGTGAATAATAAATAAATAAATATAGGTAATTCTGTCCAACAACGCCTGTTAACCTTTAGCACGCTGCATTCTTTGACGAAAATTTTCGCCTGCAGCTGCATTCTTTTTCACAGCGTCCCGTTTCTATAGTGGGTGACCCTTAATGTCTATAGTTTTTGTGTTTCTTGGTCAATTGCTATCATTTTTGGAATTTATATAAATAAATGAATGGTGAATCTGATGATATAAAATTTGTTTGTGTACATGTTAGATGTGATAGGAAGAGAGGAAAGGAAAGATGAAAAAAACGAAAAAAAAATTTAAAATAATAAAAAAATATTTTTTTTAAATTTTAAAATTAAAAAAAAAAATTTAAAAAAATAACCAGCAAACGAAGGGTCCATATCCCTTGCATCTCAATGAAAGTCATTTGACCAATAGACCAATATAAATCAAATGACGATCTTTTCGTTACACCCATCATCAGTAGCAAAGGAATAAACGCTCTCGTCAGCAGTGACATTCGGCCGTTAATCCTAAATCTTTCCAATAAATCCTAATCCTAACCCCTAACATTTTACATACTAGAAAAGCCATTCTACTTTCGTTTCCATCTCAGCCATCAAACATATTCTGAGAACCGATATCAGCGCTTATAAAGACAAAAATCTCATCCCCACCGCATGGCGTCATAATCCAATAAAATTAGAACGAAAAATGGCCGCGTGTTCGATGCCGATTCATTTCGATTAAAAAAATTCACAGAAAATAAACGCGGATGCACCCATTACTAAAGGAGATCGGAAACGGAAGCTAAACCTCTTTCACAGAAGAGTCAATTTTTGCATCCGGGGTTCAGATCACGTGTACACACATTATAAATCAGTTTCCCGATGACAGCCGCAAGGCGAAACATATCGCCTCCAGCTGGCAGAACATAGGTTACCTTCGGCGATATGTCTCGCCGGAAGCGTGCTAAATTAATTACCTTTATTTAATTATGGACTCTCCCAAAACAGGCTTGGTAAAGACATAAAATAATAAAATCAGTGATAATTAATTCCTAGTCCCTGGTTTTGTTTTCACAGTGCATGCGCACCAACATTTTCTAATCTGGTTTCATATTTATTGTCTCAGCACAGGTTATACCATGTGTATTACCATGCAGATTTAACATGTTTTTTTGTATACGCAATATTCCTAGGTGCTCACAAGGATCACTGGATGCTGTAAGTGCCAAGAAGAAAAAGGCATTACTTTGTATTAAAAATAATGCAGAATTAAATTAATACGTGCATAGATCAAGGTGAGGTGAAAAAATGTGAGTGACTGAATATCACAATGATTATTCTACTACCTACTTATACAAAAATCTACACACAAGTGCATGCAAGCACACTAATATCTTCTCTATCCTTTGTTTTCTGATATCCTAAAACTCTTATGCCTCGCACAAAGTCTATGCACACTCTATTCTTTTCTTGGTGGTCTCTCTCCAGTTTACAAACCCCAGCTCTTCCATGTCCATTCCTCTGCTGTTCATCAATCTTTTCACTGGATATGCCATTAGTTCAGTGCTTTGAATTTGTTCAGTGTATGCATTTCATCTCTTGTTAGCCTAAATTCACTTTATGTACCCTAGCCATCTCAGTCTGTTCGATTTCCTGATGACCTATACAGGTGGAGTATAGCCATACATGACCATGACTTGAACCCACAGGCCAAAGTGAACCTGGAGTAAAATGAAGGATGATGAAGGCAAGGCGACAGGAATTTCAAGGGCATAGCCAAAGAAGACAGAAATCTAAACATAAATCGGTGGTAAGCAACGGTTATAGCTCTATGTTCCACAGTAAAACAAAACAGAGCGACATATTTTCTTATAAGTAAAAGGAGAAAATGATGCTGGCAATGGATAGGACACACAATGAGGAAACCTGCTGACAACATTACAAGGCAGTCCTTATTCTGGAATCCTCAGGATAATAGAGGTAGAGACTGACCAAAAAGAACACGGAGAAGAGAACTTGAGACAAAAATGACAGGAGTAAAGAAGACATAGAAAGACCTTGAGCAGATGGCACAGGACAGGAAGACTTGGAGCAGATGGCACAGGACAGGAAGACTTGGAGCAGATGGCACAGGACAGGAAGACTTGGAGTGAATTTGTAGAAGACTTATGCTCCTTGGGAAGCTGAAGGAAGATAATGATCAAACAAAGAGTGCAAACAAATGCAAGAAAGAACTAGGCTGGCTTACACAAGAGCGTTCAAATGTGACAGAGCTTTATGCCCCAAAAGCAGCTATCAGAAAGAAAAACTAAATGAGGCAGCTGCTAAATGACAACAAGAAACACATTACTCACTTTTAAAATAAATAAGTCATCTCTGTCAATGTCGTGCATAGTTTTCTTGGCCTCAAAAGGACCAAGCTGCGTCTTTTTCGATATGGGCTCCAAGGCAAGGATACCAACTCCACCATCTGGGAACTCTACAGGATTTAAGTAATGAGGAACCGTAAGCCTAGCCCTGTGAAGACAAGAACAATAAAATTTTAAACAACTATAAGGAAGACATCTCTAACAATGACAGTCTTCAGATACTTTAGTAAATACAGAAACATATTAATGAGATGGACTTTCAACATTTTCAGAACCCAAGACATATAAACTCTTAAAGGATGGGAAGCCAGTATTCAGGGCCGATTTTCCAAGACGGAGACCAGTGTTCAGGGCTGATATATTTGAACTAAATTTTTCTTTTCTTTTATCCCTGTTTGAATTTTTTAATACTGGAAAGCAGAAATAAACCCCTTGTTTTCATTATTCACAAGCGGTAGGTGGCCAGCATGCTAATGTTTTGAACATTTTTAACCAAATATCTTCCACCTTACAGTAAGTTTTATTAAAATGCGTTACCCATTTCTGATGGCAACCAATGCGCCTTCACGTAAGTAACCTGCTCGTCTTAGTGCCCAACATGCCCTTAGCTTGAGAGAAAATGTTTGTGAAGATGAGGAAAGATACAGCAGTAGTGACTTAAGTGTGAGTTCTAGGTCTCATTCAAATTCCAGCGACACTGGGTTCTGATAATGAATGCAAACATCATCATCATTTTCCTTTTCGGCCCCTATGGAGCATGGAGCCACCACTGTACATGGTCTCCTTGCAGGGAGCCTGCAACAAGCATTGACATGCTCTTGCAGAAGTGGTTTCTATAGTAACTTGTTTTATGTGAAATGGTTGCCAGTCTCGTGCACAACCTCATATTAGTCATCTTGTACAACACGCCTGAAGGTGCAATGGTCCCTATTCTTTCTGTATCTCATCAGAAGCTACATGGGGCAATACAACGCGGAAGAGTTACTAACACACTGCCATCTTACCAATGATTATAGATTTATCTGCGTAACAAAATTAAAATACAAATTTTAAATGTTATGAAAACTACATACATTAGCCACAGCATTTTCTGAGAACAACACAAGGACATTACACTTTTTATGTGCTGGCTACGTACTTTTCATGATTTGCATACAAGACAACTAATAAATAATATGCGTGTGTTCATTTTTTGGTTTCTTTTTTAATTCACTGATTGTACTACAGGAAAGAGGAAACAAATATCACAGAAGATGAGAAACTCTTGCAGTATTTGGACATACCTTGGTGGCAACATGAACTGAGGCACGGACACATATAGACAATGAAAAGTGTTCCATAGGTTTCCATAATGTGGCATGGATATGCACAACAATGTCCAGAGGTTTCTTCTTGCTGGAATGCGTTTTTATTGTTAACTTTTGCTCACTGTTGAATATTTAGGGGTTTATAGTACAACAATCACACAAAGAAATTCATAAATTAACATGGGAATCACCAAATGGTCGGGACAGAAACCAGATAGACCACATTATGATTAACGGTAGATGGAGACATGCATTACAAGATGTGAAGGTAAGAAGAGGTGCGGATGTGAGAAGTGATCACCATTTAGTAGTAGCAAAACTGAAAGTGAAACTAAGAACGGCTGGACCAACTGTAACTACACAGAAAAGGTTTGACATCAGCAAATTGAAGGATCCCCTTACCAGAAAAGCTTTTGCAGCTGATATAACGAAGCGATATCAATTTGCCAAAAGTCAGGTAAAGACATTGACTGATGATATAGACCAGAAATTCAACACCATTTCAACAAGGAAAGCAGCAAATCATGCTTGGGATTCCAGGAAAGAAAGAAGCAAGACTGGATAACACCAGAAACATTAAACACCATAACGATGAGAAAGGAAATGAACAGAAAGAAAACAGAAGTGAAGTCCCCCAGGTTAAAGCAACTATATAGCGAACAGTACGTCAGCTGGACAAAGGAAGTTAAACACCAAACCAGAGCCAACAAAAGGAATTTCCTAGACGATCTTGCAAGACAGGCAGAAGAGGCAGCACTGAGAAATGAACAAAGCACAGTATACAAAATAACTAAAATCATCAGCAGAAAATGAGGTGCAAACAATATTACATTAGTAAGAGATAAGCAAGGAAATCTCATCACGACAGCAGCGGGACAGAAACAAGATGGGCAGAGCATTTCAGAGAAACTCTGAACAAGGAACCACCAGAGACACAATTGAATGTTCCTGAGGCTGAGAATGATCTAGATGTTAATACAGACATTCTACGAAAAGAAGAAATCATCACAGCAATCAAAGGGTTAAGGAATGGAAAAGCTCCTGGCCATGATAACTTAAATGCAGAGCTATTTAAGACAGACCCTGAGCCAGCAGCAGAACTATTAGAACCACTATTTGCACAAGTCTGGAAAACAGGGACAACAGCAATGGAGTGGAACAAAGGAATAATTGTGAAATTGCCCAAGAAGGGAGATCTTGCATACTGCAATAATTGGAGAGGAATAACTCTTCTCTCAGTTCCCAGCAAAATACTAGGCAGGATAATTATACAGAGAATCTCAAAAGCAGTAGACCACAAACTGAGGAAAGAACAAGCAGGATTTAGAAAGAACAGAAGATGTGTAGATCATATATTTACCCTCAGGAACATTATAGAGCAGTGCTCAGAATGGCAAAGACAGCTGTAAATAAATTTTGTTAATTTTGAAAAGGCTTTTGACAGTATACATAGGACAGTTTATGGAAAATACTGAGGGCTTATGGAATTCCAAGCTGCATAGTGTCAATCATAAAAAGCCTCTATGCCAACTTTACGTGTAGCGTTGGGCAGAGCAACCTAACCTTTGAGGTGAAGACAGGAGAACGACAGGGATGCACCTTATCAACCACTCTATTTTTAACAGTCATAGACTGGGTGATGCGCCAGACAATAGAGGGCAGTCCAAGAGGAATAAGATGGACTACATTTTCTACATTGGAAGATCTGGAATATGCAAATGACACTGCACTACTAGCACATTCACATCAACACATCCAGGAAAAAATGGATAGACTTAATAAGTATAGCCAGCAGGTGGGCTTGAACATCAATCTAAAGAAGACAGAGGTCATGACGTTTGTCACAGTATAATAACTACATCTTCATGACATTATCCTCTAAGCTTGTATCAAACTGCAAGAGGTCACACAATCAACATACTTGTAAACGCCATTCACAAAGCGTACACGAAGGCATGCTGAATATTTCCCTTTTTAATAATAACAATGAGACATGTATGAATTCAATAACAATAGCAATACATTGTCAGCAATAACCATATGGCTGGATCAACAAGTCCTACTACCCTTGAAATATACAACAATGATGTACAAAACCCAGCGACCATAAAGAGAGCACGATAAAATGCAATACGGCTTCTAAAGCCGGCAAACTGACATCTTTCTCTGTCAGGCTTCCTGTTCACTCCACTCCATTGCACTCTTTTGCACCATTTCCTTTTAAAGCTGATGTGCGCACCAAAACATATGTTTATTCCATCAAAGCCCATGTGCGCAACAAAAGATATTATGTGACATCTACCCCCTTCCCCAGAAAAGAAAACGGAGTTTTCTTCTTCCTGAGAGCAGTAGATTTCACAGCATACAATAAAATATTAAACAAGTTAAAAAGAAAAAAAATAGATGCTGTTGTACGTAGACGTCGTGCCTACGAACACAGATATAACTCATGTCCCAAAAATTACAATCTAGACAGAGCATCTGCCACGACATTAAGTCTACCCTCTAATGGGATAATTGTGAACTGGAACTGTTGTAGCTATAAGGCCCAAAGAGTCAACCGTGAGATTGTCGACTTTGAAGATTTCAAAAACAGTAAAGGTCAATGATCTGTCTGAAGTATAAACTGGGACCCTATCAAGTATCGGGACAGTTTTGACACTGCCCATATTATAGCCAGGCATTCCCTTTCTATTGTGGAGTACCTGGTCTCCGCCGGTAACAGTTTCCGACTAACATACATCACAGGATGTAGGATACTCTCGTGGTCTTGCATAAGACATGCGCCAATTCCCACAGATGACGCGTCGGTCCGCAGTATAAAGGGTTTGCTCAAATCAGGCAAAAGAAGGATTGGTCGTCTGGAAAATAACTCCTTGATTTTTGATAACACTTTCTCGCATTCTGCAGAAAGTTGCGGGCGCATTAACTAGCCCGAAACACATAAAATTAAACTGAAATAAACCCTTTGGGGTGGAAAATGCCATCAAAGGTTTAGCCGACTCGACAAGAGGAACCTGCCAGTATCCCCGAGATAAATCCAGGTTACTAAAAAACCTGGCATGGGAAAGTTGAGTAAGGAGGTCCTCCTGGTTCGGTATTGGCTCAGCGTCAATGACAGTGACACTATTTAATTGACGGAAGTCAATGCAGACACGCAAGGACCCATTTTTTTTCCGAACTACAACCATAAGGAAGGAGTAAGCAGACTCCGATGGAGAAATGATCCCCAACCGTAACATGTCATCTAGTTCTTTTTCAATCACCGACTTGAAATGTAACAGCTGCGGATATGGCTTTACCCTGATCGGTTGGTCGTCCGTCAGGATAATATTGTGGCAGATCAAGTCAGTACGTCCTGGCAAATCAGTGAGAACATCCCTAAACTCTCCAATGACCGATCATGCCTCAGATTTCTGTGTTATCGTTAGGTCGTTACATATCTGCACATTTTCCCAGGAATCAGAAGGAGCAAGGGGAACGAGAGACAGCTGGAGATTAATATCATCTCCTATGTCACCCAATTCATTAATGACCACAGAACATGCCATCTTCGGGGTCTCCCCAGACACCCTAGTGTCCACCCTTTTTAGAGCCTCTGGCCGTTCTATATAAGGTTTTAACATATTAATGTGGAATACTTTCTCCTTGTTCCGAACCTGGATTAAATAATCAACATCCGTTACCCTCTTAAGCACCTTAAACGGTCCCTGCCATGTAATGCTCAAACGGTCTTCCTTTGATGGAAGAAGAAGCCATACCTCTTCACCGGGAACCAAGAACAGTAGTTTGGATCCGCGCCCCCGCCACGGATAAATTATCACGTGCCACGGCACACGCTTTGACAATACGGTCACGCAGGTTTATGACGTATTCGTAACTGGAAACGGAGGACCTATCAGAACACCCACCAACCAGTATACTGGAAACGGATGGAGTCTCTATAGGCAAATAATACTGCTGGAAGGAATTTATCCCATTCTTGGGGAAATTCAGCAGTGACCTTGGCCAACATATCCTTCAATGCGCCATTAAAACGTTCACATACCCCATTTGACTGGGGATGATAAGGGCTGGTGAACAATTGGGAAATGCCCAACAATTTAGTGATCTCTGTGTAGTGGTTTTTGATGTTATTGCGTGGTTGTTATGTTACCTAGTGTCCTAGATGAGGTCAGCTGTGAAGGCTCCTGATGATAACAGTTTATGTGAGTTACAGAATGACTTTCTGCTACCACTTATGACCTCAAACAGACCTATTCTGCTATTATGTATGTTAGCTACGTTAAATGTCTAGGGTACTGAATTGTGATATGTAGGTAATTAAATATACAGAAACACACATGTAAATACTAAGTCTAATACTAAGAATAATAATCTCTATGATAAAATCAACTAACACTGTCTTTAGAATTTAAATTTGACAATCTTTTAAATTTATTAGTCCTGAACCAAATGTTTCTTCTGGTCAGGACGTATGAAATAATATGTATTTATCAATAAAGGTGCATATATATTGAACAATCAAATGAAAATTTTATACATAAATATATGGTTACATTGGTTAATGTTAATATTGACTACAGTGTCTTTGGAAGAACTAGCACTGGATGTTTAGTTGGGGTGGTGTCATCATGCCCAATCTCTGTTTATACTGTTCATGACTTTGAAATATAGACCTGCAGTACAGTTTTTATCAACACGATTTTGGTTTATTTATTTATTTGTGGAACCAGTGTGATGAATCTACAGCAGGCCAGGTATTCACTTATCTGGCCTGTGACGATGCAGTACAGAATTCTAGTAGCCCACTCCTCACATTAGCTGGAGTAAAATGTTAGGCTGCTTCTGCATCCACTCTTGTACTTCTACAAAAGCATCTGGCATTAGCGTAGTGCCAGACCAGAAACTCTGAAACCAAAATTTGTGCCATGTGTCACACACTGCTTAATGCACCAATTTTACACACACACAACAAAGCAAACAGAACTTACAAAGATTGGGTCAGATCTCTCTGACCAACTCAGCACATCTCACCCAGGTGGTATCAAATAGTACCAGTTTCCAAAGACTGCATTGCATCCGAAATATGTTCAATAGTTTCCTCTTCCATCCAATAAGGTGGGTGTTATGTTCCCACGGATCTCAAATATAGATCTGTCTTCTATAGTCTTTGATATACTTTCTATTATTATGTGTTTGTCTCTAGGCCCTGGCTGTCGCTGGGGACCTAGAATAAGCACTCACTTGTCGTAATCATTTTCATGATATGGCAGTATCAATCACTCAAAATATTAAATGTTAAATAAAAGGGTTAATGAATTTTTCTCCTTACCACAATTCAAAATGTGAAAACACAGTTACGTTGTACTAGCAAAACTCAGCTGAGCTGCTGGCTATAGTATGGTGTCCCACTGATAATATATAATATCTTCTGGAAAACACTCATTTAGCAGTAACGAACTGTGTTTAAGGACAGTCTTTTAAAAATGGCACAAGCGTGCGTCTCTCTTTCAATAATATAAATGCTTTTGTCCAATCAGCGGACTTCCTCTCTACCTTTTCAAATATTCAAACTAAAAGTCCAATTTCAGTCCAATCTCAGTCTAGTGTGTAGTATTTTTCTGTCGGTCCGTCTGTCTCAACTTAGTTTTTCCCAAAATTACACTTGTTTTTTGGACTAACTACAAGAAAAAACTACACAAATCTGCCCCACTTACTTATACGATTTCTATGCTAAGTTATTTTTAGCTACTATCCTCCTACTTTTCCCCTAGTCCACTGCAGTTTGTTTTTTGCATTTTTAGGCTCAAGGACGTCAAAATGTAACTTTAGTGAAAATATGCACAAAAAACTGTTCGCTAGTCTGTATTGAACAATACAGTCTTTCGTCAATATCTTCCGTGTTATCTGTCCGTCTGTGTAATTAAAAGTATATTATTTGTCAGATTAAGATGGGCTATCAAACTAGCTAGTTTTTATTCTCCTAACTTTATTATTAAAGAAAAACCTACTTTTCTCAAGGTTAGTTTTGAAATTTGTTTTTGAACCTTCGTCCACGGCGTTTGCCGCTATATTCAAACAAAACAACCAATTACCGTAAAACGTCCAAGATACGACTGTTTCTAACAAGAGCTAAGGTCGTTTTTCTACCAATTCCTTACATTGTGTCAACTAGTGGTGTAATTTTTTTCTTTAAAACTACAAATTGCGTCTTTTAGACTTTAGATTCAAACACGTGTTCCGACCGTCATATTTTTTTCTTTTATCTCCATTTCCCTCCCGTCTAAAAGGGTAAACCGTTTAGTCTGCATGTTCTAACTAGTTAGTTTCAATGGCGCTAGAAAACGCTGGCGTAGGCGAGAATGTATCCTCGTATCTTACGTATAATTTTATCCTTACATGTTATTTTACCTATTATCTTTATAATTGGAGGAATTTTAACGTTGCATCACTGTAATTTCACCACACTCTGCCATTTCCTTAGAAATGAATTGACGTCCCCTATCTGACAATATCACCTCGGGAAACCCAAACCTACTAAACAACATCTGCAATGCATCCGTCACAGCCTGAGAGGTTATAGTCCTCATTGGCACAGCCTCAGGCCATCTTGTGCACAGATCCACCATTGTCAGAATAAAACGAAAGCCTCTCTCTGATGCAACAGAAAGCGGACCAACGATATCGATTGCAACTTTCTGGAAGGGGCGAACTGACAAATCAACAACCTACAATGGAGCCTTCGGTAATTTACCTTTATGTGTCACTGGCTGGCATACCCTGCAAGACCTGCAGTATACCTTAATGTCTTTGTTGTATGCCGGCCAATAGAATTGTGACAGAAATCTATGGCAAGTTCTTGCAACCCCCATATGTCCAGCAAACGGTGAATCGTGTGCCACCTGCAACACCTTTGATCTAAAGACAACAGGCACAACCACCTGGCACTTGAGTTCGAATCGGCTGGAAAAGTATCTGGTAAGAACATCATTTTTCAACTCAAACCAGTAACGTGCCGACTTCGTGCACTTTACATCACCATTATGGGCCAAAGTGTAACATTTCTGCAATGTCCTATCAGCTCGCTGCTGCTGGACAAAGTCCGATGCTGGTACATCGGGACCCGTGGAGGCAATACATGGGGCCACGTAAGATGTTGGTAGTTCCCGCTGTATCGCCAATGAATTGTCATCTGCTCTGGTCTGCACCCTTGTGACCACCACATTGGCCACAACTGACCGTTTGACCTGCCATTTTGTGATGTCGGCCTGAGTACAGTCACAAACACCAAGCACGTTTCCTATAATCAAATCGACCACTGCAGCCTCAAGAACACACGCCTGCACCCGACCAGAAATAAAGGGTGTATCCACCTCTATAATAGCTAGCGGGTAATATTCAACATTACCCCCAAATGTCACGCATCCGACAGTCTTCCCAATAAGGCACGATTCGTCAATAAATGATCGACGCACTCCTATCGTAGTGCATCCTGTGTCCCTCAACACAGACACCAACCGGTTCTGAACCATGCCCTGGTGTAACTAAGCTTCCGCTCCCATCGAGAGAAGAGAGGCAAGGCAGAGTATGACCACAAATCAGTAATGGTCTGCCATCAGGTTCAAACAAAGGCCTACATCCCTTGCAATCTTCGTTATTAAAGGTCTTCAGAACGCAAGCAGCATTAGCCTTTTCTGAAATGTTTGGACAGACTCTTGCAGCATGTCCCCTTCCGTCACATGCGCCACAACGAAGCTGACTACCATCATCTTTTTTAGGACTACCCTTTGGTGAATTGAGGAGTTCTTGCTCCCGTTTGTCATCCCTTTCACTCGGACCACTTCTTCTATACCAGCGATGATCGGGATCGCTGGTAGTGTCTATTCGGACCTGCCTCCAAGTAGACCTGTCATGTCTACCTCCCATGTATCTAAACGGAGATCTATTTTGACGGTAGAACGATTGTTTTTTCGGAGATCTGTACCCCTTAAAATTATCATAGCTCCCATGTGATCCATGCCCACTAGAGTATTGCCGATCAAACCTCCTCCTGGCAAACCTGTCCGCACTCTTGGACCGATGTTGCCGGAAAGGTTTCCCAATAACCTTGCCAACACATGTAGCGAAAGGCTCAGGGACAAAGGACTTGTGAATTGTCTTACCAGGGTGAGCAGTAACGTACTGCCGCCCCAACTCTGCCATAGCAGTAATGTCTCTGGGTTTGCGTTCTTGAAAAAATGCAACCATGTCAGAACAACATGAGGACAACACCTTGTCCCTCAAAATGAGATCAAACAGACCATCAAAATCTCTGTTTATTCCCTCCAGCTCTGTCCATCTATTAAGGAGAAGTTTAATTTTGGTGACAAAAGAGCCGAAATCTTGGTCAGCACTAGGCATCGCATCTCTGAAACGAGAGCGATACCCTTCGGCTGTCAGCTTAAATTCTCTCAGCAATGTTGCCTTTAAGGTATCATAATTAGTTCTGTCAGCCACAGGCAGATTATATACGGTGTTTAAAGCAGAGCCGGAAAGCAATGCAGATAACAGTGAAGGCCATTCCTCCTTCCTTGCCCTCCAGGCAAGAGCCTCTGATTCAAATCTCTCCAAAAAGAAGGCCATGCTATCTACTTCCTCCCGAAAATTCGGTAATCGTAGCCTATAAGGGCGAGCTGGCTCCCTAGAAGTCGAACTAGGATTGCCAGAATCAAGCTCCAACTTTTTTATAGCAATTTCCTTGTCCGCCTCAATCTTCATTTTTTCTAACTCCATCCATCTTAGATCTGCCAGAATTTTTTTTATTTTCTGTATCTGCTTGAATCTGATTTAGTTCCCTATCTGCTTCAATCTGTTTCAGTACCTTATCTGCTTCAATCTGTTTCAGTTCCCTGTCTGCTTCAATCTTCAATTTTTGTAATTGATGCTCCTCATAGCGTTCTCGCCTGTCATCTTCTTGTTTTTTCTGTAACTCATATTCTTTGTGTTCGGCCTTTGCCCACTCAAGCAGAGAATCCCCCGATTTTCCTGTCTTCTCTCCAATTTCAATAAAATCCTTAAGGCTAGACATAGTTATAATCTATGTGCAATACAAAGGCGGTGGCAAGCTACGAAATAAGTAAAAGTATGAAGGTTCCCAATTCCTCAAATTGTACCCATACCCCTACAAAATTAATAATAAATATATTGTTGCATACGACCAATATATATTTGCAGACGATGGGTACGATGTACCTGCGGTTATGAATACACCTGATTAAAAAAACAAGCAGGTGAAAATACAGTATGACAAGTCAGTTTCAAATAAGGGATCCGGTGAAACGAATCCTTGCTTGTCTATACCCAATCAATGTCACGATACAATGACACAAACTCAAGCTCAAAAAGTGGTAGCTTTTGAAAGGACATCCGCATAATGGCTAAAAAAATGATGTCCGTACACCCACTATAATCATACCAATGCAATCGTGATTTTAGAAATACATATTATGTAGCAAAGGAAATCAAAAATCCATATACTATGAACAGTACATATAATGATGAGACACAAACTCACTTGATAAACAAACACAAACAGTACGATAGGAAGGTGATGACAGATATATGAGATAAAACAAATAAGTATAAACAAACCGTACTGTTAACAAACGAGAACAAGGAGAATGTCAATATAACTTATGTACAAGATAGCAAGAAGAAAACTGGAGGATACGACTGCAAAACATGACGAAAAAGAATACTTGCAAAAATATGACACTATGCATACAAACAAGACAATCACCACTAAGACACTGAAAATGTGCATGGTCAGTTATGCAGGACAGTCAACTCTCTGTGCTTGTACCCCACTGCAAAACTGACAGTGTTACTGCCTAAAGAAATCAGTTCAACAAAATCCCTTTTCCATAATAAAAAAAAGAAAATGTTAAACACGCCACCAATTCCACCCCCAAACCAATGTATTACAATAATAAGACAATAAAGACGGCACAAAAACCAGTAGTGGATGGTGAAGCGTCGAGGTCTGTAGCAAGGCAATATCAAAAGGCAGAAAGAAGTCACACAAATAATTTAAATATGTAAAACAAATGAAATTGCAAATGAAAGCATCAGAGACAATGAAAAGAAAAGATAATAAAATAGTCACAGAAAAGCATCATTGCAAATACCAGCATATGGAGAAACGAACTAAACGAAAAAAATTCAAATGGATGAGCAGAGTAGACCAGTAATTAAAAACATGACGTTAAGGGAAACACATAAAATAAAATGACGTCAAAAAAGAAAGTAGAACAGCAAAAGAAAGAAAACAAGAAATATAACTAAATTTATGACTGTCTTTCTGTAGACTGAATCCTCAAAGTTCCAATACCAGCTCCTCAATCGAATGATGATAATGAATCAAGAGACAAAAGCACAAATAGTACCGACAAATGTTAGTGCCACAATCAGTTACGCTTAGTGCACTCTGCACTGTCCGGTTGCGGCAAAATGTTCTGAACAAATTCAAAGAAAAGATGTACAATCGGCATCAGTCATTCTCGTATCTGAAGCCGTAAAGCCACCAATGGATGTAGTAATAAGAAAATACATCAATGTTCAGTATCCTCCCATTCCGTTCCGCTCTCAAAAATGCACACCAATGTAACTGGCCTTCTTATGTCTGAGTCCAAGAAAGGCTATACCAGCATAGGGAATGATAACTGGTAAACTCAGCGAAGACTATAAATCATCATTGGTTATAAAATTATGGCTGCAGTAAGAACCGACATAAAGTCCATCAGTAAGACATCACGTCTTTTATCAGCTGCGTAACATAGACCACTGCATCAGAAAATGTGTCATGGTCGTATCCGCCATTCACGTACATTTAATCAGCATGACTACAATGTTCTGTCTCATCCAACGCTATATATCAGCATCAGCATTCACGGATAATGCTGCTCAGCAAATCACTTATAGTTCGTCATCACGAACAGTTTCTCAGTACGACAACGATAGTCGGTAGTATTCACAAACGAGTAAAATTTTCATGCAGACAAAAAGTCACTGCAGCAGAGTCGCGCAATAAGCATGCACAGGCAAGGCAACGTATGCACGGTAGAGGCGAACTGAACGATGTGTACTGGCATGTACACACGTGTAGTATTGTCATAATCTGTTGTACCACAAATATCAATGTAGGCGACGTCTTCGTGCTCTCAGCAGGTAGGCCACCAATGGACAACCGATAATCCAAAAATCAGCAGGCAACTGCAACGTCCGACAAATTAAAACCTCTTCGCCTACGCCTGGAAGGAACTAAAACCTCATATTGTCCAGCACAATTACAACCGACCCACAATTAGCTCTCTAAATCAATGACAATGGAACTAATCCAACAATAAGATGGCATCGTCGTCGCCCCAGCCTGACAGGAACTCATTAAACCTTAGCTTCATAGTACTCAAACTGCACAGAGTCAATCCACGAACTTGTAGCTTGTTTTCGCCGACAACAAATCCATTTCAAAATGTCCTCATCAGAAAAACCAATTGCACAAATAATGGGATGCAACCCGTAATAAGATCAATACTACAAATATCCAGATACCACCAGTCACTAACAAAGTGGAACGCTAAAATACACCTGTATAGAGGACCACAGCCCCCAAAAATATGTCACAGTATAATAACTACACCTTCATGACATTATCCGCTAAGCTCGTATCAAACTGCAAGAGGTCACACAATCAACATACTTGTAAACACCATTCACAAAGCGTACACGAAGGCATGCTGACAATCTCCCTTTTTAATAACAACGAGACACGTATGAATTCAATAACAATAGCAATACATTGTCAGCAATAACCATATGGCTGGATCAACAAGTCCTACTACCCTTGGAATAAACAGCAATGCTGTACAAAACCCAGCGACCATAAAGAGAGCACGATAAAATGCAATATGGCTTCTAAAGCCGGCAAACTGACATCTTTCTCTGTCAGGCTTCCTGTTCACTCCACTCCATTGCACTCTTTTGCACCATTTCCTTTTAAAGCTGATGTGCGCACCAAAATATATGTTTATTCCATCAAAGCCCATGTGCGCAACAAAAGATATTATGTGACAACGTTCAATGTGAGCAACCCTGAGCCCATACCAGTAAGGAATCAGCAACTGGAATAGACAGACACCTTCACATACCTAGGATGCATAGTAACACCAGACGGCGGAGCAAGCAAAGACATCAACAACAGAATGAACAAAGCAAGAACAGCCTTTTTTAGTCTAAACAACATCTGGAAGTCCTCTCAGTATACCACAAGCACAAAATTAAGATTATATCAGAGCTGTGTGCTTTCTGTGCTTCTCTATGGTGCGGAATGCTGGAGAGTTACAGAAAAGAACATGTCGAAATTGTCCTCTTTTCACACAACATGCCTAAGAAAAATTCTCCGAATCTTTTGGCCGAATACCATCACCAACCAAGATCTGCTTACTCAGAGCAAAGCAAGAGGACATGCACACCATCATAGCTGGCAGACGCTGGAGCTGGGTTGGCCATGTCCTCAGAAGAGACCCCGATGCCATCACAAGAACAGCTATGCTATGGACCCCTGAAGAAAAATGAAAGAGAGGCCGAACAAAAACAACTTGGCGGAAGACTGTGGAGGCTGAGATGCAAAGAATGAACCAGAGTTGGGGCACTGTACGAAGGATGGCCACCGACCGAGCAAAGTGGAATCAATTTGTTGTTGCCCTACAAGACGCCACTAGGCGTGATGGCCACTGACTGCTTTGACGGTCGGCGGCTAAGGATCAAAGAAGAAGAAGAAGTACAACAATATTTTGACTCCTTTAATTTTGTTTGTTTGCTTTTTTAAAAACATGACCTGTTTTGGCAAAATGTTAGGCATTCTTAGCTATAGACACATTTTATTCAAAATTTTCAGTTTCGAATATGAGCCAAATAATAACAAATTAATAAAATGATTACATCGTTCAACAAGTATTACCTAGAAATCTGAGGAATGAATTTGGAGTTAGACAGGCCCAACTCCGGACACTCTTCTGTTAGATGCCCTTTGCCACAAACGTCACACTCTACATCACCTGAGAATGGTTTTTGTTTTATAAATTATAATTTTTCATTACAAAAGGTATAATGTCATCATAGCCAATGTTCAAAAAAATCATATCAAGACTTTTGGTTGTAGAAAGAAATCTCTGAACGCTATCCTGCAGTGTGGGGAAAGGTTAATATGTTCTGTATTGCTTTTCCAACATCGTATTTAGTAGAGTGTGGTTTCAGCGCGGTTGTCCAACTTCTTTCGAAGCAAAGAAACACTGCAAATTACTGAACGTGGGAATCTGAGTAACTATCAGCCTGGTATTGAGAAGCTGATATCAATGCACCAGGCACATCCATCTCACTGAAGTTTAAAGAACAATGAAGCAAGTTTGTTACTAATATACTCTCGTATACTGCTGTTTATTATACTGGGCTAAGTAATTAAGTTTTTCTTTTTAACTTAAATTAATAAATAAGCGTATCTGTAACTTTATATTAGAATGTAATAAATAGAGCAATTAGTTGTCACTGTTTTGAATTAGTAGTTGCTCTTATCTTTCACTCTTTATAGTTTTTTATGTGGTGTGGGGAAATGTGGGGGGCGTTGGGACCATGCCCTGGGAGCCAAGGGGCGGTGACCTGAAAAAGTTTGGGAAACTCTGTACTAAACAATGCCCGACGGTCGAGCAGCTTTATGACAGGTTTATGGGAAATCAGGTACCCGTGAAAATCCTTTGATGTAAACTGAGCGGGACTGCGGGGATTAGAAATAGCTGAACAAACCGATATCGGAAATGCGGGTTTATAATAATAATAGTAATAATAATAATAATAATAATAATAATAATAGCCCCTTCAGTCATAACTGACTATGGGAATGCGCCCCTGAGGTGACAGCCCTCAACTGCTTATTTTCCTGGTGCTCCTTTCGACGTTTTCTCCTCACTTCTGCTTCTTGTGTGAGCCTCTCTTCGCCCAATCTGAGGTGGTGCCGTAAATAGCATCGCCACTTAGTGTGATCGGCAGCTTCATCCTCCCATGTTGCTGGATCCATGTCCAGTGCCCTCATATCTCTCTTGCACACATCTTTGAACCTCAGCTGTGGTCGCCCAACTGTTCTCTTGCCATCTGCTAATTGTCCGTAGAAGATATCTTTTGGGATGCGACCATCTTCCATGCGGCGAACATGGCCAAGCCAGCGAAGTCTGCGCTGTCTAAGCAGCGTATACATACTTTGAAGGCCAGCACGTGACAACACCTCGACATTTGTCACTTTAAAACCCAATGCGGGTTTAAGTGGTTAAAAATCAATCCCAGCCCTTGTATATGTGTGTGTGTGTATGTATGTATGTATATATATATATATTGGAAGACCCCATTGGAAAAACCACACGTCACACACAAAAAATGAAGTCCAAGAAAATTGAATTTTAAAATTTAAAACGCTATGACACAAAGAAGAGTGGCCTGTTTTTAGGCTTCATTTTCTTGGAGAGAAATGTGTTTTCGAATATACTTCTAGTTTCTACGCCATCTTTGGAGTATGTGCTGAGGTCTGTAACTCAATTTTTATAAAAAATGTGACATGCCGGTTTTTTCCAATGGAGTCGTCATATATATATCATCATCATGTGACGTATTCTTTCCAGAACGTTGTCTCCATTACAGCTGCTCTGAACGCATCACGATTCTGGGCAAGTCGACCTGCATCAGCCAAAGACAAGTTCAGACTCTCTGTGATGTCCTGGGTCCACCGTCGTCTAGGTCGACCCCTTCCCCTTTTTCCAGGGACCATGCCTTCCATCACTGTTTTTTCCAGGCTATTATGTCTTTTTATATGACCGAAAAATTTCAGCTTCCTTATTGCGATGGTATTTAGGAGCCAATGCTCCTGTACGTTTAGTGAGTGCAGTACTTCTCTGTTGGTCTTTTTTTCTGTTCAGGGTATATATATATATATATATATATATATATATATATATATATATATATATATATATATATATATATACATACATACACCGAGAGGCAAAGAAATCCACAACCTTTAAACACTTTTAAAAACTCGACCGAAAATGACCCGATTATTATGAAAGTTGGTGACAATTATAATAACAATTTCCCTTTTCGAATTTTGAGTCTCAAATTTCGAATTTCAAATTTCGCGCAACGAATTTTACGCATTACAGGTGGCCCTGCATACAACTGTAATTCATCTGCTGCAAAATGGCGTTCTCTGAAGAAGAAAAAATGGCAATCAAATTTCGTCGACAAAACAAAAATTATGGTGCGAAACGACTTCTTAAGGAGTTTCCAAACAAAGGATGGACTTCAGGCAGACTGACATATCTTTTGCAAAAGATAGACTAAACCGGCACTGTTGAACGTCGTAAAGGCACTGGCCGAACACGCACTGCGCTCACCGATGACAACATCAATGCTGTTAACGAGCTTGTGCAAAGTCAAGAAGGACGTCCGAGAACACATCTTTCCCTACATCAAATTGCTCATCAGATAGGCACTTCTCAAAGATCCATGGGCAGAATCATCAAAAAGGAACGTAAGTTAAAATGTTTGAAGAAACATCGGGCGACAGAGTTGACTGAACGCAACAAAGAGTCGCGGCTTTCCCGGTGCCAACATCTTTTACTTCACTTCCCAGAGCATAAAGTGAGTTTCATATTTTTCACGGATGAAAAACTTTTTACTGTTGCTCGACCCAGAACGATCAGGTGTCACCAGAAAAAGAAACATATCTGCTAATCGTTTGTTGCGAACAAAACCAACGTTCAGCAAATCAGTAATGGTTTCTGTTGATGTCTCATCACTGGGCCGCACTGGAATTCATTTTTTCAACCTGGTATCAAGATAGATGGCGATTACTACCGCAACGAACTGTTGATGAAGTGTCTTCTTCCTGACAATAGGGAAATGTCAGAATTCTTCATCTTTCAGCAAGACGGCGCGACTGCTCATAGTGCTAAGGATACAGTTGTGCTGCTCACTCAGGAGACACCTGAATTCATCGAACCGAATTTTTGGCCACCAAATAGTCCAGATCTTAACCCAGTGGACTATGGGATTTGGGGCGTTTTGCAAGAGAATGTCTACCGAAAGAAAATTGGTACGTGGATGAGCTAAGAGAGCAGATAAAGCAGGCATGGGATGAGCTAGAACAGCGCACAATTGACGCGTCAGTGAGAAAGTGGCGCACCCGACTTCGCGCATGTGTTGCAGCTGGCGGCAGACATTTTGAGCACCAACTGAAATAGGCAAAATGTTGGTAAACATTTTCTCACCCTTTGTACCAAATTACATAATAATCGGGTCATTTCCGACCGAGTTTTAAAAATATTTAAAGGTCATGGGTTTCTTAGCCTCACGGTGTGTATATATATTTATGATGAATTTGTCCATCGTATTCGATGAGGACCATCGACATCTCTCGTAATACATTTCATTCTATGAGGTGAAGTGGGTGCGCATATGGCTGATCAAGCCAATGCGGGCAAGAAAAGTTCTGTTGCATGACCAACATACAAGTCCCGAAGACAATGCAGGTTGCACATTCACGCTTCACTTTCGGGCTGCACATTTTTTTTTGGGCTCCCCTCACACGGTTGGCCTCGCTGACTGCAACACCCGTTTTGATAGCGGCTCTCCGCGCTGTGCGATCCTGTGCTATATATATATATATTATTATTATTATTATTATATATACATACATACATACATACACACACATATATATAGAAAGAGAGAGAGAGAGAGAGAGAGAGAGGGGGGGAGAGGTAGGGAGGGAGGGGGGTAGGTACAGGAAAGATGAGAAAAATACAAATAGTTCTGTTAAAAAGAGGGATAAATAAAGAATAATTATAATAAATATAAAAATAATGCAAATAACATTAATGTACATGATGAAAACACAAAATTAATTTAAAATTATCATTTCAAAATGCAACACTGATTGACAAAATTTATTGTAAGAGCAGAAAATAGGTTGAGAGTTAAAAAGTGACCATAATTTTTTTAAATACTGCAGTGATGTACAATTCATTCAGCAAGACAGCCAGACTACACTTGGAGAAGAATCTTAACAAGCTGTAAACTCGTGCATGTAGCTTGGCAGAAATATTGACAAAGTCGGAAGAACTGCCAATTACATTGCAATATAAACATAAAAGGCAAGAGGAGGCTTTCACTGCACTGGGAAATCTATAGAAAACAAAAGAAATCAAGTCCAACATAGAAATATGAATCTTCAAAAAAAAAAAAAAAAAACCTGCAAGTTACAGACCTAAAAAATGGTGCCTGCGCAAAACAGAAATGACAAGATCACCACTTTCAAAAGGCATGTTAAATATGTTTCAGAATGTCTGTAAAACCTAATAATATTTCATAGCAAAGAAGTTAAATTTTCATAATATACAATAATATCATAAGGGATATTTTAAACCAAATTAAAGGATTTTCACATCGTTCTCCAATTAGATATGAATTTCATTGTGTCACGTTACGAATGCTCTTGAATAAGAACAATTAAATATGCATTAAAATAAATGCATGCAAAAATAAGAAAAGTTATATAACATCACTGGCACAGCACTGAAAATATGTAAATAAATTAGCTCATCTTCACAACTTTCAGCAATGTTTTTCAGTAGATTATCACCTTCAAAAAAAATTTCATATCTTTCAGGCTGTAAAACATGATAATATGTCATAGCTGAGAAGTTGAACTTTCATAAAATATGCTGTAGAAATGATGTAACATGGAGTTGCTGATGCCTAGGTCAGAGGTTGGATACCAAGTTTTCCAACTGTCCCCTATACACATGCTTCAAATTTGAATTAAAACACAAAATATGTGAGTGGTCCTCCAGGACGACCCAGAGTCTGCTGGGAGGACATTAGACAAATCTCTGAAGGACCGAGGACTAGAATGGGACCAGGCCAGGAGGAAGACAACCGATAGAATAGTATGGTGATCTCTCTTCCAAACCTCGACAGCTCATGATAGAAGATGAACGACTAAGTAACATGTGAGTGAAAATATTTTATGCATCCAAAATAAAGACGCGCATGATTAATATAGAGGGTGTCTGAGAATTATTCACCGGATTATAAAATTAACTAACCTTGAGCAGAAACGCATGTTATAAATAAATGATACTGTATTTGCAGCCTTAACCCACAACAATTTTAATGGTCACTGTTATGGTACACACGACTTGTGTATGTGTGAGTTTTGCATTGTTATATGTTAGTTGACAGTTATGAGTGTGTAACATGACTGATTGCTATTCAGGAGTGTAGCTAGTTTGTGAGGAGATTAACGTGAGCTTGTGGAGTGTGTTCTATAGTGAAAGCAGCTTGCGTGGTTGAGAAGATACTGAGGTGTAAGAGGGAGTTTGTGATTGTACGTCTTACAGAACGGTTCGCGTATGAACATTTTCTGTTATATGGAAGTCTTTGTATACAAATTGTGACTAGTCGTTGTTGAGATAGTTTGGAATTATACTGTCAGCAGTTGTAATGAGGAAGTGAGCACATACTATTTATTGAGTACTTAGACGTGAGGAGATAATGCCACCTCTTTAGTAGTTCTAGAAGAATGTGTCAATGTGCAAAGAGTATGCCACACTGAAGTTTATGTAGTGTTGTGGCCAGGAGTGTGCCAGTGTTGTAGTTTAGTAACAGTAGCCAGCATCTACATGATTAAGACTGTACCAGAGGTTTGGTGGATGCCAGTAAATATTACCAGTTGTAATTTTGTACTGCATGTGTTGCTGATGTCCAGGACTGTCATTTATTTATGAATATACATGGAACTATGAATCAGTGTTCTATCAAGTTATGTCTGTCAAAAGTGAGACTGTTTTATGGAGAATATAACATGCCATACCCAGTATTGAGTACAACAAGCCTATATTCTATAACCCTGGGACCAATGTCACAATATAACTCTGTAACAGTCACATTCACTGAAATTCATATTCAAAATGAAAAGCTCAGGATATAGCTTTTATGTCTCCTAGTAAGCACCCTTTGTAACATGTACAATGTCCAGCCAATACTCCAGTTACCACCAGCTGTTTTGCAACAGCAATGGTGCAATCAATTTCAATTAATGTGACCAATAACACCCCTGGCGGTTATGGCTGCTTATTTGACTGTGCCACGTCACAAATGCTTTTGTTTAAGGATAATTAAATATGCATTAAAATGAACACATACCACCACTGTCTTTTACTTTCTCTTCCTCCATCTTCTCTTCAAGCACTTGGCTGTCGCAAATGTATGCAATCAATGCTGAGGAGTAAAATCAAAACAAAAAAGTGAATAATAATTAGACACAATAAAGGTTCAAAATTAAAATGAAGATTTGTTTTCCTCTGCTCAATCACGAGTCCAAGAGAAGTTAACTCTACAACAAACAGGCATGACTTTATTACAAGAACAAAAAAAAGCAAAGAAAAAAAGAAGTGAAAAGACATACAGACAGAGGAATGAAGGCCGTGAAAGGTAAATTAAAAACAAACAACCACTACTTCCCCAAGCTTGTAGTACAAGGTGACTAGTATGAAGTTTTGCATTGGAGCTGCCTACTTCTTTATCAAACATTGTTAAAGAAACCACTGACGCGAAACCACATGCTTCCTGCAAGGGAACCAAATGCAGTGGTGGCAGCATAACAAGTAAATAGAATTATGATGATGACATGTAATGGCAAGTGTGAATGACTTTTTTTTTTAAAACTTGAGTATTATAAGAAAGAAGGCACTTCACCATCTAGTGTTATGCCTGCCAGGGAAGCAATCACATCTTTCCCCTTTTTTTTTATAAAAAAAAAAGGTGATGGATGGAGCGCGGGCACTTAACAGCTGACCATTATTGCCTCTTCTCGTTCACCATCTTGGTCTACCCTGTTCAACCTAAAAGTTGGTTATAATTGGGGTATTTAGTGTCATTTTATTTTAAGTTTTGTATTATCTTTAGATAACTTTCCTTTTGTACTTGTTGGTTTTTAGTTTGTATTAGTATTTGTTCTTTTTAAGTTGGTGGGATTTTTTTTTTCCTCGTTGTCTTTCCTTGTCCTATGATCAATTAGTAATTTTGCCCTTTTATGTGTTATTTTTAAAATGTTTGTTAGTTTTTGTTGCTTAATTTCTATTTTGGATGAATTTATTTTCTGCGGTGTTATTATTGTTATTCTTTTTACTAATATTGTCACTGTTATTAACCTTATATGTTTTCCTTTGTTTTGTGTATATATCGTTTTAGTATTGATTGGGCTTCCTCTGGGGCATCTATACTTAAAACCTTATCACCTGTCATGTCTATATTGTGATTTCTAAAGTATGTTTCTAATTCTAGCCTCTGTTGCTCGTATTTTTTACATTGGATCAGGTAGTGGTCTATGTCATTTTCTTTCTGACATTCTTGGCAGTGTGGTTCCTCTATTCATAAAATACGCTGCACCAAGACGCCACAGCTTTTTGTTCGAGGGTACCATTAGTTCTCTGACCTGGAACGGCCTTGTTGGTTCTTTCAGAAGTTTGAAAGCATGTCTGTCTTTATTACTGTCCTTCCATTCCTCGTTTATGGTTAGCTTCACTTGGCTCTTAATCTCTGATTTTCCAAGTCCTGCTCTTATATTGTTTTTACTTAGTCTTCCATATTTGGCAGTCTGGTCTGCCAACTCGTTACCAGCTATACCTATGTGTGCTGGAACCCACACTAGCCTCACACTGCATCCTCTGTTCCCTAGTGATGTACTAATTGCAAGAATTTCTTCCTTTATGTCTGGCCGGCTGCATGTACCTGGGTGTTCTAGTGCTTGTAGTGATGATAGTGAGTCTGTAAATATCGTAACTGCGTCTGGAGGATTATCTTCGATTATTTCTAAACTTTTCAGAATTGCTACCATCTCTGCGGTAAAAATCGAAGCCCCTTCAGTCACAGGCGTCCCTAAAATATTTGGCACCCGGTGCGGATCCTACCTTTAGCACCCTCCTGCCACAAAGAAAAAGCATGCAAGTATATTTTTAACAGTTAGCACTATCATAATAGTGTCCAATGGCACCCCCATCCTGGCTGTCACCCAGGGCAGACCGCGCCCAATTCCCCCCCCCCCCCCCCCCTTAGTACACCACTGCCTTCAGTTACACTGTAGCTCTTCTTAATTCCCCACTGTGGTATTATTACTCCTGCACCTAGTTGCCCATTATCACCCTTGGATCCATCAGTGTAAACAGCCAGGCTTTGTTTTGTTAGTTATGAACTTTCTTGTTATCATTTTGGCTTCCTTATCTTCTATGTTTTGTTTAATCTGTTTAGTAAGTGTGTAGTCTATGATTGGTGTTTTTAGTTCCCAGGGTGGTATTGTGCTTCTATATTTATTACTATTACTAATTGTGTTTGACAGTTCTTTGAACTGTATTAGATCTTCTATAGTTCTCCACCCTGTTGGATATCTATCAGTATTCAAGGGGACGTCCCATACACTTGTGTCGTGAGAAATTCTAATCCACATATATAAATTAAAAAGTAAATGTAAAGCCTAACAAATAATTTAATAAAAGGAAAGAAGAATGGTAAAGAACAGTGCTGTCACAATGACTGTACTCGAAATCCCCCTTGTTTTCTCCTTCGTCTGCAAATTGTAACGTTTCACGTTGATAGTACAAGCCTACTGCTTCAATACCCGCTTTCTACGATAAAACGTGTACTGCCTTTCTAAGAAAAACCTTGAGATACGCAAGCTGACCTATATTTAATATTCCATTCATGTCATTTTATACACTAAGTTACCATAAACGAAAGACAGATGGACTAAGGATAGAAAGAAAGGGAGGGGCTGAAAGCCGGAACGCAGGCAATACTACCACAGTCTCGCGATACACAATTAATGCCACCCCTAACACACGTGTAAGGCCACAAGCACTAGCTTTTTTCAAATCGACAGTGATAAAAAACACTACCCATACGAGAGTTAGGTTTTAAAAAACTTACAAAACGCTTATTAGGAAACATGACATTCTACTGTTTTATGTCTGAAATCCTGACATTAGTATGACAGTACAGCAGACAGCATAAAGTTTGGAAGTGAGGAGGTGGCAACAGCACGACTATCCTAGAAGAAAATGCATATTTTGAACGCAGCCACTTAGCTCCTTTAAATTTGTATATTTGGGTTCCTTAGGACTTGCTGACAAATAATATGTTAAGTGTTACGCAAATAGTCTAGGAATTAACAAATTATAGCCAAAAGAAATAGTGAGGGTGTCAGACAACCCCAAAATCAGAATCGCTCAGTGGCAGATTTTAAAACCACCATTGTACGGGAAATAGGTCCCCATGTAAAATCCTACTTGATTGGATAGAAGTAAATGTAAGGCTAAACACGATTAGTCGGGCTATAAATACTATCTTTTGTTGTTAGGGGAGACGGAAAGAAGGGTACTTTTTTTTGAAAACCTGTGTAAACATGGCACGATTGGTTAGACCCGCCAATATAGTCAATCAGAGGCGTCAGGTCAGCACCACATTTTCAAATAAACTTACTAAAGAACCAGTGCGTTGAGCGCCAGTGCATATTTTTCTAAATAAAAGCCTGGGACATCGGCAGATTGAAATTGTGCTATATTCATTGCCAGTCAACGTAACTGTGTATTATTCCATGAATTGTGGTAAGCTTGAAATATTTGATATCTTTTTAATGAAAATTGAATGTAAATTGATAATTTATGTCTGTATATATGTGTGGTTCAGTAGCGAACATGAGGTAAAGCCTATATAGTGCTCCAACCTGAACAGAAGGTGTCGGAGGAAAGTAAAACTACATGGAATTGCCAAACAGTACACTGACACCTATCTTATTGACTAGAAAGAAATAATGCTGGAATTGCAGAGGCGTAGTAACCATTAGGGAGGAGTATACTGGTGAAAATTGTTTCAGATGAAGATAGCAGTTGGCCTACCGCTCTGAACTCAGTGTTTGTTATGTATTGTGTTCAGTCTGGAAATTTATTATAAATTAGTTCTGAAATAGGAGGTACAACCTTCTTGTTTCAGGGACCGTGGTCCTAAAGTTATTGAGCAGCACCTGGTGTGAGCTTTGCTGAACCTAGAGGCTGACAGCATACTCCTGGGTCCAGATAGTGACCAGTGAGGTGTCTCCAGAACACAGGGAGGCTATCGAGCAGAGGAGTCTTTTCCTGCCGCCATCACGAAAGATAAGCGTCTGTGGCCAGAGGAGCTCAACATTATGCCCCCCCTCAAAATCTGACTTTATAATAAAACAGAGGGAAAATACAGTGTTTAAATTGATAGGAACTGTGAACTTTTCCCCATACTATTTCCAAGATAAACAAACACTTGAAGTCATGATGACAAATAACAACATAGCTTGAAAAAACAAAACCAGTATTACCTCATATTACTACTACACAACTGACACACATAGGATAATATTAATAAAATATGTCACTACAAGGTTCATGTTTATAAATTATGTATATATAAATTGTGATTACAATTAATTGTGATTCCTGGTTCACTTTGTAGTTGAATCAGGATATATATTAGTGAAAGTAATTAATACATATATATTTGAAACTGTACCAGTGACTCATTTAAGATAGTCTTATAGAGTGTTAAATGTGTGTGAGTGTCACAGTGTTGTCAAGTGTGGTGGAATAAATTAAATTGTTTATCTGTCTGTTGTTGTTGTGACTTACACTTCATCATATACATACCCTAGACATTTAACGTAGTCATCACAATATTCCAGAATAATTCTGACTGAGGTATAATGTGGTAGCAAGTAAGGTTATCTGTAAAACACTACACCTATTAGATACAGATACCTTCACAGCTGATCTCAGTCAGTACACTAAGTCCCCTATAAATATTTATAACATCCCACTTTACCACAACTTGGTTGGTTTTTGACAAATGCTTTATGTGCTGGGTGGGTCACTTCTTGTGCTACTTTGCTCCAATAATTTAATCTTAGATCAAGGGGCAGTATGCCAAGAGCTACTTCTAGTGCTTCTACTGATGATTTAAATGCGCCTGTAATGGTTTTCATGGCTGCATTTTGAATTCTGTCTAGTTTTGCTTTGTTAGAAGCTGAAGCTGAGTCATAGACTATGCTAGCATAGTCTAGTTTTCCCCAGATGAAAGACTTATAGAACATAAGCATTACCTTTTACTATCCTTAGCATTTTTAGGAGTCCCCTACAGCTTTCTACTAAAATGTCTATATGTTTATTCCAATTTAGTTGTTTATCTAAAGTAATGCCCAGGAATCTAGTTGTTGAGGAGGTACCTATTTTCTGTCCTTTAATGGTTATATTGATTTTGTTTTGTTTTTTTAAGTTACCTTTGCTGAATATCATACCAACTGTTTTGTTTACATTAATTTGGATGCCCCAACTTTTCATCCATTCTGAAACTTTGTCTATTTGTTTTTGAATTTTTTTGATAATATGGTTTAGGTTTTTTTCCAGACCGCCAAATGGCACAGTCATCTGCAAATTGTGATAATGCATTCTTAATGTCATTAAATTCATCTGCTAAATCATTTACAACTGTTGTGAAAATTGAAGGTGAAATCACTGATCCCTGAGGAATCCCATTCTGTTGTTCATATATTTCTGACTTATCGTTGTTCACCTGTACAGCAAAATACCTGTCCTGTAAAAAGTTTTCTAGATACTTATAGGTTTTACCTGTAATGCCAATCTTTTTCATCTTGTAAAGAGCTCCATCTCTCCAGCATTCATCATACGCTCTTGCGACATCCAAAAAGACTGCCAGTGTTTTCTCTTTCCTCTTGACCCCTAGCTTGACTTTGTGTTCTAATCTTACAAGTTGGTCTACTGTACTTCTGTCTGCACTAAACCCTGACTGGGTTGGGCTATATAGCTGATTTTTTTCCAGGAAGAATTTAACTCTTTTGTTAACAATAGTTTCCAGTATTTTGCCAAGTTGAGATGTTAAGGAGATAGGCCTATATGAACTTACATCACTGGCTTCCTTATCAGGTTTTAGGATGGGTACATCATAGCTACTTTCCATGCTTTTGGTATTTTTCCTAAGCTCCAGATTTTGTTATAAAGAGAAGTTATTTTGTTTATAGTTTTTTTGGGTACTTTCTTAAGGATTTCATAACTAAGTATATCATGCCCTGAGGCAGTATTAGATTTCTCTTTTATTATTTCTCTTTTACTAGCTACTTCTTCCTCTGTTATATCAGCATCTAAATAGTTTGATTCATCTATCTGGTCTGGTAATTCCTTTAAAAACTGTATCCTATGTCTTTTTTTTCTCTCATTTTCTTCCTGTCCAAGACTACGAGGGGCATTCAGAAAGTAATGCACTACATCGTTTTTCTCAGGAGCTGTTTATTCAAAAAGCATGAAATTTATACACAATATACATGGATATGTCATGTAAACATCAGTATTATTCAACATAATCCCCATCAACTTGTATGGCTTTATGCCAGCGCGAAACAAGTGCATGTATTCCTAGCCCGTACTAGCATTTTGTCTTGATCATGTAGCCATTTCTTCGCTGCATGAATCACTCCTTCATCATCTTCAAACCTTGTCCCACGGAGTGCATCTTTAAGTGGACCAAATAGATGAAAATCAGAGGGTGCCAAATTGGGACTATAGGGTGGATGGGGTAGTAAGTCCAACCCAATTTGGTGATTGCTTCCCGTGTTGCCAGACTTGTGTGAGGCCGCACATTGTCGTGAAGGAGAAGCAGGTCTGCTGGATTCTTGTGCGGCCGAACTCTGCGAAAACGTTTATCGAGTTTTTTCAATGTCTTAATGTAAGCTTGCGAATTGATTGTCTCTCCTCTTGGCATAACGTCTACAAGAATCACACCTTCAATGTCCCAAAAGACAGTGATCATGACCTTTCCAGCTGAAGGAATTGTCTTGAATTTCTTTCTTCGTGGTGATTGTGGATGATGCCACTCCATTGACTGTCTTTTTGTCTCAGGTTCAAAATGATGTGCCCAGGTTTCGTCACCTGTAACGATCTTAGCCAAAAAGTTCTCTCCATCAGCATTGAAACGCTCAACAATTCAGAAGAAATTGCATTCCTTTGCAATCAGTGGTCATTTGTGAGACTTCGAGGAACCCATCTTGCGCAAACCTTAGAAAATCCGAGAGTTTTTATAACTGCATTTGCACTACCAATGCTGACTGACAGCTGTAAGGCCAATTGTTGAGTAGTGATTCGCCTATCAGTAAGAATAATGCCCTCAGCGCATTTCAATATTTCTGCGTTGGTGGCTGTGGCAGGACGACCACAGGGCGGCCGATCAAGCAGCTCCGTATCTCCACTTCCTGATTCTTTGATTCTCTGAACCCAGAGACTGACTGTACTCCTGTCGACTGCAAAACTTCCATACACATCACATAGATGCTTGTGAATGTTCACAACAGTTTCTTTCTCTGCAATGAGAAATTCTATCACAATTCGCTGCTTATAACGCAAGTTGCTAACATGCTCTATTTCAACGGTTTAGGGCAGCCGTATTATTTGGCCGGTTGCGGTGCAATTTAGTGCACACAACTGGCGCATGCCATATTTGAAGTGTGCAAAATGTCACGATGTGGTGCATTACTTTCTGAACGCTCCTCGTACTTTTTGCACTGACTTTATAGAAATACTCAGCAGGGGCATTAACTTTTTCTGTATCTGTTTCTGCTCTATTTGGTAGTTTGATTATTGGCATTATTGTTTTCTTATTGTTCCCTTTGATTGCCTTAACTCTTAGTATACGACCGGCCTTTCTACAAGGCCAATGGATTTTCCCCATTTTACGGCCAGCCTTCTAGAGCCACCCTAGTCGGTTTATACGGTTTCCGTGTCGATAGCGAAAGATTTAACATTATTTACATACTTTTCTTCCCATAAAAGAGTTCTAATGCCATTTCCGGTAAACCTCATGTTTGAAAAATATTGAAATACTCAAATTTGTGTGAAATATTGATCGATTATGATTACATTTAGTAGGGTTCATTAGTCCCAAAAAAATTTTTTTTGTCTGTCTGAGAATGGCTTCGTGTTCAAATGGTCGTTTGAAAAGATTATCAGCTGAACATGCATCACAGCTTATTAAATCATGGATTGATAATGACAGCAATGAATTTTCGAGTACTGATAGTTCAGATGACGCTGAATTTAGCGATACATTAGCAGATTCTGAGGAAAAGGGGGCATGTCCCTTGGGTGGACCTAGTTATAGAACTGGTAGGGGTTGCTAAAAAGGAAAGGTAAATGCCATAAAAATGAAAGAGAAGATAGATCTAGATCACAGCTGAGATCGGTAGGCCTAATCCCTGAATCTGGTAATGCACAGCTTCAGAACAACAATATTATTGAACAGGAGGTTGAATGGAATGAAGCTGATAAGAGTTCAACTTAGAATGCATTTCGCTTTGCTCCACCTCAGGGTAGGACTCCTGGTGTTAATCCAGATATTGTCCCCGAAGACTCACCAGCATTTTTTTGCCTCAAAGCCCTTTTTACAGAGGAAATATTGGAACAACTTGTTGTGTCTGTCAATGATTATGCTGATCACCTCTGTCAGTCAAAAGCTGCAACAGCGAGCACTAGGTCTGTTTATCGCAACTGGCATCCAATAACACTACATGAACTTTACAGGTTTTTTTCTGTTATCATAGCCATGGGCATTGTCAAAAAACCAAAAATGAGTGATTACTGGTCTCAGGAGCCTTATATACAGACTCCTTGGTTCAGGCAGATATTTACAAGGGACAGGTTTCAAGCATTGTATCACACAATGTTCCATGTAAGTGATGTTGACGCGCAGGGAAAAGCAAAGATTGAGCCGTTTCTGCAGAAACTCCTAACATAATTTCAGGAGGCATTTTATCCCTACAAAGAGCTGTCTTTAGATGAAATGGTGATAGGGTGGAAAGGCAGGTGGGCACATAAAATGTTCAATGCCTCAAAGCCTAAGAAATATCATGTCAAGACCTTCGGCCTTTGTGACAGTAGTACTGGTTACGTTGTCAATTTGTTGATTTACTTCGGTGCCAATACATCATACAGTCCTGAGCTAGATGTAAAGAGCCAACAAGCCATCAAAGTCTTTGATACACTGCTAAAACCTTGTGGAAAAGGCCATCATATTTATGCAGATCGTTACTACACAAGTTTTGCATTGCTGCAATATCTTACCGACAACAATCAGTATTTTACTGGAACTGTAAATATAAATCGTAAAAATTTTCCAAAGGCACTGAAGACTACACAACTGATGCATCTCCAGATGAAATGGTTTCTCGATCTAGAAAGTAAATTTCTTTGTGTAATGTTTAGAGATAAAAAGGCAAAAAAGTCATGCATTCTAGTGTCAAGTTCTGCAACTGTGGAAACCAAAGAAATCACAAATCGTTTCGGCGAAAGAAAGCACAAACCCGCTATGACTGATGACTACAACCAACGAATGAATAGATGTGACAAGGTTGACCAGTGTGTAACAACCTATGGAACATTCAACAGAAGAACCAGAAAGTGGTGGAAGAAGATTTTCTTTTGGATCTTTGAAGTTTCCCAGTTGAATGCTTTTGTGTTGTTTGCACTCAGCAGATCAAATAATTCAAAGAAGCAGACCCTACTGCAGTTCAAGAATGAGTTAATTACAGAACTTAGTCGTATTGCTTCTGATATTATCCAGAATATCCCACACAGAGTACCTCATGCAAATCAACACAACAGTGCGTTGAACCGTCTGTGTGGAACCAGACACATTGTAAAAAAATCGACATTTCTGCGCAGGTGCGTCATTTGTAGCACCCCTCAAGTTAGAGTGAGAAAATTTTTTTATTGTGATGGGTGCACAGATCATCCACACCTTCACCCAAATGACTGCTTTGCCAAATACCATGAGGCAAAGTAGTTTAATTTTAAGAATGAAGGGAAAATTTACATTGTATATAGTAAACTTTCAGATTTGGAGTGCATCTTCAAAATGTGCCAACAAATTTTCAATTGTAATAAAAATAGTATTTATAAAAAGGAGGAGCAGCTGAAACTTTTCTACATTGTGTGAGTGTACATTCAAATGGAAGTAGTTTTAGGAGTTTCTGGCTTCAAATTGGATTATTTTTGTGGGTAAGTACAACTCTTTTTCAAATTTTTAAATATTTAAACTTTCCTGCACTCTGTACTGTATAGGCATGTTCTTCTTCTTTTTTTGATCCTTAGCCGCCGACCGTCAAAGCAGTCAGTGGCCATTACGTCTGGTGGCGTCTTGTAGGGCAACAACAAATTGATTCCACTTTGCTCGGTCGGCGGCCATCCTTCGTACAGTGCCCCAACTCTGGTTCATTCTTTGCATCTCAGCCTCCACAGTCCTCCACCAAGTTGTTTTTGGTCGGCCTCTCTTTCATTTTCCTTCAGGGGTCCATAGCATAGCTGTTCTTGTGATGGCATCGGGGTCTCTTCTGAGGACATGGCCAACCCAGCTCCAGCGTCTGCCAGCTATGATGGTGTGCATGTCCTCTTGCTTGCTCCGAGTAAGCAGATCTTGGTTGGTGATGGTATTCGGCCAAAAGATTCGGAGAATTTTTCTTAGTATAGGCATGTTGCATGTTTAAAATCATTCAACATTTCAGTTAGATGCATGTCAAAAGGGTTACTTTTCTCCACATTTTAATATATAACATTTTTTGTTATCATTATAAATAAATTATTGAATGCAAATTCAGTAACTGTAGTCATGTCTAAATATAGGCTAAAATATTTTTGCGCTTTGTCTGAATATACCAAAAAATTTCAGATTGTTATAAAACTTTATTTGTGCTCAAAAACAACTGCAACTTTCCTACATTATGTGAAAATGGCTGTAGTTTAAAATAAAAGTAGTTTTATGGGTTGAAGTTTATCAGAATTAATTACATATAGTGATAAGTACAAATTGTTTTTCATTTTTTTACATTAAAAAGTTTTTTTTTCATTCATTAACCTATATGTTGCATGCATGTTTAAAACCACTGAACCTTTCAGTTAGGTGCAAGTCAAAGGAGTTTCATTTCTCTACATTTTGATATATAACACTTTATGTTATCATTATAAATAAAGTATTTAATGCAAAATCAGTACTGGTAGTCATGTCTGTAAATATAGGATTAAAATATTTGTGCGCTTTGTCTAAATTACCAAAAAATTTCAAATTGTTATAAAAATTTTGTGCTCAGAAACAACTGCAACTTTACTACATTATGTGCAAATGGATGTAGTTTAAAATAAAAGTAGTTTTATGGGTTGAAGTTTACCAGAATTAATTACATATAGTGATAAGTACAAATTGTTTTTAATCTTTTTACATTAAAAAGTTTTTTTTTTTTTTTCACAAGACCATACCAAAGGATTGGGAGATCGCCATAATAACACCAATTTTCAAAAAGGGTGACAATCGACAGTGTGGAAACCATAGAGGCATATCCCTTCTCAGTGTCCCTGGAAAAATCTACTCTAGAATCCTAGAGCAGAGACTCCGACGCCTAGCTGAGCCACAATTGGATGAGGTCCAGTGCGGATTCCGAGCAAACCGAAGTACTCAAGACCTAATCTTCACACTCAGACAGCTGAGTGAAAAGGCCCTTGAGTATAAGAGTGAGATCCATCTTTGTTTCATAGATCTGGAAAAGGCATTTGACAGGGTCCCTTGGAGCAAACTTTGGGACTGTTTGGCAAGGAAGAATATTCCAGCACCTCTGATTCATGCTATACAGAGCTTCTACAAGTCTTGCAGAAATTATGTGAGGGCAGCAAACCATAAGTCAGAAGAGTTCAGGACCACCACTGGTGTAAGACAAGGTGATATCCTATCACCTTACCTCTTCATACTCCTTATGGACGATGTCATCAAGGCATGTAAGGAGAGAACAAGAAAGTATTCAGTGGGGTACTGGAAGATGAGACAGGTCTATATTTCAGAGCTGGCATTTGCTGATGATGTTGCCCTGATTGCTAAATCAGAGGCACATCTCCAATCCAACCTGCAAGTATGGAAGGAAGAGCTGGAGAAGAGAGGGATGGTCATAAGCAGCTCTAAAACAAAATCCATGGTGATATCACGAGAAGAAAGAAGACATCAGATTAAGCTAGGAGAACAGGTCCTGGAGCAGGTCGACCACTTTAAATACCTCGGAGCTATTATAGACCGAAAGGGAGGCATCAAAGAAGAGTTGGCCACTCGAAAAGCAGCAGCTGGGAGAGTTGGCCACTCGAAAAGCAGCAGCTGGGAGACTTTTTCAGGCCATAAATCGAGGATTCCTCAGCAAGAGAGAGGTTGGTAAGAAAACGAAGATGGCTGTATACCGCTCCACCTATGTCCCAGTCTTGACATATGGATGCGAGTCATGGGCAATGACTACAATCCATAAAAGCCAGATCCAAACCTCAGAAATGAGATATCTGAGGAAGGTGGTTGAAGTAACAAGGAGAGACATGGTACGCAACCAGACGATACGTCAAGGCCTAAAATGCCACCCCCTACAGACCCAAGTAGAACAGTCCCAACTAAGATGGTTTGGTCATGTCTGCAGAATGGGAGAAGATCGGCTACCACGACAAGCATGGGAAACAAAGAGCCAAGGATCCAGACCCTGAGGACGACCCAGAGTCCGCTGGGAGGACAACATTAGACAATCTTTGAAGGACCGAGGACTAGAATGGAAAGTTTACCAGAATTAATTACACATGTTGATAAGTACAATTTGATTTTAAATTTTAAAAATTTTCTGCACTCATTACTGTATATGGTGAATGCATGTTTAAAACCACTGAACAATTTAGTTAAGTGCATGATATAGGAGTTTCATTTCTTCACATTTTGATATATATAACACTTTATGTTATCTTTATAAATAAATTTTTTAATGCAAAATCTGTAAATGTAGTCATGTCTAAAAATGTACTCTCTGAAATTAGCTCGTAAAAACGTGGTTTTTGAGCTCGTATACTAAGAGTTAAGTTTTTTCCATACTTCTTTAATTTGTGTACTAGGACTAAGTGACTGACAAAACTCCTTCCAGTGGGTTTCTTTGGCTTTGAATATTATTCTGTTACATTCATTCCTAATATGTTTATATTCATTATAGTTTACTTCTGTTCTGTTATTTCTATATTTTTCTATAGTATTTCTATATCTTTCCACAATTTCTAGTCACTTTTATATATAGATAGCCTCAAAAATTGGGTACCAGAGCAACTCTGGGAAAGTTAAGGTGGCCGGCGTGATGCTGACCACATCACCCCTAGTGTGCCGATGGTCAAGAAAATATGGGCCTAACACCATATTCCAAATATGCCTCAATGGGCATGTGACGGGATCCTTTTTATATAATATCATGGTTTAGAATATCTAATATTATCTATGTTTTCTTTAATTCCATCAGTTTTGTAGAATGCTGTTTTTATTCACTAAAACTCATAATTTTAAACTTTTCGTTTGTTTCCATAATAATACAGCTGCTGACTTGCCCAAATATGTAATGCCTTTTTCATGAAATGTTCATACAGTTAGAACTCAAATCCTCTTCTATGAAGTGGATTGGTCTGGACAAGCATGAAATGCCAGCAAGAAAGGGAAATTAGGATTTATATTACACTGTGGCTCAGAAAGAAAATCTACTGGCTTCAGTGTTATACATTAGACACAAGAATTACCTAAACTACTATCCTTGTGGAATGCTTTACCTCAACTCTGTAAAAACTATTTACTTGTAAAATTACTTTAAACAATTTAAATCTGAAAAATTGCTTCTTCTCTCGATCTTCACATCTGCAGACATGGCCAAACCATCTTAGTTGGGACTGTTCTATTTTTCATCTATATCTATGTACATATATGTGTGAGTGAATGTACGTCTACTTCTTCTTTGATCCTTAGCCGCCGACCGTCAAAGCAGTCAGTGGCCATCACGCCTGGTGGCGTCTTGCAGGGCAACAACAAACTGATTCCACTTTGCTCGGTCGGTGGCCATCCTTCGTACAGTGCCCCAACTCTGGTTCATTCTTTGCATCTCAGCCTCCACAGTCCTCCGCCAAGTTGTTTTTGGTCGGCCTCTCTTTCGTTTTCCTTCAGGGGTCCATAGCATAGCTGTTCTTGTGATGGCATCGGGGTCTCTTCTGAGGACATGGCCAACCCAGCTCCAGCGTCTGCCAGTTATGATGGTGTGCATGTCCTCTTGCTTGCTCCGAGTAAGCAGATTTTTGGTTGTTGATGATATTTGGCCAACAGATTCGGTGAATTTTTCTTAGGCATGTTGTGTGAAAAGATGACAATTTCAACATTTCCTTCTCTGTAATTCTCCAGCATTCCACACCATAGAGCACAGAAAGCACACAGCTCTGATATAATCTTAATTTTGTCCTTGTGCTGAACTGAGAGGACTTCCAGATGTTTAGACTAAAAACGGCTGTTCTTGCTTTGTTCATTCTGTTGTTGATGTCTTTGCTTGCTCCGCCGTCTGGTGTTACTATGCATCCTAGGTATGTGAAGGTTTCTGTCTGTTCCAGTTGCTGATTCCTTACTGATATGGGCTAAGGGTTGCTCACATTGAGCGTCATGACCTCTGACTTCTTTAGATTGATGTTCAAGCCCACCTGCTGGGTATACTTATTAGGTCTATCCGTTTTTTCCTGGACGTGTTGATGTGAATGTGCTAGTAGTGCAATGTCATCTGCATATTCCAGATCTTCTAATGTAGAAAATGTAGTCCATCTTATTCCTCTTGGACTGCCCTCTGTTGTCTGGCGCATCACCCAGTCTATGACTGTTAAAAATAGAGTGGTTGATAAGGGGCATCCCTGTCGTACTCCTGTCTTCACCTCATAGGTTAGGTTGCTCTGCCCAACGCTACACGTAAAGTTGGCATAGAGACTTTTTATAATTGACACTATGCAGCTTTGAATTCCATAAGCCCTCAGGGATAGTTTATGGAAAATACTGAGGAATGTACGTGTATATGCTCAATTACTGAATGTGATGATAATATGGATTACTTATTAATGAAGGCAAGAATATTTTAATTTAAAAACACTTTGAGAATTGTATTGTTAAAAAGACAGCGGCAGTCACATCTAATGACAACTCTGTTTCAAGACATACATTTCCATGAGTAGTGGCATATGTACTTGTAAATGTAATATTTTTAACTTTATATATGAAATAAAGTTATTGCTTCCTCTCTCTCTATCTCTGTATGCATGTGTGAGTATGTGTGTGTGCTTAATTACTAAACGCAATGATAATATTAAGTACTTATTACTGTTGACGTTAAAAATGTTTTCATGTAAAAAAACTCTTTGAGAATTGTTTTATTGCAATGCAGAAATGTAAAAAGGCAACAATGCCTACAATTTATACAAGAGTATAAGTTGACCCCTACATTTTAGGACTTTAAAAATTGCAAAATTGAATGACTCGATTATAAGTCAAAGATTAAAAAACACTTGCAAGAAATTTAGATATTTCTGGTATGTTGTGATATTTTCCACTCCCTTTCAACTGAAGCGCTCTAAGTTAAAACACAATCATTTATTTCCTCTTCAACAGCCATAAACGACAAAGTGTTCCCTCTCTTGCATGTTCCATTTACATTTCTTGCAAAGATTCTTTAATTTTACGCCAGTCTCGAACATGTTTTTCGTTTTACGAATTCCCGCATTGCAGTGGAATTGCCATGGCTTTCTGCGGATTCTATCACTTTCAGCTTAAAGCCAGCCTTGTAAAATTAACGCTTTCTTTTCACTGCAACAGCACCTTCTGGAATGTTTTTTTTTATAAACTAAATGCTGGTGTGTTTACAAAAAATATTTAAAACAGCTGTGCATTGCGGTGTTTGCATGACATAAAGTATGAAAGCATAATGGGCATTTTTTATTTACCGTAGGTCATAGATCTTGTATAGAGTGTATTTTTGAATATATTACTTAAGATATTTTGTGAAAAACATTTAATGAAGCGGCAAGTTTATATTCGAAGGATACCAGTTTTGCTTGTTGATGGCTTCCTGCTTTCACGAGCGAGGGAGTTTAAGCTCCGCCTTCAAAATATAGCATACCACAGGAAGTGGGTGTTTAGGACTACTGTGTCATGTTTACATATCTGCACTCTGCTGTATTAGTGCGCAGATATGTAATGGTCGAGCAAAGAATGGGTAATGTAATTAGGAAGATAAATTTTAAAAAGTGTAAGGGCTCAGCCTAGAAGCTTATGAATGGACAGCATGAGAAATCTGATACAATAGTTTTTTTTCATTGCTTTTACTTGTCACGCTGTTTTGCAGTGCTGCATCATGTATGCATGCTGTTAGTCATTTTTTTTACTCCATAATATACAACTATACACCTCGTCTTCCATGATAATGACATTACAAACCCATATATTAAATATCATCATGTATTTTTTTCATCAAGAAGTAATGCAGTATTTTTATCACAGCATATTACATTCAACTTCCTTCCAATTATTAGAAGTTAAAACAAAACAACACACGTGGGTGGCCATTTCTGTTTACCAGCCTTGTCAGATCCCTACCATGTCTCCTTTGGCAACCGCTAACTCGAAAGTTGCGGGAGCCAAGATCTCCATGCTTGTACAGCGAAAAAGGTTGAGGCGGAGCTTAGTCTGTTTTGCACGAACAGCGGGAAATATTATGAAATATGGAGCCACCACTGCCGCTGACCCCTTGTTGGAAGTCTGCACCAAGATTCACATGTTGCTGCAGAAGTGGTTTCTGTAGATATTTTGTACATGATGAGGCTGCCAGCATCATGCATAACCTCATATTACTTGCTGTGTATGACCTGTATGAGTAACAGTAGTCTTATTCTTTCCATCTCATAATAGACCCCTGGGAACTTTACGAGGCAACTACTGTGTGATATTTACTCTGCATTATGTGACAGGACACAGCAACAAACCTTAAGTGCTTGACCCCATGCTCCTTATTTCATCACAAGCTTTTTTTGTCTGCACAATCTATGCTAGGCTGCATAATAATAATAATAATAATAAATTCTTTAAGCACCAAACACGGCGCATAAGGCAGAAACCAGTGCTCTCCAGGTTGTTCGTTGTGACGCCACTCCTCTTAGCTCTTGCACATTATTTAGGCCCAACGTTCTTCCTTCTCTTATTATTGTTCTTCTGAGTGTTTCTTTTGGTCTTCCTTTTTTCCTCTTACCCTCAGGAACCCAAGTGAGTGCCTGCAGTGGTATTCTGTTGTTTTGCATTCGTAGGACATGACCGATATATGACCATCGTCTTTTCCTTATATAGTCGGAGACATATTTCTGCCTAGAGTCTTCTCTTATTTGTCGATTAGTCTTGAATTCTTTCCAACTGATGTTCATGAGTTTTCTAAGACATTTGTTCTCAAATGTATTCAGCTTGTTCTCCAATGATTTTGTTATTTTCCAACTCTCACAGCCGTATGTTAACACTGAGATAACATTTGAATTAAACAGACGAAGCTTGGTATGTATATTCAATGATCGTAATTTCCAAATGTTATATAATCTATTGAAGGCGCTAGCTGCCAAAGCAATTCTAGTATGGATTTCTCTTGTTGTGTCACCATCCTGAGTCATTTTACTGCCTAAATAATTGAAACTTTCAACTTTCTGTAGTTTTTCCCCGTTCAAGATGATATCAAAGGTCTCGTTAGAAAAGTTCATAGCTTTAGTTTTAGAGGCATTTATTTGGAGACCTATTTTAACCGAGAGATGACACAAATTATTTACTGCTTCTTGGGATTGTCTGGGTGTTGAACTTAAGAATGCTAAATCATCTGCGAAATCCAGGTCCCCCAGGAATTTTCCATTTGTCCATTTTATACCTAATTGTTCATTGTGGGTATAGTTTCTCATAACCCAATCAATAGCTATTCCAAAAAGTAGTGGTGACATAATACAGCCTTGTTTCACCCCTGTTTCTACTGTAAACCATTGTAGGCTGCATATAATGTGCTAAAACCATTGATATGTTCCTGTTTGCTAAACACCTAGGTGATCCTATCAACAGGTGGACATTCATTTCTCAAGGATACTAGTACTTGCAATATGAAGTGTGCATAAATAATATCACAATAGGATATTAATCCTGCTGCTGGCAACATGAACCTCTTAACAGGTCATCAAAACTCAGTATGGACAAGAGATTTCCTGAACATCCAGTCTCGACAAAAAAACGTAGGGGCGCGAAAGCATACACCACTTCCTCGCTCAACATATCTATTTCTGCACCCAGAATGGCCGACTCCGAATGACAGTGCCGTCCACGACAAATTCAAATGTGCTGATAGGTAATGCTGACTCTCCTCTTTAATATAAAAAGCACCTATCCCAAATTAGGAAAGAAGTCATGCGTGTGTGGTTTGGGAAGCTGTAAACGCACTCGCTAGCGTGAATTAAGCCTAAAGGATGTTTAAAAGATAGGCTATAACTGGTATGACAATCCCAATCATTATCACGAGGTTTTAGTTTGACTTTAGCATGGGGAAACACATGCATTGTGAGCCAAAAATGCTTCATAAATTAAGAACCCTTGTCCTTCTACGAACTGACCCAAGACAATTATGAAACTATTCGTTTCAATAAAAACAAAAATTGCGGTTTTGGCCCGGTTAAATTCTTACATTTGCTCAAATTTGATTGAACAACTCAACGGGCAAAAATGGAGGAAACGAAAGCAGCTTGTCCGACGAATAATTTCTTATTCAACCCCATGCATGGGCTTTAAAATGTTATTAGACGTTTTAATGAACACTTACCCTTAATACCTGTAAACACTGAGCTTGATGAATGTAAACATGCTGCTTTAGGTCTATATCGATGAATTTATTTCCAAAATTTCGTTTTTCCGTTGAAACGAAATTCGCTATCAAGGTCGGGAAAACATGGACGCGTTTTTAGAGTCTTGCTCATGTGCGCATGCGTAAATGATATTGCGTCATTTCAACAACCATTGTTAGTATTTCAGCTTGTAGATTAAACTTGGTGTTTATTTTTGTTTACGTTTTTGTTTTTATTTTTATTGTTTTTCTTTCTCATCCCTTTTCATCTTGTTAACGACAGGGCAGTTGTGAGAGACTTCAATTGTTTTTCTTCTATTTTGTTGTTATTTGTTTGTATTTATTTGTTTTTATTTATATGTTTGTTTGGTTTTTTTTAAGGGAGGGTACACGCACATACATTGACACAATTTTACAGTTTTGATTTACTATATTTGGACTGAGTGGAAGGTGGAGAAGATACTATGTTTAGACATCGGAAGTCAGATTTTGTTACCTTGAATTTATCGTTTTTTGTTGATCAGAATCGACGTCACTCTAAGACTAAATTATAATAATAATAAATTCTTTAAGCACCAAACACGGCGCATAAGGCAGAAACCAGTGCTCTCCAGGTTGTACGTTGTGACGCCACTCCTCTTAGCTCTTGCACATTGTTTAATCCCAACGTTCTTCCTTCTCTTATTGTTGTTCTTCTGAGTGTTTCTTTTGGTCTTCCTTTTTTCCTCTTACCCTCAGGAACCCAAGTGAGTGCCTGCAATGGTATTCTGTTGTTTTGCATTCGTAGGACATGACCGATATATGACCATCGTCTTTTCCTTATATAGTTGGAGACATATTTCTGCCTAGAGTCTTCTCTTATTTGTCGTTAGTCTTGAATTCTTTCCAACTGATGTTCATGAGTTTTCTAAGACATTTGTTCTCGAATGTATTCAGCTTGTTCTCCAATGATTTTGTTATTTTCCAACTCTCACAGCCGTATGTTAACACTGAGATAACATTTGAATTAAACAGACGAAGCTTGGTATGTATATTCAATGATCGTAATTTCCAAATATTAGATAATCTATTGAAGGCGCTAGCTGCCAAAGCAATTCTAGTATGAATTTCTCTTGTTGTGTCACCATCCTGAGTCATTTTACTGCCTAAATAATTGAAACTTTCAACTTTCTGTAGTTTTTCCCCGTTCAGGATGATATTAAAGGGCTCGTTAGAAAAGTTCATAACTTTAGTTTTAGAGGCATTTATTCTAAATTAATGTGATGATATCCGAAATTTCACCGATCAAAATATAGCATATAGTTGTTTGTAGGTATAAAATAACATAGGAATTACCGCGCCACCAAAATACTAGCTTTTATAACTCGGTCTCTCAAGGGTTAACCATAAAACGATCGTTAGAATTAATGCCAATGTGACGTCACAGACTTGCAAGCCTTTAACCAAAACGCACGTTTGAATGTTCGTATCGTTAGAAATTGTTTATTTCTTGGAAAAGGCAAGAGAGAGGGAAATTGGAAAGGGGGAAATGCATAGAGCCCGTTTGAATTTTAAAACTGAAACTAACTGTCCAAATCGAACGATAGGAAAAATAAAGACTAAAAGACGATTAAAATGATAAAAATTGTTGTTAGACATATCATATTCTTTAGTCTAAATATATTATCTTAATGTAGAAAGAAAGATATGTTATTTGAATAAATATAGAGGAAAACGAAAATGGTAAAAATAATAGCCAGAAGTGTGAAACCTTATGCATTAGATGACAGACGGTAGACTAAGTAAATATTATCGTTCTGTATTAAAATGACTTAGATAATACTAGCGATATGGTAGAATGAAGACATATATAGACGTGCATGGGGCTTCTTTGCTGATGCTGGCCATATTAAGGGGTGTCTCCTGATTTGAAAATAGTAGGTTAACTTTTTGAAAAAGACGCGTAGGAACGGAAGTCCCCTGATTGGTTGCTTAGAATAACTAAGAAGTGGGAATAAATACACAGAGAGACAAGCGTTCCTCGCCACTTTCAAATTATAAGTTCACTTGTGTAGTTATTAACGTATACAGACAAGTTGTGCTCATATGCCTTTGCTGTTCTGATAGTCAGCAGGAGATTCTGTGTGACCATTTATGGCCTGTAATTAACTTACATAGTGAAAAAAATTCGATATTTCGGTAAGACCAACATTTATATAATTATTATTGTATTTGAAAATGTGTTTGCCATATTGACTAAGAATGAATATTTGAAGGGTAGAGTCCAAGTCGTACAAGTGCCACTTCAACATGTTATGTCAAACCATTAAATGGGGTTAGATAATCTTATAGCTTCATGTAAAAGCCCTACAGCTTTACTTGTACTTTGGGAGATAAAAGAAAATATATAAAGAGGGAAGCCAACATCAAACTTTGTGTTGTTTCACCGAGTTGCTAAGAAAGATATTGTCCTTTGTAGAAAAGCCAGACAGGCTTTCTGACATTGTGGGGAAGGAACTTAATAAAATCCTTACAGTTTTACTTAAAAGTTGGGATAAAAAGAAATTAATAAGGGAAAAGACTTTAATGAATAATGTTTGAGTTATAGCCAGAAAATCACTGGCCATCTTTATGTAATACAGGTTATTACCTGAATGTATTTACGAAATTATAATATTGTATTATGACTAGGAAGGTGTAAAAACATATGTTTGAGATACTTAATGATGAATAGAGCACTCTACTAGATGGGGACAATAATTATTTATGTATTATTTTCTGATTTTTGATCTGTTGATACATGTAAACCTGTTAAGAACGGAGATAGGTCAGAATATTATTTTGAGGGAAATTAATCCTCTACTTCCAGGGTTTCTGGGTGAGAAACTGAAGTGAGCCAGTCACGTTTTTGTTCAAGAAAAGTACCAGTTTGAGGCCATATGAATTGAGTGCCTTACCTTATCTCGAATCCTGAAAGCTGTGCAGTGCTGTGTACATGCAGACTTATAACCAGGACGTCGCAGAATTTTCTACACATATCTAAAGCTAAGCCCTTGGTGTTTTGGGGCCTTGTTAATTCACTGACTGATCCTCCACCACCGAATATATCAACAAGATTTATAAAATATGATGACATTATTGATCCCCCAAATATGTGCTTAATTTTGGAAGAGAGTAATACACTAAGAACACCTCCTAGTTCAGGAAATAATAGACTCTAGTAGTTAAACTGGTATTTGTGTAAATATATCTTGACGTTTAATCTGTTATGAATCAACTCAATTATAATTAATACATTTGTAAAAAATTGATCAGACCAAAATTCAATAGTGAGTTGCTTACTTACTTGTTTATTAACTTTAACGTGTGGTTGTTGTTATTTTCTTCACGTACATTGCATATACCCTAGACATCTAGCTACACAACACCCATACATCAGGACATATAATTTGGGATAATATACATAGCGGGTGGTAGTCATTGGTGGAAGCAAGATAGGTTCCCTGACATATATTTTTAGAAATTAAACTTCCTCAGGGGCTTGCATAGCTGACTTCACATCTGCTACACAAATATATACATAATTAATATCTACCCACCACATATAGTGGGGTTGGCTCGTTCCGGGATTTCTAAAGTTATAATAAGTAAATAAGTGGAGGATTTAGTGAATTGGCATTGCTCATTGTTGTCCTGTTAATTAGAGATTAATTAGATATTTTGGTTTATTTAATCACATTGGTTAGAATATTAAGATGGCAGAATTGGCCAAGTACAGAACATCTGCTGTGCAGACTGCGAAGGAAATGGGTATGGAAGGACAAATTTTAATTGATTATGTTACAGCAGAAGTTGATAAATTTATAGCCCGAGAAAGGGAAGATGCTAGGGAGGCCAAGAAATTAGAGGCTGATAGATTGGCGGAGGAGAAGAGAATTCAGTTAGAAGATGCTAGAGAACTTAAGAAGTTAGAGGCTGATAGGGAGGCAGAGATAAAGAGGCTGCAGTTGGAGGAGAAGAAGCTTGAGGCTGAAGCTAAGAGGCTTGAGGCTGAAAAGGAAGAAAAACGTCTACAGAGGGAGGTGGAACGAGAGAAAGGAGATTGGAGGCGGAGAAAGAAGAAAAAAGACTCAAAAGGGAACATGAGTTACGACTAAGGGAGTTGGAGTTACAAGGCCATGCTCCCGTAAATGGTACTAGCCCCTCCACTTCTGACTCTGTTGCAAGCCAGGTAGCCTCCTCATCAGCCATGGGGTTTCATCTGGGTCTCTTTATTGAGAAAGATGATGATATTGAGTCCTCCCTAAGCCGCTTTGAAAGTTTAGCTACAACATATGGGTTAGAGAAGGAGAAGTGGAGCCTTAAGGTATCCCAGGGACTTAGGGGAAATTTATATGAGGTATTTTCCAAGCTCAGTAAAGATGACCAAGACGATTATGACATTCTTAAACAAGCACTATTGGTCAGATATGAGAAAAACTGTGAATTTTATAGGAAGAAATTTAGACATGCTAAATTACTCACTGGGGAAACCTACCATCAGTTCTCGGCCCACCTAGAGACCTATCTGGAGAAATGGACTGCTCTGGGGAAAACCCAAGATTTAAAGGAAATGATTATGATGGAGCAGGTTAGAGAGTCCATGGCTCCAGACTTGAGAAAGTTTCTCACAGAACAGGGTGCAGAGAGACTGGTGGATATTTTAAATGTAGCTGAAAGATATCTAGCAGCCCAGTCAGAGTTGGCAGGAGTCAAGAAGAAACAAGTAGAACCTAATAAAGGCCCCCAAAATCAACCTCAGAAAAATTATGAAAATAGAGATAAGTTTAACAAGAATAAACCATATTATGATAGACCCATGTACGAACAACGTGACAGAAACCCGCAATATAATGAAAGAAAACCTGTTAACCAGGGAAAGAAATATTGTAAATGGTGTAAGAGGGACAACCATGACACCCAGGACTGTAAAAGAAAACCTTCCACTTTTGCTGCAATGATAACGGGGAACCAAGGAGGAAAGGCAAAACCTATTAAGCCACAGGAGCCCTATCACCCCCCAGTATGTAAGGACGTTGTATGTAATGGTGTCAAGATAAGGTGCCTTTATGATACAGGTCTAGATTATGATTCAGTCGTGAGTTCGCACCTAGTGAACCCAGATCAGTATACCACAGAAACAGTGGAGATACACGGGGCGACTAAGGATATAGCAACCATGACACTTCCCGTAGCAAGGATAGAGGTGAAAACTCGCTATGTGGAAGGGATCATCAAAGCAGCAGTTATAAACGAACCCATATACCCTCTGATATTGGGATGTCGTTATGTCTTATTGGGGAATCCCAAGAGACCTGTGATTATGGCAACAGTGCAGACCAGGTCACAGTCAAGGAAGGAGGAAGATGAACCTATATATACTCATCCAGAGGAGATGAGGAAGGCACAGGCTGAAGATAGGTCACTCAAGCTGTGTTATAAAAAATTACCTAAATGCCATACACCTCCAAACAAAGGAGAATATTATATGAAAAATAAATTGTTATATAGGAAGGCTGGAACTGGATCCAATGGTCACGGACAGCTGGTCCTTCCCAAGGCATATAGGGCAGATGTACTAAGGAGTTTACAGGTTGGAAAAGATGGTGACCAGGAGAAAGTAGGCACCATCTGCCAAAAGGTTTCTAAACATTATTATTGGCCAAATGTATAGGAAATTATTGAAAATTTTGTAGAAACCTGCGGTGTATTTCATGAGGGAACACCCAGAAGTGGGGAAAATAATAATCAGGACCTAAAAACGCCACGGGGCAAACTCAGGCCTGAAAATAAGAATAAATATAATAAAGTATTCAAAGTGGAATGGGAACCCCCTTTTCACACCCAGTCTTCACTTGAATGTGTTAACATGGCCACTATGAATAGAGCACAAAGAGTAATTCTACCCCAGAATAAGCCGACAATCCCTTGGTCGGAATTATGTGAACTGGAGAAAGAAAATGTAGAGAGGAGATCTCTCACCAAGAATTTTAAGTGGGGAGAAAAACCCCAGAAAAGAATTGGTAGTGGACGATTTGTAAGTCATGATACAAGGCAAAAACGTCCTCATTACAAGGCTTCTAATGTTAAGGACCTGACATGTGCCATGAAAAATAAGTTTGTAAATTTAAAAGTCCATATGTAACTTTGTTAAGGACGTGGACCGATGATAAGGCAGAAGAGACTGTTACCTCATCATATGCGTATGTGAACGAACTGACCACTCGTCTAAAAACTGGCTGGAAACTTGCAAATGATAACCTCAGACAAGCCAGGAAGAAACATGCTGCATACTTTAATAAGAAAGCGAAAGATAGAGAACTAAATGTGGGAGAGAAGGTGCTTCTTCTACTTCCCGCCAGCAGTAACAAGTTGCAAATTGGATGGCAAGGTCCATACACCGTTCTGGAAAAGATATCTAGAACAAATTATAAAATAGACAAGAAAGGAAAGGAGAAAATATATCACGTGAACCTCCTAAAGAAGTATCTCGAGAGAGAAAACCAGGAAGGGACACATTTAATGGCCTTATCCATTTCAACCCAAGTGAAAAATGAACCACTCACCTCGCATGAATACCCCTTAAAACCATGTGAAACACCTGCACAGGTGAAAGTCAGTAAGCACCTAACTAAGAACCAGAGGGAACAGGTTCAAAAGGTTCAAACGGAACATACAGATGTGTTAACGGATAAACCGGGGCACACCCATTTGTTGGAGTATGATATGCAGTTAATAGACCCAACACCTATCTGTATGAGAGCCTATACGATTCCTTTCGCTAAGGAAAAAGCATTGAAGGAGGAGATAGATTATTTGTTAAAAGAAGGGATTATCTCTCACAGTGAATGTCCTTACAGCTCCAGTGTGGTTTTGCTGAGGAAACCCTCTGTGGAATATCGTCTGTGTATAGATTACAGAAAACTGAATGCTGTCACAGAGAATCAGGTGGATCCATTACCTGACATAAATCAGCTGTTTGCCAGGCTGAACAAGGCAAAATATTTTTCTAAGGTGGATCTTAGCAAGGGTTATTATCAAATTCCAGTAAAGCCTGAGGTCCGACCTTATTTGGCATTTAGCACCTCGGGTGGACATTATGAATTCAACATGTTGCTGTTTGGGTTGAAAAATGCTCCGAGTGTGTTCTCAAGAATGATGAGAAAATTGTTGGATCCACTGAAAAATCCATGTATAACGAATTTCATGGATGACATCCTCATTGCTACAGAAACATTTGAGGAACACATTAACTCTTTGACGATGCTATTGGATAGGCTCAGAGAGGCAAATTTGACTGCAAGACCAACCAAATGCTATATTGGTTGTAAAGAGTTGGAGTTCTTGGGACATACGATATATCAGGGTAACATGACCCCTGACCCCAAGAACCTGGAGAAATTACAGAGGGCACCTAAACCACAGACCAAGAAAGACGTGAGATCGTTTGTGTCACTATGTGGATTTTATCAGAAGTACATAAAAAATTTTAACTCTATATGTGCTCCTCTGACGGATTTAACTCGCAAAGGAAATCCTGATAAAAATTGTGTGGTCCGCTCAGTGTGAATCGGCGTATCAAGAGTTAAAGGAAAAACTCACTAGCAAGCCTATTTTGAAATTGCCTGATTTGGCTCAGGAATTTGTGGTGAGAACGGACGCTAGCAACGTAGGATTAGGGGCTACATTGTTGCAACGGTCCAATTCCCAAAAGGGGGAGCTGAACCCAGTCGCTTATGCTAGCCGCAAGCTGAATAAAGCGGAGAAAAACTATTCAACAAGCGAGAAAGAGTGTTTAGCTTTAATCTGGGCTATAAAAAAGTTCCAGATCTATCTTTATGGTAGAACATTTGTGGTCCAAACGGATCATCAGCCCCTCTTATTTTTATCACAGGCTAAGCATGAAAACGCCCGATTATTAAGGTGGTCGTTACTCATCCAACCTTATTCATTCTCCATCGAGTACATACCGGGTTCGCTGAATGTAGGACCGCATTTTCTGAGTAGGCATCCCACGGACGAAACTCAGAGTAGGCCACAGGTAAAATGAGTTAATTTGATCTATGTGAATCTCGGATCTTGAACTCGCTGTACAAGTATGTTCTTAAGTGGGGAGATGTGTGATGATATCCGAAATTTCACCTATCAAAATATAGCATATAGTTGTTTGTAGGTATAAAATAACAGGAATTACCGCGCCACCAAAATACTAGCTTTTATAACTCGGTCTCTCAAGGGTTAACCATAAAACGATCGTTAGAATTAATGCCAATGTGACGTCACAGACTTGCAAGCCTTTAACCAAAACGCACGTTTGAATGTTAGTATCGTTAGAAATTGTTTATTTCTTGGAAAAGGCAAGAGAGAGGGAAATTGGAAAGGGGGGAAATGCATAGAGCCCGTTTGAATTTTAAAACTGAAACTAACTGTCCAAATCGAACGATAGGAAAAATAAAGACTAAAAGACGATTAAAATGATAAAAATTGTTGTTAGACATATCATATTCTTTAGTCTAAATATATTATCTTAATGTAGAAAGAAAGATATGTTATTTGAATAAATATAGAGGAAAACGAAAATGGTAAAAATAATAGCCAGAAGTGTGAAACCTTATGCATTAGATGACAGACGGTAGACTAAGTAAATATTATCGTTCTGTATTAAAATGACTTAGATAATACTAGCGATATGGTAGAATGAAGACATATATAGACGTGCATGGGGCTTCTTTACTGATGCTGGCCATATTAAGGGGTGTCTCCTGATTTGAAAATAGTAGGTTAACTTTTTGAAAAAGACGCGTAGGAACGGAAGTCCCCTGATTGGTTGCTTAGAATAACTAAGAAGTGGGAATAAATACAGAGAGAGACAAGCGTTCCTCGCCACTTTCAAATTATAAGTTCACTTGTGTAGTTATTGACCATATGCCTTCGCTGTTCTGATAGTCAGCAGGAGATTCTGTGTGACCATTTATGGCATGTAATTAACTTACATAGTGAAAAAAATTCGATATTTCGGTAAGACCAACATTTATATAATTATTATTGTATTTGAAAATGTGTTTGCCATATTGACTAAGAATGAATATTTGAAGGGTAGAGTCCAAGTCGTACAAGTGCCACTTCAACATGTTATGTAAAATCATTAAATGGGATTAGATAATCTTATAGCTTCACGTAAAATCCCTACAGCTTTACTTGTACTTTGGGGGATAAAAGAAAATATATAAAGAGGGAAGCCAACATCAAACTTTGTGTTGTTTCACCGAGTTGCTAAGAAAGATATTGTCCTTTGTAGAAAAGCCAGACAGGCTTTCTGACATTGTGGGGAAAGAACTTAATAAAATCCTTACAGTTTTACTTAAAAGTTGGGATAAAAAGAAATTAATAAGGGAAAAGACTTTAATGAATAATGTTTGAGTTATAGCCAGAAAATCACTGGCCATCTTTATGTAATACAGGTTATTACCTGAATGTATTTACGAAATTATAATATTGTATTATGACTAGGAAGGTGTAAAAACATATGTTTGAGATACTTAATGATGAATAGAGCACTCTACCAGATGGGGACAATAATTATTTATGTATTATTTTCTGATTTTTGATCTGTTGATACATGTAAACTTGTTAAGAACGGAGATAGGTCAGAATATTATTTTGAGGGAAATTAATCCTCTACTTCCAGGGTTTCTGGGTGAGAAACTGAAGTGAGCCAGTCACGTTTTCGTTCAACAAAAGTACCAGTTTGAGGCCATATGAATTGAGTGCCTTACCTTATCTCGAATCCTGAAAGCTGTGCAGTGCTGTGTACATGCAGACTTATAACCAGGACATCGCAGAATTTTCTACACATATCTAAAGCTAAGCCCTTGGTGTTTTGGGGCCTTGTTAATTCACTGACTGATCCTCCACCACCGAATATATCAACAAGATTTATAAAATATGATGACATTATTGATCCCCCAAATATGTGCTTAATTTTGGAAGAGAGTAATACACTAAGAACACCTCCTAGTTCAGGAAATAATAGACTCTAGTAGTTAAACTGGTATTTGTGTAAATATATCTTGACGTTTAATCTTTTATGAATCAACTCAATTATAATTAATACATTTGTAAAAGATTGATCAGACCAAAATTCAATAGTGAGTTGCTTACTTACTTGTTTATTAACTTTAACGTGTGGTTGTTGTTATTTTCTTCACATACATTGCATATACCCTAGACATCTAGCTACACAACACCCATACACCAGGACATATAATTTGGGATAATATACATAACGGGTGGTAGTCATTGGTGGAAGCAAGACAGATTCCCTGACATATATTTTTAGAAATTAAACTTCCTCAGGGGCTTGCATAGCTGACTTCACATCTGCTACACAAATATATACATAATTAATATCTACCCACCACAATTACATGACCAAAATTATGCTATTTTCAGCACTTGCTATACATCAATTAACAACAACTCAGAACAGGTTCATAAATTCCAGTAGACCCGACAGGTTGGAAATGCATGGAGGAACTAGTAAACTTTGATGCCCTAAGTGCATCAATTAATAATAGTTGCCCATCGCAAGCGAAGATGGCGACAGCTTCAGACTTGAATTATGAGACCTCTGTGCCGTGATCTCATGTGGCTAATTAGTCCTATTTTGGCCCTACAGGCCATGCCACATACGGGGCACACATGGTTAGAGTCGACAGTAGTGTTGCTGCGCATTCTGACTTTTCTTGCGGCACGCTTGCCTTCTGCCTTATCAGCTAAATTCTGTTCTGCAATGCGAGCGCCTTGAGTAACGTTTGTCCGCCAGGCAGAGCGATCATGTGCGATAGTCTCCCAGGAGGAGACATCAATTTTGAAGCTGCTCAACGATGCTTTCAGTGTGTCTTTGAAGCGTTTCTTTTGTCCCCCTACTGTTCGCTTACCCATAGAGAGTTCGCTGTACATCAACTGCTTTGGGAGGCGTTTTTCGGGCATGCGAACAACATGTCCGGCCCATCTAATTTGGGCCCTCTGCAGCAATGTGTAGATGCTTGAGATATGTGCTCTGTTGAGGACCTCAGAATTAGATACTCTATCATGCCACTTGATCCTGAGTATCCTGCGAAGACAGCTCATGTGGAAATGATTAAGCTTCTTGGCGTGTCTGCTATACACTGTCCATGTTTCACAGGCATACAGGAGGGTAGTGAGCACTATTGCGTGATATACTTTTATCTTGGTGGCGGCACTAATTCCTTGTCGATCCCAGACATTTACTCTTAGTCTTCCAAAAGCTGCACTTGCCTTTGCAATTCTGTTGTTGACCTCGGCGTCGATATTCGCATCTTTGGTAAGGGTACTGCCTAGATAAGTGAAGCTGTCCACCACTTGGAGACGTTGGCTCTTTACTGTGATATTTGGTTCACAGTAAGGTTTCCCAGGAGCAGGTTGCAACATTACTTCAGATTTCTTCGTATTGATGGTAAGACCAAAGTCATCACACGCTACAGAAAGCCTCCTCATATTCTTCTGCATGTCTAGTTCTGTGCAGGTGTTGAGGGCACAGTCGTCCGCAAAGACAAGGTCAGAGATCATTGTTTCATTCACCTTTGTAAAGGACTGTAATCGTCTCAAATTAAACAGCTTCCCATCTGTCCTGTATCTGATGTGTACGCCGTCACTACTAACATCATTTAATAACAGTAGTATATACAAGCCGGTGGTATCACTCTGGGAGCTCAAGAAACCAGATACAGACTACCGCCTGGCAGACATAATTAATAAAGCAACTGATATGAAAACTATCAAAAACAAAGCCAGAAAAAACATTCAACAAATTTCAAAGGACAGTATTGCAGTGTACACAGCTGGATCTAAGGGAGACGATAACAAATTGGGGATAGGAATTTATGTCCCCGTGTGGCAAATGGTGAAAGGAAATAGTTTAACCGATAAAACATATATTATAACAGCACAGAGATGGTTGCAATTCTGAAAGCTCTGGAAATCTTCTCTAACAACCATCCTCGTAAATTGACAATATTAACATACTCACTTTCAGCTATTCAAGCTATAAGGAACTTACGAGAATGTAGTAGACCTGATAAAGCAGAAGAGATATTACTGACAAATACTTACCTATATTCCAGAGAATATTCTGTTTTAATAACTTCGATACTTTCACATGTTGGCATAAAAGGAAATGAAAAGGCGGATAAAGAAGCTAAGAAAAGTAGACCAAATAGAAACCAAATAAATGTGGGGATGAGTAAAACAGAGATCAAAACCTTAATTAAAAGAAGGATAACTGAGGAATGGACAGTAGAGTGGGATGGAAGTCTGAAGGGCAGACATGCATACAAATTGTTCAAGGCTCCAACAAGAGCGTGTCAGGTATCTAGAGAACTAAAAATTCATAGCAATAAGATGCTTCTTAGACTGCAACTAGGAATGGACTAATTTAGAGCAGAGGAAACTTACAGTGCAGAGTGTCTAGAAAAAAATAATATAGTTATTGTTGTTGTTAATCAGAATCGACCTCACTGCACTCCGGGCAAACCCCTAGGTGCCCAGTTTCCCTCAGCAAATGTCGAAGAGTATGAATGCTAATTGTACCTGTAGCACGCTGGTTGTACATACGACGGGTATATCCTCTCTCACGTCCATTTCTGCTAATCCCACGTTTGCTGCCAAACTCCAACAGCCCCGCCTTGTTGATTCATCCATTGCAGTGTCATTATCCAGCAGGCGATCATTAATAGCCCTTAGTATCTCTCCCTTATCCATGTCCAGTGTCACCACTATGGGTGCTCTCGAGGTCAGTCTGTCAGCTCTCTCATTGTCACGTACCCCTGCATGACCAGGACATTAGATCACCAGTTCTTGAAGACTTGATGATTCTATTGATGTTTTCCATTCCTGCCGCAGCCATCCGTTCTGAACTGTTCGAAGCATGGCTTGAGAGTCCGACAATATAACTGCCCTGGTTGATGGAGTTTCAGACAGTCACCTCAATGCTGCAGTAACTGCCTCTTCCTCCATTCTCATGCTGGAGGTTGTTGTTATGTAGGCTCCACTCTGTTCAGCGACGACCTTGCCCTTTATTCTCGCAGAGAAGCCCCATCCTGATTTCTCGCCACGCACTACAGACCCATCAGTGTACACAATAGCGTCATCATCCCCAGCATGATCACTTATCAGCTGATTAATCTCCAGTTCTGCTTTTCCATTGCCCCAAGCTCTGCACTCTCTGCCAAGGCTAATGATGACCTGCTGGTACTTTATCCAGTTCTTCCCTGACTTACTCCACTCTTCCCCTTTGGATACATTTTCAACACTGGTCACCTGACCAATCGAATTCTCTGCCTCTGCCATCCATGACATCCCGCTCTTGATTCTTGCTCCTTTGGTGTCAGCTACATTCTCATGTAGGGGGTGTCTTTTGTCAGTGGTTACCCGCATATATGCTTTTGACTGGGCCATTGTATATCTGGATTGTTCTAAAGTTCTCGCTTGCACTTCAAAATGATCAGTTCGACATGATACTTGGCAAATGCACATTGGTTCTGATGTCCAAGTTCCCAAGCGAAATGCAACTGATCTCTCCATTAAAGCACCTGCTCACCACCTTGTTATCCAAGGGTTTACATCACATGCCATTATACACTCTATTAGGGCTGCAAAGTCCACACTGTTATAAGCTAAATAATATAGAGTATTTACTACTAAAATGTAGGAAGTATGAACAACAGAGAAAACCAATATTATATTATTTCAATCAATCAATATCATTTAGCTCTCCGATGAGCATAGGCCTTCAACAAACACATGCCAAGTCTTCCTGTCCTGTGCCATCCGCTCAAGTTCTTTCCATGTTTTCCTCATCATTTTCACCTCTGTTTCCAGTTCTCTTCCCATGTGTTTTTTTTTGGTCTACCTCTGCCTCTCTTTCCCTGTGGATTTCAGAACAAGGACTGCCCTGTAATGCTATCAACAGGTCTCCTCAATGTGTGTCCTATCCATCGCCAGCGTCTTTTTCTCAACCCTTGTTCCACTGGCACTTGTCTGGTTCTTGTCATCAATTCCACATTTCTGACTTTGTCACACCATTTCAGTCCTTCTATTCTACGCAAGCACCCGTTTATAAAAGTCTGTAGCTTTTTGGTTGTTGTTTTTGTTGCTCTCCATGTCTCAGAGCCATACAGTAGGGCTGACTTGACATTTGAGTTGAAGATTCTTATTTTCGTGTTGGACTTGATTTCTCTTGTTCTCCATACGTTTCTCAATGCAATGAAAGCTCCTCTTCCTTTTTGTATTCTTATTTTGATATCATTTTCTGTCCCTCCAACTCTGTCTATATTACTGCCAAGATATGTGTACGATTCTACATCCTTTAGTGGTGTTTCCTCAAGTTCAAACTTGTTATCATTTCTTGCATTTATTCTCATAATCTTTGTCTTTTCCCTGTGTATTTTCAGGATCACTTGTTGTGACCTCTCATCTAGAATTTTCATTTTCTCTTGCATCTGACTATGCTTATGGGACAGAAGAGCCAAGTCATCTGCAAAATCCAGATCATCAAGCTGTTTAGTCAGATTCCACTGGATTCCATTTCTGTTGTGTGATGTCGATGTTTTTATAACCCAATCTATTGCCAGTAAGAAAAGAAATGGAGACAAGATGCATCCCTGTCTCACTCCCGTTCTAATCCTAAACGGTTCTGTAAGGTGTTCTTCATGAAGAACTGCATGTCATGTCTTCATAGGTCTTCTTTATTAAGTTAATGATCTTCATGGGAACTTCATAATACCTCATCAATTTCCAAAGTAATTCTCTGTCTACACTGTGAAATGCCTTTTCATAGTCCACGAATCCGATGTATAGCGGCAAATTCCATTCTAGACTTTGTTCAACCATTATTCTCAATGTGGCGATCTGGTCTGTACAGAATCTGTTCTGTCGAAAAGCTTCTTGTTCATCTCTCAGTTGCTTGTCTATGGACTCTTTTAATCTCTCAAGGACGACTCTGTTTAATACTTTTCCTGGCAGGGATAGTAACATTATTCCTCTATAATTTGTGCACTCTTGTTAATTTCCTTTCTTAGGTAACTTGATCAGATAACCTTCCTTCCATTCTGCTGGTGCTTCCTCTCTCTCAGACTTTGCCAAGTAGTTTGTATAATATCTCTGTAGAGGAATCGATATCTATTTTGATGGCCTCTGCTGGAATTCCAGCTTCTTTTCCATCTTTCAGAAGCTTTATGGCTTTCTTTATTTACAGGCGTGCAATTCATCCGCAACTGTGGAACAGGTGTTTAGAATAGATAGACCTAGAGAATTGCACAATTTAGTTAAATAGTATATAACATGAACTAAAATTAATATATAAGGATCAATGATGGTGAGAGAATAAGGGGTAGTCTGTTTGAGTGCTCGTGTGGATGATGGCAGATAATTTGTGGATTTGATGTAATCTCGGACACCCCCGGGCTTTCTAATCCCTTTGCACTTTGTTAACAACAGAGCAGTTATGAAAGATTTTACTTTGTTTTTTTGTTTGTTTTGTTTTTTTATTGTATGTGTTTGTTTTTTCTTATTTTTATTGTTTGTTTGTTTCTTGGAAAGGGGAGGTCACACATAAATACATTCTAACTGGTTCTAACTTTCCATCCTCACTGTCTGGCGGTAAAGAGAATTCTGTTTCGACATCTGCCTATTCTCAACTCTGATCCTGATACCAAAGAGTTGTTTCGTGATACACCTTTGGTAGCTTATCGTAGGGATAGGAATTTTAGGGATATTCTTGTACACAGTCGCTTGCGACATTCTAGCCCGTTTTACTTTGGTACTAAACCGTGCCAACGCCGGATATGTAAGACCTGTCCGTTTGTACTCCAAACTCAGACAGTCCCTTTTCCGAAAGGAAAATTTATCATTAGAGAGTCTTTTACGTGCGAATCCAGAAACCTGATTTATGCTATCATCTGCAAGAGGTGTGGCATGACCTATATTGGTGAAACTGGCAGGCGTTTAGCAGACAGGTTTCGTGAGCACTTGAATGACATCTATCATGACAAACATTTACCGGTGGCCCTTCATTTCAATAGGCCTGACCATTCAGGTAATTCCGATATTCATGTCACTGCCCTCCTTTCATGTGCCGGTAATGACAAGACTCGCTTTTCGTTGGAGAATCGTCTTATTTTTAATATGGGCGTTTAGCTTCCGATGGTTTGAATGTACAACATCATTTTGCATAAATTCTGGTAGCTTTTCTCTTTTTCATTCTTTATTCGTTGTCTTTTAGATCTATCTTCTTATGTTTTTGTTTTGGTTCGTTTCGTATCTTTTTATATCTTTTGTTTTGTCGCTATCGTACGTCACTTCCTTGCGATTTCTGTGACAGAATACTACTGCTTTCTTTCACAAATTCTTTGGATCGAGCTGAGTTAACTTTTACTAGTTCCACAGTTTTGTTAATTCTCTTTTTTTCGTTTCGTTAATTATTTACTGTTTTGTTTCAGTATTTCTTTTAGATTTTACGATTTTCTTGTATTATTATTGTTCTTTTTTTTCTCTCATCACTGTTGTTGTTTACTTTTTCCATCTGCTTGTATCGCCCATTTGTTGTATATTTCTCATCATCGTATAGTTTTGTAGTACCTGTCACATAGGTTTTATGATCATTAAATTGCCTATATCTTCTTCTTTTCTGTCACCTGTATCCTCTATTTTTTATTATCCCTCTTTACCTTTTTCCTGTGTTTTTCGCATTCGTTCGTTTGCGACTATATACATTACTATTTTCCCATTCTAACGTTTACCTGTTTCTTTTCTCAAAACTGAGAACGCAGTTATGACGTAACGTGTCAGTCTCTGCAGAGACGGGAGAGCGTTAAAATGCATTTCTAATTGCATTAGATGTCAGGACACGAAACTGTGACTTTCGCTTATCTCAGACATACGAGCAGACTATGTCTGCACTTTCAGCTGACAGGCACAGCTTCTTCGGCTGAGCGCTCAGGAAAAGCGCGATAACTGACACCTCTACGGTGCAGTTCGAGACATTTGTCTGGAAATTTCACCTGACACGACACTCATTGTGGGGCATGGTCAGCGCGAGGTGCGAAAACTACCCCTGCATTGCAGACAAGTTGTCTACATTTGCATCTGACACTTAGCGCTACCGCCGTTTCTTAGACGGAGGTGTCAGAGACGCAGAGTGTCAGTTTTCGACAGCCTCTTGGTGTTAAACGTAAAGTGTTATAGACGGAAATGGGGATTATTTCGGTTTGGCGAAATAAAAGTTTACCTCTTTGTCTGGTAATAGATATAACCAGAGTTTGAAACTAGATTTTCATTCTCGCTCCTAAATTCGCAGTAGACAGGACGTTTCGTGCTAAGAGAATAAGCTGTATAGCGAAGTCTTAGTTTGTTCTTGGCAACAATTTTGCCGAACTTCTAGACTACCAATAAATATAAGCATATAATTCCAAAGTTGTGCGATCGCCTGTAAATTCTGTGTGGAGGTAAAATATTATACATATTATCTAGTATTTCGTGAAGTGTTTAAAGTGTTAAATCGCTTAATTTATTTCACTAGTTATATTTGGTGCAGAGCGCTTAATACATAAGTCTGTATTATTTTCTAGTGACGTGTTCCAGTGGAAAGCAGAATAAATTATAATTTCTAGCTTAAACAACAATGTAGCTATAATGAATTTAATTTTACTGCTAAATAATCAGACGAGAACATATTTTTCGAAACTAACTTATAAATGCTAGAAGCCTCATGAGTGTTGACGGAATACGCACGTATTCCTAATTCATGAGGATTGATGATTTTTTTTAAATATAACTTATTCCACGGGAAGGGTTAAACTATAAGACAAGCTACGCTTGTAGTTTTAATTATCAGTTATATCAGAGTACATAGTATGTATAATTATTTGATATGTGCTCTTTTTCCATTTATATATAGTGAAACTGTGGTACCCAAACTTTGCCAGCTTTTAGTACAAGAGACATACCTGTGAGAAACATAAACAGTTTTTATTTTTTAACCACGTGGGTTTACAAGTTAACACCTGTCTGACAGGGCGTGTGTCTTCATAAATAGACAGAGTAAAACTCTCACTAACGGGTTTTATTAAAGACTAACTGTTTTATACTGGGCCTTTGAGCCAGATCAGATTTTCTGCACAAACTCTATGTACAAATTTAGCCGTTGTGGCAAGTACCATATTAACGTCAGTAATATTCCGACGGAGTTACGACAAGTGGTGGTGTGACCAACTAAATCCCTATACTGAAAGAAGGTGCCGACCTGACAATCCTTATTCGTTTGAAATCTAAGATATTGACACTGTGCCCGCTATAAACGCTCGTGCTTGGACAATTTTTATGTGACTTAAACAGACATCCAAAACAATAGTATTCCCAAGAGAACGGTCCCGGAAGTAGTGAATTCAACCCGTCTTTTTGGACCTGGGGTTTTCTTGGCGCAAGATTACCATTGAAGATTCTGTATGGGCAAGTCCTAAAAATATTGGTTTTTTTTTGTTCCAGAAGTGGCTATCAAAGCTGTGAGTATGAAATGTACACGTGTGCTCGTCTGAATGAATAGAGTGCAAGCAGGACGGAGGGATTTCTTTATTGTTGTAACTGGGCACCCATTTTGCTATCTTAACTTTCTGTATGCAAGCATTGCTAATCCTATTTCCCTTAAAATAGAGCAGAGATATCCAGTCTGTCCATACCTTTTAAGAAGGGGAAATATTAGACCTAATCCTATGTACCCTTGTTTCCTTGGGGCTATCACTTTCTTCCAACAGGACTGTGGGCATACCTCGAGGGATAAGATCTAACAGTGGGTCTATCATTTCTTGTAGCAATTCCTTGATTTGTTATGACTATGTGTATATGCTTTGATGTAATTTCTATGTGTTGTGATGAAATTTTAGATGATAATTAAAATTTCTCTTGAAATTAATAAGCGCGTTGGTCAGCTCGTTCTAGAATATTTATATATTCATTTGTTATAGGTTTCCCACGTCTGTACGTCTAACTGTCGTCTTATGTGTGTATGTATGTGAGTGGATATATATATTTCATATATATATATATATATATATATATATATATATATATATATATGTGTAGACTGTCTGACTCAATCTAAATCTGTCGTAGAAGATAGGTGAAAGAGAGAAGATTTTTCTTGATTTCAGAGACAGCCTCTATCACATGTCTACCATCTCACTCGTGGAAATCTATTGCTATCACTACTTCTCACTGTGACTATCACTTATTCTAATTTATTCAGAAGGGACCAACCCAAGTCTTAATTCCCCTATCAAAAATCTACGACAGTACCTATATGTAATTCTTGTCTTTGTCACCTGTTTGTGGCTGACGAAGGGTAAAACCCGAAACGTCCCTTGTTTCTTGTGAACCGTTATTTGTAAAACTGATTAAATACCGTTTTATTGGTTTAAATACAAATACATTCACACAGTTTTGGTTTTGATTTACTATATTTGGACTGAGTGGAGGGGGGAGAAGATACTATTTTATTGTCTTGAATTTGTTACACTATATGTCCTAATTATAACCCATCAAGAGTTGAACGGGATACTTTTAAAAAAAAAAGTCACTGCACTACGGGCAAACCCACAGGTGTTCAATCTCCCTCAACAAATGTCGAAGGGTATGAATGCTAATTGTTCCTGTTGCGCGTTGGTTCAATACACGCCCGGATGCATCCTCTCATTCGTTCATCCTTGCTGACTTTACGTTTGATGCCAAATTCCAATAATCTAGCCTTGGTGATTCATCGATTGCAGTGTCATTTTCTAACAGGCGATCATTAATTGCCCTCAGTATTTCTCCTTTATCCACACTTAATGCACCTTCTGTGGGTGCTCTTGAAGCTAGTCTGTCAGCTCTTTCGTTGCCAAATGCCACTGCATGACCAGGACAGTAGATCCACACCAGTCCCTGAAGATTTCAGTCTTCTATGGAGATTTTCCATTCATGCTGGAGCCATCCACTTTGGACCTTCCGAAGCAAGGATTGTGAGTCTGATACAATAACCGCCCTTGTTAATGAAGTCTCAGACAGCCACCTTAATGCTGCAGTAGCTGCCTCTACCTCCGTTCTCATGCTGTAGGTTGTCATCATGTAAGACCTGCTATGTTCAGCGACGATTCTGCCCTTTACTCTAGCAAAGAAGCCCCCACCAGGATTTCTCATCACGGATTACAGATCCATCAGTGTACACAATGACATCATCATCTCCAGCATGATCACTTATCAGTTCCAATATGGAGATGGTCAAGGAGCACCATATCACAAAGGTTTAGTTGGGATTGATCTTGGAGCCGGTGTCCTCACACCATTTAACCCCCACATGTAGTATGAACAACTGCCGAAATGAGAAAGTGGCATCACACTTGTCAAATCATCGTAAAAAGGGAAAATCACAACTACCAATTATGCTAATATGTTAAAAAAAATAAATAAATAAAAACCGAACGAAAGCAAGAAGAAACTCTGAACAAGAATAATATTAAAGTGGAGGGGTGCAAAGGCCTGGTGGTTCCAGTTATATAACTGACCTTAACATGTATTTAATTTCATCTGGTAAAAGTCACATGCATTGTAAGAACAGCATCAGACCTTCACATTCCCAACCACTATATATTAACCTTTGTTCGTGTTAAATATTGTTTGACTATATTATGCAGTTCCCTTGGTCTGTGTATCCTTAACACCTCTTCTATATTTATAGGTAAGTTTGATGCCTGCAAATAATCTAATATTGGTATTCTCATTTGTTCATACCTCTTACATTTTAACAAGAAATGTTATATATTATTGCCTTGAAGACATCCTGCACAGTAAGGTTCTTCTATTCTGAAATAGCCGTTTCCCAACTGTAGTCTGAGAAGTTTCTTATTACTGGGAATTTTCAATTCCCTAGATATCTGAAATTTTCTTGTTGGAGCCTTGAACATCTTATATGCATGTCTTCCTTTCAGATTTTTATCCCACTCTGCCTTCCATTCATCTGTTATTAAATCTTTAATTAAGCTCTTAATCTCTGATTTACTCATCCCTACATTTATTAGATTGTTATCAGATCTACTTTCTTGGCTTCTTTATCTGCCTTTTCATTTCCCTCTATGCCAACATGTGAAGGTATCCAAGCAATTAAGACTGAACATCCTCTGGAATATAAGTATGTAATAGCCAGAAATATCTCCTCTGCTATATCAGGGCTACTACATTCTCGTAAGTTTCTAAGTGCTTGAATTGTTGAAAGAGAGTCAGTTAAAACTTAGTTTTTTGGGAGTGTTATTAAATAATATTTCTAGTGCTTTTAGTATTGCCACCATCTCTGCAGTGAAAATGGATGTATTTTTCGTGATACTATATTCTTTTGCCATTTTCCATGTTGGAATATATATATTTCTATACCCAATTTGCCATCCTCTCCCTTGGATCCATCTGTGTATACAGTAATGCTGTCTTTTGATATTTGTTGTAAATATTTATTGGCTGTGTTTTTAATATTTTCTATATTATTTGTTTTCTTAAGTATTTCTGCTAGGTGGTAGTCCGTGTCTGGTTTCTTGATCTCCCAGGGCGGAATCACCGGCTTGTATTCACAACTGTTATTAATTGATGTAATTAATGTACCCAGATGGACAATTTCCTCCATACACTTCCATCCTGTAGGGTATCTAGTGGTATTCATTGGATTGGCCTGAGTTGTTAGTTGGCATCTGGTAAAAGCTGTACGTGCTGGGTGAGACTTATCTAACATAACTCTGTTCATGTAATTTAGTCTTAACTCCTTTCTCCGTAATTCTAAGGGTATAATTCCTAAAGCCACATCTATAGCATAAAAGATTTATAAAAAGTGAGCATTGTCTTAGTGCTTGCACCCCATCCATTACCTTTCAAATAACTTAATAAGTTAGTCAATCCTCTGCAAGACTCCACTAGTTTATTTATGTGTTTATTTCAGTTTATCTGTTGGTCCAATGTCATTCCTAGATATCACGTGGTTTGCACTGTATTAATGTTTTGCCCTTGGATATTTATGTCTATAATTTTATTTGTTACAACCCTACCTTTACTGAAGATCATTCCCAATGTTTTATTTGTATTCAGCTGAAAACCCCATTTTGTCATCCATTTATATACTTTATTTATTTGCTTTTTTAGATCCTTATATAATTTTGTCAGGTGTTTCCCAGTCCTCCATAAAGCAACATCATCTGCAAACTGTGACAATTTATTTGTTATATTATTAAATTCTTCAATAAAAAATCATTTACCATTATTATAAAAATTGAAGGAGATATTACTGATCCTTGGGGTATTCCATTTTGTTGTTCATACAGTTCTGATCTATCATTGTTTACCTGAACAGTGAAATATCTATCTTGCAGAAAATTCTCTAAATAATTATATATTTTACCGGTTACTCCTATCTTCTTCATTTTAAAGAGGGCACCCTCTCTCCAGCATTCATCATAAGCCCTAGCTATATCTAAAAAATACTACCACAGTTTTTTCTTTCTTTTGAAATTCTGATTTTACTTCATGTTCCAATTTAATTATCTGATCCATAGTGCATCTGTTCTTCCTAAATCCTGACTAGTTTGAGTATATAAATTATTCTTTTCCAAATAAAACTTTAATCTTTTATTTACTATGGTCTCTAATATTTTACCTAGATGGGAAGTTAAAGATATTGGTCTGTATGAACTGGCATCACGGGCATCTTTTTCTGGTTTTAGTATTGGAATAATTACTGCTGTTTTCCATGCTTTGGGAATTTTTCCTGTATTCCACATTTTGTTAAAAAAGGATGTTATAATTTCTATGGTACTTTTTGGTATATGGTTCAAGATTTCGTAGCTCAAGATGTCAAGCCCTGCTGATGTATTTGTTTTGTCCTTTATTGTATTTTCAACTTCTTCCATTGTAATATCTGCATTTAAATATGATAAATTTTCAGTATTATTAGGTACTTCTTTACTGAGTTTTTTTAAGAAGTGTTGCTCATCTGTTGACTTCAGCCTGTCCTAGATTTCCCTTAGAACTAACTCTATGGTAGTACCTGGCCAGCACCTCTGCTTTCTGCCAGTCAGTCTGTGCCCTTTCAGGTCTTTTTATATTAGGCATTATCATATGTTTAGTTCTGCCTTTAATGGCTTTTAACTTATTCCACACATCTGTTGTAGAGTTAGTTGCAGGGTTCAGTGTTTGGCAGAAATTTCTCCAATGATTTTCTTTTGCCCTAAGTATTATTCTGTTTGATTCATTTCTTATGTTCTTATAAATATCTAAATTATCTTCAAATCAATGCTTTCTATATTCCTGTAGAGCTTGTTTTCTTTGTTTTTGAATTTCTGTACATCTAACTGTCCACCATGGTACTGGGTTTTTGTTCCAATGTTCATTCTTTTTTGTTTCCTTAATGCGGTGTGGAATGATGTGTTCTGGCATATATGTATTTGGTACATGTTTAACAGCTATTAGTAATATTTCTTTGGTGAGATTATCTGCAAATACATCTATATTTTCGTTGTCTATTGTGTTCATTTTTATCTCTTCCATTTCTACATGAAAAGCTACCCAATTAGCTTTATTATAGTAAAATTTCGGTTTTTCTACCAGTTTGTTAGATTTGTAAGTATCTTTTAGTGTTATTTCAATGGGTAAATGATCTGAATTTGTATCCCCAATATCTTCCCATTTTGCATTAGCAAGATTTGGTGTTACAATGCTTATATCAATAGCTGTGTCTTGCTGATTTGGACAAGGGTTAATTCTTGTTACTGATCCATCATTCAGTATTATTAGTTCATTGTTTTCAATGAAGTCCAACATTAGTTTTCCTGATTTGTCTATTACATTGCCTCCCCAAGCTGTATGATGAGCATTGAAGTCTCCCACTATGATAGTTCGGTTGTTTATTCTTTTATTCACGTCTGAGATATCTCTTTCGTTTATGTTTCCACTTGAACAGTAAAGGTTAACTATTTTTATTTCTTCTAACTCAGTAGATACTGTTATAGTTATTCCTTCAAAATGTTCTGTTCTAAATGATTCCCAGTCAGTTATTATATATGTTTTATTAACTAGAAATGCCACACCTACTCCTTTCTGAGTTTCTGTCCTATCATTTCGAAAGACTTTATATTCAGGGATGGTAAAACAATTTCCTTATTATTTATTTAGTATATACACTATCTACTCTTGTGCTGAAGGATGGATGTTGGAAGATGGAATGTAATGGATTTGTAAGTTTACAAATGATTTACATAAATATATTACAAGTTTTCCAATTATAGGAACAGAATTTTATCAGCTGTGCTGTTACTCAATTATAGGAAATAGAATTTATCAGCTATGGTATAATTCTCGTCTCTTGCTATGCTACTCAGTTTTTCGTCCTTGACAGTAAAATGCTCACACTTGCTGACAGAAATGGTACTAATGTGTACTCATCTCTTGAAACAGTTCTGTCCTTAATTTCTTGCACACAACACCCGCTGATGTTCGTTTCGTTAGCCCACCCAAGACTGAGGGGGACTAAAGATGTAGCTCATGTGCAATCACTGTGCTCCTGCGAAGTTCCAGGCAGCTTGATTGACTGGACATACGACCTCAGGTTTGATGACACGAATAAAACCTGTAACAAGTAAAAATAGGGGCTAATTTCTGTCATCAAGCCCACCTATTTCTAGTGTGTATGAAAGGAGCGTGTGTCTCAGGTGTCTGCATGTAGGATGAATGACAACCTGGCTCAGTATGAGTTAGCAATAGCGAGACAAGACAGGTGTCTACTTGCAAAACATTCTTTCTGATAAATTAATACATGGATACATCCAATAATATAAATTCAATACATGAATACATCCAATAATATAAATTCAATACATGAATACATCCAATAATATAAATTCAATACATGAATACATCCAATAATATATATTCAATACATAAATACATCCAACAATATGTACACCTAGGTGTGATACAACCATTTTCTTCCCCCTATAATATACCAGGCCCTCTCTGACAAGTGCTATACTGGCTGGTAACATATATCCTAACAATATTGTTTTGTTCTGATGATAGGAGTTATATGAGACAAGGACTGTTTGGTTATATTTCAGGTTGGAGTAATCTGAGACAATAGACTGAAGTTATGTGAGACAATAAATTGAGTTATATGAGACAATAGATTGAGTCCTAACAAGGACTGTTTTGGTTATATTTCAGGTTGGAGTTATCTGAGATAATAGACTGAAGTTATGTGAGACAATAAATTGAAGTATAAGTCCTATTAGTCTTCGTCTTCATCAATCATATCAGGAAATACAATCATTATACATAATTCCCCAAGATACAATCAGTAACCTGATACGTTCATATTGAAACAATTTATATTAAATATATACAGGTGTAGGTAGTATAAATGCCACACAACAAATACAAACATTATATATCTGCTGTAAGCCTATTTTCCTACAAGTTTATAGTAAATATATTTACCCTCTAAGATTTAAACAGGCTAGTCGACTTTAGAGAAGCGAGAGTTTCCGATCAATGCAGGTGAGCAATAAATCAGTCTGACAGCTTCTCTTCTCCAGTCGATCGTCTAGCGGGCTTCGTGTTGGGGTGTGCGTGTTTTTGAATAAAATCTCGCCCGTATATATAGGTAGATGAGGTAACTTTTTCTGCTTAAGGAAAGCTTTTGGTTGGTTCTCGGCGTGGCAAGCTGATTGGTTATCTGCAGTTTTGTACCATCCGCCGTACCATCCTTGACCAAGACGAGTTCCGAAAAAAACAGGGCCTATGCCTAATTTTATTCTGTTTTTTCCGCCATATTGGGTGACAAGATGGCCCCAACCAAGTTCCGAAAAACAGGGCTTATGGCTAATTTTATTCTGTCTCAGAGACTGGTGAACGTTGCTCGTTGATTGGCTGGGCGATATTGTATCTCGACATAGGGATTTAACTAAGAAGTGGGTTTACACGCACTTGTTTCACGACAGTGCTACTTTAAATTGTGTTAGTACTGATTGATTTTATTAGAGCTAGTTTTGTTTATTGGTAATGTGGACATACCAGGAAACGTGCACTGTGGTTTCCTAGACAATTTTCACATTTTCTGTTTATATTTCTTGTTCTGTAATCCTTATCATCTTCTACTCATTTGCAGTGATCATAGGTGTGGTCCCCTGCCCAATATCGGCATTTAGGCTTACTTCTACATGTTCTTTTACAATTTTGCTACCGATCACAGTAAACTCATCATTTTGTGTACTCTTCTTGTAATAAAAACAGCTTATTTATTAAACTATGCATTTTATAAATGTATTTTATACACTGGTTTCTTTGTAACAGTACAGTAAATAAAAGCTTTTGGTGTACCAATACTCACTCACTCACCCATTCACTCCCACTGTCACTACAAATTCACACATCCACACGAATCCGGATAGTTGATTCACTCACACCGAATTAGCAGCCGACGGATTCTACAGACATCCCAGAACAAAGTTTATCTAATACATGTACTTTATTACCGAGTATCATCAGAGCATCCTTGCGCTTAAGTACCTCGCCAACACACTTGCACTACGCTTGGATGCCATTATTAATTACAAAAATAATCAAAAACAGCATAAAACTGCAAAAACTTGGATGAAAAGATGCTCGACAAAGACACTTATAAACACAACGAAAGCCGTGTGAACAAGGAGCCAGCCTCTCCTTGCTGGACCCCATCTGCGACGCTGTGCATTAGGCGTCTCGAAATATTTTACCTACTGCGCATGGCCGCGAATGCCTGTGGTGAAGTGGGATTGTTATTAATATTTATAGGGGACTTAGTGTACTGACTGAGATCAGCTGTGAAGGTATCTATATCTATTAAGAGTAGTGTATTTTAGATAACCTTACTTGCTGCCACATATATATATCTATCTCAGTCAGAATTATTCTGGAATAGTGTGATGACTACGTTATGTGTCTAGGGTATGTGTATGATGAAGTGTAAGTCACAACTACAGACAGATAAACAATTTAATTTATTCCACTACACTTGACAACACTGTGACACTCACATACATAAAACACTCTACAAGGATATCTTAAAGAAGTCACTGATAACTTTTCAAATAACAATATGTATTCATTGCTGTCATGAATGAATATGTGTCCTGATTCAAATACAAAGGGAACCAGGAATCACAATCAATTTTACTTACAAGTTATATGTACAGAATTTATCAATATGAATATTGTAATGACATATATTATTAAAGGTATCCTATGTGTGTCAGTTGTGTAGTAGTAATATGAGGTAATACTGGTTTTGTTTTGTTCAAGCTCTGTTGGTATTTGTCATCATGACTTCAATAGTTTGTCTTTATGGGAACTATTATTGGAGATGTTCTCAGTTCCTGATATTAACACAATTTAATTCCCCTCTTAACATTATTTTTACAAGGTCATTTTAAGCTGGGGGTACATAATTTTGAGCTCAACAGACAGATAAACAATTTAATTTAATCCACTACTCTTGACAACACTGTGACACTCACATACATATAACACTCTATGAGAATATCTTACAGGAGACACTCGTAACTTTTCAAATAACAATATGTATTCATTTCTATCATAAAGGCATATGTGTGTCCTGATTCAAAGACAAAGGAACCAGGAATCACAATCAATGTTAATTACAAGTTATGTACAGAATGTATTAATATGAATCTGGTAGTGACATATATTATTAAAAATATCCTATGTGTGTCAGTTGTGTAATAGTAGTATGAGGTAATACTGGTTTTGTTTTGTTCAAGCTCTGTTGGTAGTTGTCATCATGACTTCAATAGTTTGTCTTAAGGAAATTAGTATTGGAGATGTTCTCAGTTCCTGATATTAAGACAATTAATTTCCCCTCTTAATATTATTTTTACAAAGTCATTTCAAGATGAGGGGACATAATGTTGAGCTCAGCTGGCCAATTCGCTTATCTGGCGTGATGGCGGCAGGAAAGGACTCCTCTGCTCGAATTCTCCTCTGGGTTCAGGAGACACCTCACTGATAGCTAAAAGGACCAAGGAGTATGCTGTCCGACTCAGGATTCAGCAAAGCTCTGACCAGGTGCTGCTCACTACCATCAAGACCACGGTCCCTGAAATCAAGAAGGATGTACCTTCTACTTCATAACTAACTTAAACTCTCTTGTTACACTGATCACAACACAGCACAAACATTGAGTTCAGAGCGTTAGGCCAACTGTCAGCTTCATCTGAAATACTTTATACCAGTATTAACCTCCTTAATGGTTACTACGCCTCTGCAATTCCAGCATTATTTCTTTCTAGTCAATCATCTAGGTGTCAGTGTACTGTTTGGCCATTCCATGCCGTTTGACTTTCCTCCGACACCCTCTGTTCAGGCTGGAGCATTATAGGCTTTATCTCTTGTTTGCCACTGAACTACACATATATATACAGGCATAAATTAACAATTTACATTCAATTTTCATTAAAAGATACTGAATGGTTCAAGCTTACCACAATCTCATGGAAATAAACACAGATACGTTGATTAGCAATGAATTCTGGCACAATTACTGGCACAAATTCCCATCTGCTTATGTTCCAGGCTTTTATTTTAGCAAAATTGTGAGCTGGCTTCAACGCACTGATGCTTTATCAAGCTTATTTAAACAAGTGGTTTCGAACTAACGCTCCCAAGTGATTATATCAGCGAGTCTAGCCAATGAGGCCCCGTTTCGACAAGTGTTTGAAAAAATGTTACCTTTCCCCGTCTCCCCTAACAACGAAAGATAGTATTTATAGTCCGACCAATCGTGGTTAGGCTTTCATTTGTTGCGCTCCAATCAATTGGGAGTTTACATGGTAGGCTATTTATGTAACGTAAGGTTTTTTTCAAACACGTTATATAAAAAAAAATTTTATGAGCAGAAATGATTCCATGCTGTCAGGCATCCTCACTATTTTATTTTGGGTATAATTTATTAATTCCTGGACTATTTGCGTAACGTTTTACATATTATTTGTCAGCAAGCCCTAAGGAACCCAAATATACCAATTTTAAAGAGCTACGTGGCTGCGTTCAAAATATGTATTTTCTACCTCCTGTTTCGAAGATGTGCTGTCTGGGTACTGTTATGTTTTCAACCGTAAACCCATCTAATGTTGTCTTTCCTAATAAGAGTTTTTTTATGATTTATAAACCTAACTCTGGGAAAGGGTAGTGTATTTTATCACTGTCCGTCTGAAAAAAAATTAGTGCATGTAGACTTACACGCGTGATGGCAGCATTTGTGTATCGCGCGACGCGTGTTGCATGCGTTCCTGATTTTCAGCCCTCCCCTCTCTCTTTATCCTTTTGTCCATCTGTTCGTTCGTTTTGGTAACGCAGTGTAGAAAAAGACATGAATGGAATTTAAAATTTAGGTCAACTTGCATATTTCAAGGTTTTTTCTTAGAAATACAGCACACGTTTCATTGAAGAAAGCGGGTATAATACAGTAAGCTTTTACTATCAACGTGAAAGCGTTACAATTTGCAGACGAAGCAGAAAACAAGGGGGATTTCGAGTACAGTCATTGTGACAGCACTGTTCTTTACCATTCTTCTTCTTTTATTTATTATATGTATTTATTAGGCTTTATATTTACTTGATAATTTATATATGTGGATTAGAATATTCCACGACACCTCCCCTCTTAAAACAGACATTATATGTCAGTCCTTTATTCTATATACACATAGAGAAATTTATTATTATTTCTGGGGTTTACGGTGATTCTCATCACACGGATGGCGGCTTAAAAAATCCGCTCCCAAATTGGTTTTTCCAGATATATACTCAATGCTAAAATTATATGGAGCCAGAAGTAAAGACCATCGGAGTAACCTAGAGTTCTCATGCTTAGCCTGTGCTAGAAACGATAAAGGTTTGTGATCTGTTTGCAACTTAAATGCCTTCCCATATAGATAAATATTGAATTTCTTTATTGCCCATATTACTGCAAGACATTCTTTTCGCTAGTTGAGTAGTTGATTTCAGCTTTATTCAACTTTCTGCTAGCATATGCCACTGGGCTTAATTCCCCATCCAATGCATCTGATTTCTGTAGTAGAGTTGCACCCAGTCCAATATTACTTGCATCCGTCCTTACTATGAATTCTTGACTTAAGTCAGGTAATTTCAAAATGGGTTTACTTGTGAGCTTTTCCTTCAATTCTTGGTAAGTCATTTCACATTGTGGTGTCCATGTAATGCGATCTGGATGTCCTTTACGTGTCAATTCCGTTAAAGGTGCACATATGGAATTAAAGTTTTTGATATACTTCTGGTAGAAACCACATAATGAGACAAAGGATCTCACGTCCTTCTTGGTTTGTGGTCTCGGGGCTTTCTGTAGTTTTTCTAAATTCTTTGGGTCAGGGGTCATGTTTCCCTGATAAACTGTGTGTCCCAAAAATTCCAATTCTTTACATCCAACGCAACATTTGGTTGATCGGGCTGTTAAATTTGCCTCCCTAAGTCGATTAAACAGCATGTTCAGAGAGTCAATGTGTTCCTCAAATGTTTCTGTTGCTATAAGGATATCATCCATAAAATTTGTTATACAGGGATTATTCAGAGGATCCAATAATTTTCTCATCATTCTAGAGAAGACACTAGGCGCATTCTTCAATCCAAATGGCAATCTATTAAACTCATAGTGTCCTTCTGAGGTACTAAAAGCTAGGTATGGTCTAACCTCAGGCTTTACTGGAATCTGATAGTATCCTTTACTCAGATCCACTTTTGAGAAATATTTAGCTTTATTTAGTCTGGCAAACAGCTGATTTGTATCCGGCAATGGATCCACCTGTCCTTCTGTAATAGCGTTCAGTCTCCTGTAATCTATACAGAGTCTATGTTCTCCAGAGGGCTTCCTTAAAAGTACAACACCGGAACTATACGAAGACTCACTGTGCGAAATAATTCCTTCCTTCAACAGATAGTCTATCTCTTCCTTCAAAGCTTTCTCCTTAGCAAACGGAATCGAATATGGTTTCATACAGACAGGTGTGGAGTCTATCAGTTTCATATCATATTCCAATAGGTTTGTATGCCCTGGTCGGTCTGTTAACACCTCTGCATGATTATTTAGAACCTGTTGCACTCTCTCTTTCTGAGTTTTCGTTAAATGTGTACTGATTTTTCACCTGTGCTGCTGTCTCACAGGGGTGTAATGGATATTCAAATGATGAAAGTGGTTCCTTTTTCATCTCCATGGCGATGGACAAGGTCAACAAGTGTGTCTCTTCCTGAGGTTCTCTTTCCAAATATTTCTTCAGGAGATTCACATGATAGATTTTTTCTTTCCCCTTCTTATCTATCTTATAATTTGTTCTAGACACCTTCTCTAAAACTGTATATGGACCCTGCCATCCAATTTGTAACTTATTCTGACTCCCGGGCAAAAGAAGCAGTACTTTCTCTCCCACAGCCAAATTTCTGTCTTTCGCCTTCCTGTTATAATAGGCAGCATGTTTCTTCCTGGCTTGTTTCAAATTTTCATTGGCAAGTTTCCAGCCAGTTTTCAACCGAGTGGTCAGCTCATTCACATATTGGTATGAAGATGTAATGTTTTCCTCTGCCTTTTCATCAGTCCACGTTCTTAACAAAGCTTCAAGTGGACCTTTTATTGTGTGGACCTATTTGTCCATGCACCGGTATGGTCTCTTCCACTCGAAGCTTTATAGTGATGATTCTTCCTCCCAGAATTATCATTCACAAAACGACCGCTACCAATTTTTCTTTTGGGGCTTTCTCCCCTCTTAAAATTCTTGATGAGAGATTTCCTCTCTACATCTTCTTCCTCCAGTTTGTTTAAGTCCGATTGAGGGATTGTCGGCTTATCCTGGGGTAAGACATCTGTTTGTACTCTCCGCATAGTGGCCATTGTAAAACAGTTAAGTGAAGCTTGTCCGTGAAAAGGGGCTTCCCATTCCATTTGGTCCACCTTATCAAATTTATTTTTCCTTTTATTGTCAGGCCTGATTTTGCCCCGGGGCGTGTCCAGGTCCTGATCCATGTTCCCACTTGTGGGTGTTCCCTCATGTGCTATGCTACACCTTTCTACAAAATTCTCAATGTCCCATCTTGCTTTGGGCCAATAATAATTGTGAGCCACCTTTGGAATGATGGTACCTATCTTCTCATGGTCCCCATCTGGTTTCACATGTAGGCTCCTTATTAAGTCTGTCCTATATCTTTTAGGAAGTACCAGCTGTCCCTGACCTTTGGATCTAGCTCCAGTCTTCCTATACATCAACTTGTTTTTCATGTAAAAATCTCCCTTGCCTGGAGTTGTATGACAAGTTGACAATTTTCTGAAACAAGGCTTGAGTGTTTTATCCCCAGCCTGTGCCTTCCTCATCTCTTCTGGAGTGGTATCCAACATAATATCCTCCTCCTGTCTTGAGGTCGACCTGACCTGAAGGGTTGCCATATACACAGGTTTCCTTCTGCAACGGTCAGTGTCATGATTGTCCATCTGACAATTTTTACACCACCTTTTTCCTTGGTTGAAAGATTTTCTTTCATCATATTTCCTTTCATCGAATTGTGGGAATTTATTTTTATTTTCATACCGTGGCCTATCAAACTGGTGCTTACCTTTATTTTGATCTCTAGGATCAAATTTATTAAAGTTCTGTGGTGCCCTAAAGTTATCCACTTGTTTCTTTTTATTACCTGTTACCTCTGCTTGAGCTGCTTGATACCTTTCAGCAACATTTAGCAACTCATCCAGCCTCTCTGCACCTTGTTCCATGAGAAACTTTCTCAGGTCTGGAGCCATGGACTCTCTTAATTGCTCTATAAGGACCATTTCCTTAAGATCTTGGGTTTTTCCCCAGAGAAGTCCATTTCTCCAAGTATGTCTCTATTCGTGCAGAGAACTGGTGATAGGTTTCACCTGACAGTAGTTTAGCATTCCTAAATTTTTTCTATAGAATTCTGCATTCTTTTCATACCTTAACAAAAGAGCCTGCTTTAGCATGTCATAATTTTCCTGATCACCTCTGCTCATTTTTGCAAAAACTTCATAAGCTGCCCCACGAAGTCCCTGAGATAACTTTAAGCTCCACCTTTCTCTCTCTAACCCATACGTGGTAGCTAATAGCTCATACCTATTTAGGTAGCTCTCAATATCATCGTCTTTCTCAACAAAATGATCTAAATGAAAATTCATAGCTGAGGTTGAGGCTCCTTGAGTAACCGTAGCATCAGAGGCAAAGGGACTGGCACCATTTTCAGGAGCATGGCCTTGAAACTCAAACTCCCTTAGTCGTAACTCATGTTCCCTTTGTAATCTTTTCTCTTCTGCTTCCCTTTCTGCAGCTAATTTCCTCTCTTCCCTTTCTGCAGCTAATTCCCTCTCTCCTGCAGCTCACCTGTTCTCTTCTCTTTCTGCTTCCAATTTCTTAGCCTCAGCCTCAATCTGCAACCTCTTAGTCTCAGCCTCAGCTTCAAACTGTAACTTCTTAATTTCCTTGTCAGCCTCTAACTTTCTTTCGGCTTCAAACCTTCTTTCTTCACGTTCAATAAATTTGTCACATTCCGTCGTGACATAGGCAACCATAACTTGCCCATCTAATCCTAACTCTTTTGCAGTCTGAACCGCAGCAGATCGAAATTTGGCCAGGTCCGCCATTGTCTATTATGTAAATTTATACAATGTCTAACCAACAATTCAATCTCTAATGGACAACACAGGCACCGTGAGCTCAACCTTATTTAATTCCACCCAAGGATACCTTTTAATTCTTATATTCCCTGAAGTGAATTACCCCCAATATTTTTAATAGGGAAAGATTCAAAATCCCAAGAGCGAGCCCCCAATATATGTGGTGAAGTGGGATGTTATAAATATTTATAGGGGACTTAGTGTACTGACTGAGATCAGCTGTGAAGGTATCTATATCTATAAGAGTAGTGTATTATAGATAACCTTACTTGCTACCACATATCTCTATATCTCAGTCAGAATTATTCTGGAATAGTGTGATGCTACGTTATGTGTCTAGGGTATGAGTATGGTGAAGTGTAAGTCACAACAACAGACAGATAAACAATTTAATTTAATCCACTACTCTTGACAACACTGTGACACTCACATACATATAACACTCTATGAGAATATCTTACAGGAGACACTCGTAACTTTTCAAATAACAATATGTATTCATTTCTATCATAAAGGCATATGTGTGTCCTGATTCAAAGACAAAGGAACCAGGAATCACAATCAATGTTAATTACAAGTTATGTACAGAATGTATTAATATGAATCTGGTAGTGACATATATTATTAAAAATATCCTATGTGTGTCAGTTGTGTAATAGTAGTATGAGGTAATACTGGTTTTGTTTTGTTCAAGCTCTGTTGGTATTTGTCATCATGACTTCAATAGTTTGTCTTTTGGGACTAGTATTGGAGATGTTCTCAGTTCCTGATATTAGACAATTAAATTCCCCTCTGAATGTTATTTTTACAAAGTCATTTCAAGATGAGGGGACATAATGTTGAGCTCAGCTGGCCAATTCGCTTATCTGGCGTGATGGCGGCAGGAAAGGACTCCTCTGCTCGAATTCTCCTCTGGGCTCAGGAGACACCTCACTGATAGCTAAAAAGACCAAGGAGTATGCTGTCCGACTCAGGATTCAGCAAAGCTCTGACCAGGTGCTGCTCACTACCATCAAGACCACGGTCCCTGAAATCAAGAAGGATGTACCTTCTACTTCATAACTAACTTAAACTCTCTTGTTACACTGATCACAACACAGCACAAACATTGAGTTCAGAGCATTAGGCCAACTGTCAGCTTCATTTGAAATACTTTATTCCAGTATTACCCTCCTTAATGGTTACTACGCCTCTGCAATTCCAGCATTATTTCTTTCTAGTCAATCATCTAGGTGTCAGTGTACTGTTTGGCCATTCCATGCCGTTTGACTTTCCTCCGACACCCTCTGTTCAGGCTGGAGCATTATAGGCTTTATCTCTTGTTTGCCACTGAACTACACATATATATACAGGCATAAATTAACAATTTACATTCAATTTTCATTAAAAGATACTGAATGGTTCAAGCTTACCACAATTTCATGGAAATAAACACAGATACGTTGATTAGCAATGAATTCTGGCACAATTACTGGCACAAATTTCCATCTGCTTATGTTCCAGGCTTTTATTTTAGCAAAATTGTGAGCTGGCTTCAACGCACTGATGCTTTATCAAGCTTATTTAAACAAGTGGTTTCGAACTAACGCTCCCAAGTGATTATATCCAGCGAGTCTAGCCAATGAGGCCCCGTTTCGACAAGTGTTTGAAAAAATGTTACCTTTCTACGTCTCCCTAACAACCAAGATAGTATTTATAGTCCGACCAATCGTGGTTAGGCTTTCATTTGTTGCGCTCCAATCAATTGGGAGTTTACATGGTAGGCTATTTATGTAACGTAAGGTTTTTTCAAACACGTTATATAAAAAAAAATTTTATGAGCAGAAATGATTCCATGCTGTCAGGCATCCTCACTATTTTATTTTGGGTATAATTTATTAATTCCTGGACTATTTGCGTAACGTTTTACATATTATTTGTCAGCAAGCCCTAAGGAACCCAAAAATACTAATTTAAAGGAGCTACGTAGCTGCGTTCAAAATATGCAATTTCTTCTACCTCCTGTTTCGAAGATGTGCTGTCTGGGTACTGTTATGTTTTCAACCGTAAGCCCATCTAATGTTGTCTTTCCTAATAAGAGTTTTTTATGATTTATAAACCTAACTCTGGGAAAGGGTAGTGTATTTTATCACTGTCCGTCTGAAAAAAAATTAGTGCATGTAGACTTACACGCGTGATGGCAGCATTTGTGTATCGCGCGACGCGTGTTGCATGCGTTCCTGATTTTCAGCCCTCCCCTCTCTCTTTATCCTTTTGTCCATCTGTTTGTTCGTTTTGGTAACGCAGTGTAGAAAAAGACATGAATGGAATTTAAAATTTAGGTCAACTTGCATATTTCAAGGTTTTTCTTAGAAATACAGCACACGTTTCATTGAAGAAAGCGGGTATAATACAGTAAGCTTTTACTATCAACGTGAAAGCGTTACAATTTGCAGACGAAGCAGAAAACAAGGGGGATTTCGAGTACAGTCATTGTGACAGCACTGTTCTTTACCATTCTCTTCTCTTTATTTATTATATGTATTTATTAGGCTTTATATTTACTTGATAATTTATATATGTGGATTAGAATATTCCACGACACCTCCCCTCTTAAAACAGACATTATATGTCAGTCCTTTATTCTATATATACACATAGAGAAATTTATTATTATTTCTGGGGTTTACGGTGATTCTCATCACACGGATGGCGGCTTAAAAAATCCGCTCCCAAATTGGTTTTTCCAGATATATACTCAATGCTAAAATTATATGGAGCCAGAAGTAAAGACCATCGGAGTAACCTAGAGTTCTCATGCTTAGCCTGTGCTAGAAACGATAAAGGTTTGTGATCTGTTTGCAACTTAAATGCCTTCCCATATAGATAAATATTGAATTTCTTTATTGCCCATATTACTGCAAGACATTCCTTTTCGCTAGTTGAGTAGTTGATTTCAGCTTTATTCAACTTTCTGCTAGCATATGCCACTGGGCTTAATTCCCCATCCAAATGCATCTGATTTCTGTAGTAGAGTTGCACCCAGTCCAATATTACTTGCATCCGTCCTTACTATGAATTCTTGACTTAAGTCAGGTAATTTCAAAATGGGTTTACTTGTGAGCTTTTCCTTCAATTCTTGGTAAGTCATTTCACATTGTGGTGTCCATGTAATGCGATCTGGATGTCCTTTACGTGTCAATTCCGTTAAAGGTGCACATATGGAATTAAAGTTTTTGATATACTTCTGGTAGAAACCACATAATGAGACAAAGGATCTCACGTCCTTCTTGGTTTGTGGTCTCGGGGCTTTCTGTAGTTTTTCTAAATTCTGTGGGTCAGGGGTCATGTTTCCCTGATAAACTGTGTGTCCCAAAAATTCCAATTCTTTACATCCAACGCAACATTTGGTTGGTCGGGCTGTTAAATTTGCCTCCCTAAGTCGATTAAACAGCATGTTCAGAGAGTCAATGTGTTCCTCAAATGTTTCTGTTGCTATAAGGATATCATCCATAAAATTTGTTATACAGGGATTATTCAGAGGATCCAATAATTTTTCTCATCATTCTAGAGAAGACACTAGGCGCATTCTTCAATCCAAATGGCAATCTATTAAACTCATAGTGTCCTTCTGAGGTACTAAAAGCTAGGTATGGTCTAACCTCAGGCTTTACTGGAATCTGATAGTATCCTTTACTCAGATCCACTTTTGAGAAATATTTAGCTTTATTTAGTCTGGCAAACAGCTGATTTGTATCCGGCAATGGATCCACCTGTCCTTCTGTAATAGCGTTCAGTCTCCTGTAATCTATACAGAGTCTATGTTCTCCAGAGGGCTTCCTTAAAAGTACAACACCGGAACTATACGAAGACTCACTGTGCGAAATAATTCCTTCCTTCAACAGATAGTCTATCTCTTCCTTCAAAGCTTTCTCCTTAGCAAACGGAATCGAATATGGTTTCATACAGACAGGTGTGGAGTCTATCAGTTTCATATCATATTCCAATAGGTTTGTATGCCCTGGTCGGTCTGTTAACACCTCTGCATGATTATTTAGAACCTGTTGCACTCTCTCTTTCTGAGTTTTCGTTAAATGTGTACTGATTTTCACCTGTGCTGCTGTCTCACAGGGGTGTAATGGATATTCAAATGATGAAAGTGGTTCCTTTTTCATCTCCATGGCGATGGACAAGGTCAACAAGTGTGTCTCTTCCTGAGGTTCTCTTTCCAAATATTTCTTCAGGAGATTCACATGATAGATTTTTTCTTTCCCCTTCTTATCTATCTTATAATTTGTTCTAGACACCTTCTCTAAAACTGTATATGGACCCTGCCATCCAATTTGTAACTTATTCTGACTCCCGGGCAAAAGAAGCAGTACTTTCTCTCCCACAGCCAAATTTCTGTCTTTCGCCTTCCTGTTATAATAGGCAGCATGTTTCTTCCTGGCTTGTTTCAAATTTTCATTGGCAAGTTTCCAGCCAGTTTTCAACCGAGTGGTCAGCTCATTCACATATTGGTATGAAGATGTAATGTTTTCCTCTGCCTTTTCATCAGTCCACGTTCTTAACAAAGCTACATATGGACCTTTTATTGTGTGGACCTATTTGTCCATGCACCGGTATGGTCTCTTCCACTCGAAGCTTTATAGTGATGATTTTTCCTCCCAGAATTATCATTCACAAAACGACCGCTACCAATTTTTCTTTTGGGGCTTTCTCCCCTCTTAAAATTCTTGATGAGAGATTTCCTCTCTACATCTTCTTCCTCCAGTTTGTTTAAGTCCGATTGAGGGATTGTCGGCTTATCCTGGGGTAAGACATCTGTTTGTACTCTCCGCATAGTGGCCATTGTAAAACAGTTAAGTGAAGCTTGTCCGTGAAAAGGGGCTTCCCATTCCATTTGGTCCACCTTATCAAATTTATTTTTCCTTTTATTGTCAGGCCTGATTTTGCCCCGGGGCGTGTCCAGGTCCTGATCCATGTTCCCACTTGTGGGTGTTCCCTCATGTGCTATGCTACACCTTTCTACAAAATTCTCAATGTCCCATCTTGCTTTGGGCCAATAATAATTGTGAGCCACCTTTTGAATGATGGTACCTATCTTCTCATGGTCCCCATCTGGTTTCACATGTAGGCTCCTTATTAAGTCTGTCCTATATCTTTTTGGAAGAACCAGCTGTCCGTGACCTTTGGATCTAGCTCCAGTCTTCCTATACATCAACTTGTTTTTCATGTAAAAATCTCCCTTGCCTGGAGTTGTATGACAAGTTGACAATTTTCTGAAACAAGGCTTGAGTGTTTTATCCCCAGCCTGTGCCTTCCTCATCTCTTCTGGAGTGGTATCAACATAATATCCTCCTCCTGTCTTGAGGTCGACCTGACCTGAAGGGTTGCCATATACACAGGTTTCCTTCTGCAACGGTCAGTGTCATGATTGTCCATCTGACAATTTTTACACCACCTTTTTCCTTGGTTGAAAGATTTTCTTTCATCATATTTCCTTTCATCGAATTGTGGGAATTTATTTTTATTTTCATACCGTGGCCTATCAAATTGGTGCTTACCTTTATTTTGATCTCTAGGATCAAATTTATTAAAGTTCTGTGGTGCCCTAAAGTTATCCACTTGTTTCTTTTTATTACCTGTTACCTCTGCTTGAGCTGCTTGATACCTTTCAGCAACATTTAGCAACTCACCCAGCCTCTCTGCACCTTGTTCCATGAGAAACTTTCTCAGGTCTGGAGCCATGGACTCTCTTAGTGTCTCTATAAGGACCATTTCCTTAAGATCTTGGGTTTTCCCCAGAGAAGTCCATTTCTCCAAGTATGTCTCTATTCGTGCAGAGAACTGGTGATAGGTTTCACCTGACAGTAGTTTAGCATTCCTAAATTTTTTTCTATAGAATTCTGCATTCTTTTCATACCTTAACAAAAGAGCCTGCTTTAGCATGTCATAATTTTCCTGATCACCTCTGCTCATTTTTGCAAAAACTTCATAAGCTGCCCCACGAAGTCCCTGAGATAACTTTAAGCTCCACCTTTCTCTCTCTAACCCATACGTGGTAGCTAATAGCTCATACCTATTTAGGTAGCTCTCAATATCATCGTCTTTCTCAACAAAATGATCTAAATGAAAATTCATAGCTGAGGTTGAGGCTCCTTGAGTAACCGTAGCATCAGAGGCAAAGGGACTGGCACCATTTTCAGGAGCATGGCCTTGAAACTCAAACTCCCTTAGTCGTAATTCATGTTCCCTTTGTAATCTTTTCTCCTCCTTTTCTGCTTCCCTTTCTGCAGCTAATTTCCTCTCTTCCCTTTCTGCAGCTAATCTTTTGTCTTCTCTTTCTGCCTCCAATTTCTTAGCCTCAGCCTCAATCTGCAACCTCTTAGTCTCAGCCTCAGCTTCAAACTGTAACTTCTTAATTTCCTTGTCAGCCTCTAACTTTCTTTCGGCTTCAAACCTTCTTTCTTCACGTTCAATAAATTTGTCACATTCCGTCGTGACATAGGCAACCATAACTTGCCCATCTAATCCTAACTCTTTTGCAGTCTGAACCGCAGCAGATCGAAATTTGGCCAGGTCCGCCATTCTCTATTATGTAAATTTATACAATGTCTAACCAACAATTCAATCTCTAATGGACAACACAGGCACCGTGAGCTCAACCTTATTTAATTCCACCCAAGGATACCTTTTAATTCTTATATTCCCTGAAGTGAATTACCCCCAATATTTTTAATAGGGAAAGATTCAAAATCCCAAGAGCGAGCCCCCAATATATGTGGTGAAGTGGGATGTTATAAATATTTATAGGGGACTTAGTGTACTGACTGAGATCAGCTGTGAAGGTATCTATATCTATTAAGAGTAGTGTATTATAGATAACCTTACTTGCTACCACATATCTCTATATCTCAGTCAGAATTATTCTGGAATAGTGTGATGCTACGTTATGTGTCTAGGGTATGAGTATGGTGAAGTGTAAGTCACAACAACAGACAGATAAACAATTTAATTTAATCCACTACTCTTGACAACACTGTGCCACTCACATACATATAACACTCTATGAGAATATCTTAAAGAAGTCACTCGTAACTTTTCAAATAACAATATGTATTCAGTACTGGCATGAATGAATATGTGTCCTGATTCAACTACAAGGGAACCAGGAATCACAATCAATTTAAATTACAAGTTATGTACAGAATGTATTAATATGAATCTGGTAGTGACATATATTATTAAAAATATCCTATGTGTGTCAGTTGTGTAATAGTAGTATGAGGTAATACTGGTTTTGTTTTGTTCAAGCTCTGTTGGTAGTTGTCATCATGACTTCAATAGTTTGTCTTAAGGAAATTAGTATTGGAGATGTTCTCAGTTCCTGATATTAAGACAATTAATTTCCCCTCTTAATATTATTTTTACAAAGTCATTTCAAGATGAGGGGACATAATGTTGAGCTCAGCTGGCCAATTCGCTTATCTGGCGTGATGGCGGCAGGAAAGGACTCCTCTGCTCGAATTCTCCTCTGGGTTCAGGAGACACCTCACTGATAGCTAAAAGGACCAAGGAGTATGCTGTCCGACTCAGGATTCAGCAAAGCTCTGACCAGGTGCTGCTCACTACCATCAAGACCACGGTCCCTGAAATCAAGAAGGATGTACCTTCTACTTCATAACTAACTTAAACTCTCTTGTTACACTGATCACAACACAGCACAAACATTGAGTTCAGAGCATTAGGCCAACTGTCAGCTTCATTCTGAAGTACTTTATACCAGTATTTACCTCCTTAATGGTTACTACGCCTCTGCAATTCCAGCATTATTTCTTTCTAGTCAATCATCTAGGTGTCAGTGTACTGTTTGGCCATTCCATGCCGTTTGACTTTCCTCCGACACCCTCTGTTCAGGCTGGAGCATTATAGGCTTTATCTCTTGTTTGCCACTGAACTACACATATATATACAGGCATAAATTAACAATTTACATTCAATTTTCATTAAAAGATACTGAATGGTTCAAGCTTACCACAATTTCATGGAAATAAACACAGATACGTTGATTAGCAATGAATTCTGGCACAATTACTGGCACAAATTTCCATCTGCTTATGTTCCAGGCTTTTATTTTAGCAAAATTGTGAGCTGGCTTCAACGCACTGATGCTTTATCAAGCTTATTTAAACAAGTGGTTTCGAACTAACGCTCCCAAGTGATTATATCCAGCGAGTCTAGCCAATGAGGCCCCGTTTCGACAAGTGTTTGAAAAAATGTTACCTTTCTACGTCTCCCTAACAACCAAGATAGTATTTATAGTCCGACCAATCGTGGTTAGGCTTTCATTTGTTGCGCTCCAATCAATTGGGAGTTTACATGGTAGGCTATTTATGTAACGTAAGGTTTTTTCAAACACGTTATATAAAAAAAATTTTATGAGCAGAAATGATTCCATGCTGTCAGGCATCCTCACTATTTTATTTTGGGTATAATTTATTAATTCCTGGACTATTTGCGTAACGTTTTACATATTATTTGTCAGCAAGCCCTAAGGAACCCAAAAATACTAATTTAAAGGAGCTACGTGGCTGCGTTCAAAATATGCAATTTCTTCTACCTCCTGTTTCGAAGATGTGCTGTCTGGGTACTGTTATGTTTTCAACCGTAAACCCATCTAATGTTGTCTTTCCTAATAAGAGTTTTTTATGATTTATAAACCTAACTCTGGGAAAGGGTAGTGTATTTTATCACTGTCCGTCTGAAAAAAAATTAGTGCATGTAGACTTACACGCGTGATGGCAGCATTTGTGTATCGCGCGACGCGTGTTGCATGCGTTCCTGATTTTCAGCCCTCCCCTCTCTCTTTATCCTTTTGTCCATCTGTTTGTTCGTTTTGGTAACGCAGTGTAGAAAAAGACATGAATGGAATTTAAAATTTAGGTCAACTTGCATATTTCAAGGTTTTTCTTAGAAATACAGCACACGTTTCATTGAAGAAAGCGGGTATAATACAGTAAGCTTTTACTATCAACGTGAAAGCGTTACAATTTGCAGACGAAGCAGAAAACAAGGGGGATTTCGAGTACAGTCATTGTGACAGCACTGTTCTTTACCATTCTCTTCTCTTTATTTATTATATGTATTTATTAGGCTTTATATTTACTTGATAATTTATATATGTGGATTAGAATATTCCACGACAACATCACAAACATTGAGTTCAGAGCGTTAGGCCAACTGTCAGCTTCATCTGAAATACTTTATACCAGTATTTACCTCCTTAATGGTTACCACGGCTCTGCACTTCCAGCATTATTTCTGTCTAATCAATAATCTAGGTGTCAGGGTACTGTTTGGCCATTCCATGCAGTTTTACTTTCCTCCGACACCTTCTGTTCAGGCGGGAGCATTATAGGCTTTACATCATGTTTGCTACTGAACTACACATATATACAGGCATAAATTAACAATTCACATTCAATTTTCATTAAAAGATACTGAATGTTTCAAGCTTACCACAATTCATGGAAACAAACACAGATACGTTGATTAGCAATGAATTCTGGCACAACTACTGGCACAAATTCCCATCTGCTTATGTTCCAGGCTTTTATTTAGCAAAAATATGAGCTGGCTTCAACGCACTGTTGCTTTATCAAGCTTATTTGACTAGTGGTCTCGAACTAACGCTCCTAAGTGAGTATATCAGCGAGTCTAGCCAATGGAGCCACGTTTCGACAAGTATTTGAAAAAATTTTAACTTCCTACGTCTCCCCTAACAACCAAAGATAGTATTTATAGCCCGACTAATCGCGTTTAGCCTTACATATCATTCCAGCCAATCAGTTCAAATGTAACTTGTGGCCCATTTCCCGTACAATGGTGGTGTAAAAAAATTTACCACTGAGCGATTCTGATTTTGGGTGTTGTCTGACAGCACCATCATTTTATTTTGGCTATAACTTGTTAATTCCTAGACTATTTGCATAACGTTGTACATATTCTTTGTCAGCAAACCCTAAGGAACCCAAATATATATATTTAATAGAGCTAAGTGGCTGCGTTCAAAATATGCAATTTCTTCTACCTCCTGTTTCGAAGATGTGCTGTCTGGGTACTGTAATGTTTTCAAACGTAAACCCATCTATTGTCATCTTTCCTTATAAGCGTTTTTCAGGATTTTAAAACCTAACTCTGGGATGGGTAATGTATTTTATCACTGTCCGTCTGGAAAAAAAAAAATTAGTGCAGGTGGCCTTACACGCGTGATAGTAGTAATTGTGTATCGCGCGACGCGTGTTTAATTTTGCATGCGTTCCTGATTTCATTCGCCCCTCTCTCTCTTTCTATGTGAGTCCATCTGTTCGTTCGTTTTGGTAACGCAGTATAATTAATGTTAGGATTAATTTAGGTCATTACGCAGTCTGCCTCTCAATGTTTTTCCAAGAAATACAGCACACGTTTCATTGAAGAAAGCGGGTAATAATATAGTAGGCTTTTACTATCAACGTGAAAGCGTTACAATTTGCAGACGAAGCAGAAAACAAGGGGGATTTCGAGTACCTTCTTTGTGACAGCACTGTTATTTTACCATTGCTCTTTTCTTTATTAATTTTATTTGTTAGGCTTCATATTTACCTAATAATTTATATATGTGGATTAGAATATTGCACGACAATGCCCAAGAGGTGCCCGAAAATGAATATATAAAGAATATTTTTCCTTTAATCTGCTAGCACTTTTATCCATTTCTTTTACAGCATCATGTAACCTGTCTTGGCCAACATAAGAGGTCGAACAAATTGTCTCCACTGGCGTATAGTTTATTATCGCACTTGACTATTATTCCAACAAAATATTCCTCCTTCTGGTTTTCCAATTGCTTTTAATAGCTGTCCCTTTTCAATCATGTGTACAGTCATGCAGCGTGACCTGCCCTACGTTTATGATGATACTGACGATGAAAGACCAATCCCATTAACAACGAAAAGACCAGTAATTATTCAAGGCACGATGGCGAATACCCCATCATCACGAGGTTTTCCCAACGTATGTTTTTATTCTGAAAAGATCTGCTAAGCCTTTTATCTCGGCTGTACTTGAATCTCCCGCTGCGCCATCTTGACCAGATATGCCTACCTCATATGTTTTTTCCGAAAAGACCTGCTACGCAGCATCCATTGGCGATACGCGTAAACCATTCTGCTCTTCAATCTCCAGACACGATAGGATTATCTGCCACGCCTTATCCATCTACTACACATATAAGACCTGCTATGTCTGACTCATTGCATTCGGCAACAACACCTCCTTTACTCCGAAGACCACCAACTTTGCGGATTCATTTTATTCTTCACCGTAGGGTTCTTTTTTACCATTGCGGAATCCTTTGCCCCTTGAAAGAGAATCATCTTTTTGGTTTCCTCTGCCACAACACAGAGATTCAGCAATGTGTAATTCATCGCTGCCGAAAACTGCTCCACTAATGCATACGTCTGTGCCGCCGGAAACTACATCTTCTTTGGTAAATGCTTCTATTCAGGAAAAATCTTACTTATTTGGAGCTCATTTTGAGGAAGGTTGCGGCACTACAGATTACGAGTACATTTTGTCCATTCTTCTTCTTCTTTCGTTCACTTGAACTATATTGTCTATATCTGCAATGTTGTTTCTTGTATAAACTTTACTGTCTTTTGTAGTTCATACAGAGGTCCATATAGTTTTGCTTCCAGTGTTGTTTCTCTGGGCCAGTGGGTTTGCCTCAATGTATCATATTCGGGGCAATCTTGAAGTATGTGCTCCGCAGTCTGGGGTGCCTGTCCACATGGCTGAATTGCCAATCTTGAATTTTGTATACATGTGGCTGCGGAGTCGGTTGTGTCCTGTTCTAAGGCGCAGAATGACAATTTTATATATATATATCAGGAAAAAATAAATGGACTTTAAAAACTGATTTATTTTATTTTCATCTTGCTTGTAATACAAAATTTAAAAAAAAAACATTATTTCGATATATTCTAACTTTGCATACTATTCACACTTTTTGTTTATTTATTTTTTCATATTTCGTTTCACCCCTTTTCCCCTGTTGCATCGACGTCACACTTGTTGTGTTTGCTTCCAGTCGTTGAGTGCGCCTTTACGAGTCCGTTGGTTTGTGTGTGTCTGTGCTTTCGCATCCACAGATTCATCTTCACAATTACTGTTCGACGACCCTGTTATTATCATTAAACAGATATTGGCTACATCATTGCTTTGGCCGTATCCCTTTTATGCTGTATCTCATGCACTGTATAAAACAACTACAATAAATACGTGCTTTAAAAAAAAACACATACTCTAGGCCAGAAACGTTGTGCGCCAGGGGATGTAATTGTGTAATAATTGTTCACATTAAAGGGAATGTAACAGCTTTTTATAATCATCACTACCCGCATCTGTCTTTCTCATTTAGATCCACAAACATTATTTGCATGTAAAACAAAATTGTTTCATCTTTCCTTTCAAATTTTAATCTCCTAACCACTTTGTGTTTTGCCTTTAATTGTTCAAAAAATTGTATTTCATTTTAAAATTTCTATTATTCATTCTTCACAGTATTATGTCCATTTGGCTAAGCTTTTTCAATGCTCGAATAATTTGCTTGTTCTTGTTTTGAAAAGGTGATGGGTGGAGAGCGGGCACTAACAATACATTTTTGATGACATCTGATGCATTGTTCTAACAAAGGCGGCGGTACCCAATTGCCAAACATATTGTTTCCTCATTTTTTTTTTTTTTAATTTTTTTTTTTGGGTGATCTTTATTTCTTTAAATTTTCAAAACATGTGTATTTTACAACAGAGAGTATGAAGGTACATATACATATAACATTTTTTTAAAAAACAGCTGACCATTATTGCCTCTTCTCGTTCCATCTTGGTCTACCCTGTTCAACTTGAAAATTGGTTATAATTGGGGTATTTAATGTCATTTTATTTACTAATTTTGTATTAACTTTAAATAACTATTGTCTTTTGCAGTTGCTGGTTTTAATTTATATTAGTATTTGTCATTTTATTGTCTCTTTTGCATTGTTTATAGATAACTATTGTCCTTTACACTCGGTTTTAATTTGTATTAGTATTTGTTCTTTTTGAGTTTTTTATTTTTTTAAATTTTTTTTTTAATACCTCGTTGTCTTTCCTTGTCCTATGAGTAGTTAGTAAGTTTGCTAATGTTTCTTTTTTTTTTTTTTTTTTTTTGAATGATTTGTTAGTTCTTGTTGCTTAATTTGTATTTGGTTGAATGTCTTTTCTGAAGTACTAACCTTATATGTTTTCCTTTGTTTTATGTATATATCTTTTAAGTATTGATTGGGCTTCTCCTGGGGCATCTATACTTAAAGCCTTATCCCCTGTCATGTCTATATTGTGATTTCTATAGTAAGTTTTTAATTCAAGCCTTTGTTGTTCGTACTTTTTACAGTGGATCAGGTTGTGGTCTATGTCTTTCTCTTCCTGACATTCTTGGCGGTGCGGTTCCTCTATCATAAAGTATGCTGCACCGAGACGGAGACGCCACAGCGTTTTGTTCGATGGTATCTTTAATTTTTCTCTGACCTGGCACGTCCTTGTTGGTTCTTTCAGCAGTTTGAACGCGTGTCTGCCTTTTCTACTGTTCTTCCATGTTGTCTTCCATTCCTCGTTTATAGTTAGCTTCACTTTGCTCACCTTCCCAGTCCTGCTCTTATATTGTTTTTACTTATTCTTCCATTCTTGGCGTTCTAGTCTGCCAGCTCGTTACCAGCTATACCTATGTGTGCTGGAACCTACACTAGCCTCACACTACATCCTGTTCCCTAGTGATGTATTAATTGCAAGAATGTCTTGCTTTATGTCTGGCCAGCTATATTTATCTGGGTGTTCTACGGCTTGTAGTGATGATAGTGAGTCTGCAAATATCGTAACAGCTTCTGGTGTGTTATCTTCGATTATTTCTAAACATTTTAGAATTGCTACCATCTCTGCGGTAAAAATCGAAGCCCCTTCAGTTACACTGTAGCTCTTCTTAATTCCCCACTGTGGTATTACTACTCCTGCACCTAGTTCCCCACTATCACCCTTTGATCCATCAGTGTAGACGGCCAGACTTTGCTTTGTAAGTTGATTTATGAACTTTCTACTGATCGTTTTGGCTTCCTTATCTTCTATGTTTTGTTTGATCTTTCCAGTAAGTGAGTAGTCTATGATTGGTGTTTTTAGTTCCCAGTGTGGTATTGTGCTTCTATATTTATTACTATTTTTAATTGTGTTTGACAGTACTTTGAACTGTGTTAGATCTTCTATAGTTCTCTACCCTGTTGGATATCTTTTTTTATTGAAGGGGACGTCCCATACACTTGGTTGGTTTTTGACAAATGCTTTATGTGATGGGTGGGTCACTTCTTGTGCTACTTTACTCAAATAATTTAATCTTAGTTCTTTCCGTCTTAGACCAAGGGGCGGTATGCCAAGAGCTACTTCTAGTGCTTCTACTGGTGTTGATATAAATGCACTTGCAATGGTTCTCATGGCTGCATTTTGAATTATGTCTTGTTTTGCTTTGTTACAAGTTGCAGCTGAGTCATAGACTATTCTGGCATAATCTAGTTTCCCCCTGATGAAAGACTTGTAGAACATAAGCATTATTTTATTGCTGCCCCCCCCCCAAACCATTACCTTTCACTATCCTTAGTATATTTAGGGGTCCCCTACAGCTTTCTACTAAATTGTCTATATGTTTATTCCAATTTAGTTGTTTATCTAAAGTCATGCCCAGAAATCTAGTTTTTGAGGAGGTACATATTTTCTGTCCTTTAATGGTTATATTGATTTTGTTATTTTTTATAAAATTTCCTTTGCTGAATATCATACCTACTGTTTTGTTTACATTAATTTGGAAGCCCCAAACTTTTCATCCACTGTGAAACTTTGTCTATTTGTTTTTGAAGTTTTTGGTAAACATGGTCCAAGTTTTTTCCAGATCACCAAATGGCACAGTCATCTGCAAATTGTGATAATGCATTCTTAATGACGTTAAATTCATCTTCTAAATCATTTACAGTTATAGTGAAAATTGAAGGTGAAATTACTGATCCCTGAAGAATCCCATTCTGTTGTTCATATATTTCTGACTTATCATTGTTCACCTGTACAGCAAAATACCTGTCTTGTAAAAAGTTTTCTAGATACTTATAGGTTTTAACATGCAATGGCAATCTTTTTCATTTTGTAAAGAGCTCCATCTCTCCAGCATTCACCACACGCTCTAGCGACATCCAAAAAGACTGCCACTGTTTTCTCTTTCCTCTTGAACCCTAGCTTTAAATCGTGTTCTAATCTTACAAGCTGATCTACTGTACTTCTGTCTGTACTAAACCCTGACTGGTTTGGGCTATATAACTGATTTTTTTCCAGGTAGAATTTAACTCTTTTGTTAACAACAGTTTCCAGTATTTTGCCTAGTTGTGATGTTAAGGAGAAAGGCATATATGAACTTACATCATGAGCTTCCTTATTGGGTTTTAGGATGGGTACTATCATAGCTACTTTCCATGCTTTGGGTATGTTTCCTAAGCTCCAGATTTTGTTATAAAGGGAAGTTATTATGTTTATAGTTTTTTTGGGTACTTTCTTAAGGATTTCATAACTAAGTATATCATGCCCTGAGGCAGTATTAGATTTCTCTTTTATTGAACTAGTTACTTCTTCCTCTGTTATATCAGCATCGAAATAGTTTGTTTCATCTATTTGATCTGGTAGTTCCTTTAAAAACTGTATCCTATGTCTTTCTCTTCTCTCATTTTCTTCCTGTCCAAGACTACTTTTTGCACTGACTTTATAGAAATACTCAGCAAGGGCATTAGCTTTTTCTTTATCTGTTTCTGCTCTCTTTGGTAGTTTGATTGTTGGCATTATTGTTCTCTTATTGTTCCCTTTGATTGCCTTAATTTTTTCCTATACTTCTTTAAATGTGTGTGCTAGGACTAAGTGACTGACAAAACTCTTTCCAGTTGGTTTCTTTGGCTTTGAATATTATTCTGTTAGATTCATTCCTAATATGTTTATACTCATCATAGTTTTCTTCTGTTCTGTTATTTCTATATTTTTAAGGCCCTTTTTCTTCTCTCATGAATTTCTGCACAGCTTTTATTCCACCAGGCAACTGGTTCTTTATTCCACTGAGTTTTTCTTTTCTTATTAATGTTATTTATTGGTTTAAGGTGCTGTGGCATATTTTTATTTGGTATATATTTCATTGCAATTTTAAGAATTTCATTGGTCAGTGTTTCTGCCCACAAGTCAGTATCATCTGATTCCATGTCTTTATATTCCATCACCTCCAGCTCTGATTGGAAGGCTTCCCAGTTTGCTTTTTTATAGTTGAAAGTCGGTTTCTCTGGTCCTGGGTTTGGAATGACGTTTTCATGCATGGTTATTACAATGGGCAGATGATCTGAGTTTGTGTCTTGTAACACTTCCCAATTTACATTCGCTATGTTGTTAGTTGCTATACTTATGTCTATTGCTGAGTCTGCCCTGTTAGCTTGTGGATTAATCCTAGTTGCAGTTCCATCATTTAGTATTAGCAGGTCATTAGTTTCTATAAAGTCAAGTAGGCGCTTTCCTGCATTGTCTGCATGTTGTCCACCCAAAGCATAATGCTGGGAATTAAAATCGCCTACTATGACTGTTTTGGGGCCTAGTCTGGTGCTTTTGGCGAATATTTCTTCACGAATAATTTGCCAATTTTTCCGTTGCTTAAAACATGGTTCGGGGCGTGAATTTTACAAAAAAGTTACAATTCTATGCAATTAATATAAATCCGGATCTGTTCAATCTGTATAGCGGACATAATATAAACAACTTGATACGCTGATGATACAGTATTAATAGCAAAAAGTGAAAAGGACTGCAGGTAATGGTGGATACAGCTTTGATAGAAAGTGAAAATAAAGGCCTCAGCCTTAATAGCAAAAAGACAGAAATAATGGTCGTCTCAAAGAAAAGGGCTTCCCTAGAATGCACTATCAAAGTGAATGGAATAGTCTTAAAACAGGTCACTAAATTCAAATACCTAGGCACATTAATAACAACGGATGGTAGATGCATCTCAGAAGTGAAGAGCAGAATAGCTCAGGCAAAAGCAGCAGTCTATAAAATGTAGAGTATTTTGTGCAACAACTCATTGTCATTGGAAGTAAGAAAGAGAGTTCTCCAGTGTTATATAGAACCAATTCTGACATATGGGAGTGAGTCATGAATAATTGGCAAACAAGCGGGGAAGGCACTAGAGGACACAGAGAGGTAGTTTTACAGAAGAATGTTAAAAATACCATGGACAGCCAAAAGGAGTAATGAGGATGTCCTGAATGAGGCCAATGCACAAAGGAAACTTATATCACAAGTCAGAAAGAGGCAATCCACTTTTTTGGGGCATGTCATGAGAAGAGGAAAGCTGGAATATATTGTAACAACGGGTAAGATTGAAGGAAAAAGAGATAGGGGAAGACAAAGAGAACAAATACTGGACAGTTTGACATCGTGTCATGGAAAGAAGTCAACAGCAGAATTGATAAATTGTACTGGAGAGGAAGTTGTGGAGAGACATGATCTCCTACGCCACTAGGCATGGTACTTGAAGAACAAGAATACAATTTTACTTTCTTCTTCTTTTTATTGCGTTTATTCTTGGAACATAACACCTGTGCTCCACAGGGGGCTTTATTATTGTGAGGTTTGCATAAGATAGGATAGATAAGTGAGATTGCACAGACTGGTTTAAATATTACGGCTCGATTTTGAGCATACGCATGATAATAGCATTAGTGATTGTGTGTTAAAATGGTGCGCAACTTTTACGCCTGTAATGTCACGTCTTGGTTTGTGGTCTCGGGGCTTTCTTTAGTTTCTCTAAATTCTTGGGGTCAGGGGTCATGTTTCCCCGATGAACTGTGTGTCCCAAGAATTCTAATTCTTTACATCCAACGCAACTTTTGGTTGGTCGGGCTGTTAAATTCGCTTCTCTAAGTCGATTAAACAGCATGTTCAGAGAGTCAATGTGTTCCTCAAATGTTTCTGTTGCTATAAGGATATCATCCATGAAATTTGTGATGCATGGATTATTCAGAGGGTCCAATAATTTTCTCATCATTCTAGAGAAGACACTAGGCGCATTCTTCAATCCAAATGGCAATCTGTTAAACTCATAGTGTCCCTCTGAGGTACTAAAAAAGCTAGGTATGGTCTAACCTCAGGCTTTACTGGAATCTGATAGTATCCTTTACTCAGATCCACTTTTGAGAAATATTTAGCTTTATTTAGCCTGGCAAACAACTGGTTTGTATCCGGCAATGGATCCACCTGTCCTTCTGTAATAGCATTCAGTCTCCTGTAATCTATACAGAGTCTATGTTCTCCAGAGGGTTTCCTTAAGAGCACCACACTGGAACTATACGAAGATTCACTGTGTGAAATTATTCCCTCCTTCAACAAATAGTCTATCTCTTCCTTCAAAGCTTTCTCCTTAGCAAAAGGAATCGAATAGGGTTTCATACAGACAGGTGTGGGGTCTATCAGCTTCATATCATATTCCAATAAGTTTGTATGCCCCGGTCGGTCTGTGAGCACCTCTGTATGATTATCTAGAACCTGTTGCACTCTCTCTTTCTGATTTTTCGTTAAATGCGTACTGATTTTCACCTGTGCCGCTGTCTCACAGGGGTGTAATGGATATTCAAATGATGAAAGTGGTTCCTTTTTCATCTCCATGGCAATGGACAAGGTCAACAAGTGTGTCTCTTCCTGATTTTCTCTTTCCAAATATTTCTTCAGGAGATTCACATGATAGATTTTTTCTTTCCCCTTCTTATCTATCTTATAATTGGTTCTAGACACCTTCTCTAGAACTGTATATGGACCTTGCCATCCAATTTGTAACTTATTCTGACTACCGGGTAGAAGAAGCAGTACCTTCTCTCCCACAGCCAAATCTCTGTCTTTAGCTTTCCTGTTAAAATAGGCAGCATGTTTCTTCCTGGCTTGTCTCAAATTTTCATTGGCAAGTTTCCAGCCAGTTTTTAAACGAGTGGTCAGCTCATTCACATATTGGTATGAGGATGTAATATTTTCCTCTGCCTTTTCATCAGTCCACGTTCTTAACAGCGCTTCAAGTGGACCTTTTATTGGCCTTCCAAATAATAATGTTGCCGGGGCCATACCGGTTGAACTATGGGGTACCTCCCGATAAGCAAAGAGGGCGGCGTGAAGTTACTGATCCCATGTATCTGGTTTTTCGTGTGCCAACTTTCTCAGGATCGACATCAATGTGCCATTAAATCTTTCCACTTGGCCGTTCCCTTGGGGGTGGTACACACTACAATGGAAGTGTTTGGCCTGGAAGATCCTGAAAACTTCTTCTGTTAGTTTCCCCTTGAAGTGAGAGCCATTATCAGTCAAGATTTGATTGGGAAAGCCTAACCTTGTGAAAATTGTGAGTAATGCCTCTGCCACATGCTTAGAGTCAATCGATGACAGGGCTACCGCCTCTCCCCACATAGAACAAGTGTCCACCAGAGTCAGAATGTAGCTGTTCCTTCTCTTAGTTCGAGTGAGAGGTCCCACAAGATCCACGGCAACTCTCTCAAAGGGTGTTCCCACTATGGGCATTTCCCCCAGAGTTGCTGGTGCAGTCCAATGCTTAGGTGCTACTCGTTGGCACTCTGGACAGGATTTTACATATCGTTTGATATCTTCAGTTATCCCTGGCCAGAAATAGTGACAAGCTATTCGCTGTCCGGTTGCGCTGATCCCCATATGACCACTGAAGGGAATCGCATGCCCTAGTTCCAACACTTTAGTCCTATATGAAGTGGGAAGGACCAGCTGTCCGTGACCATTGGATTCAGATCCAGCCTTCCTATAAATCAGTTTGTTCTTCATATAAAATTCTCCCTTGCCTGGAGGTGTATGAGATTTGGGCAACTTCTTGAAACACGGCTTGAGTGTTTTATCCTCCGCCTGTGCCTTCCTCATCTCATCTGGATGAGTATTTATTGGATTATCCTCCTCCTTTTTAGACTGTGATCTGGTCTGCACTGTTGCCAATATCACAGGTCTCTTGGGATTCCCCAAGAAGACATATCTACACCCCAATATCAGAGGGTAGATTGGCTCATTTATCACTGCTGCTTTTATGATTCCTTCCACATATCGCGTTTTCACCTTTATCCGGGCGACGGGAAGTGTCATGGTAGCTACATCCTTGGTTGCAGTTTGAATCTCCACTGTTTCTGTGGTGTATTGATCTGCCTGCACCAGGTGAGAACTCACAACGGAATCATAATCTAAACCTGTATCATATAAACACCTTATGGTGACACCATTACAGATGACATCTTCACACACTAGGGGGTGGTATGGTTCCTGTAGTTCCGCAGGTTTGACCTTTTTTCCCTTTTTTCCAGATGTCATAGCAGCACAATGAGGAGGTTTCCTTGTACAATGGTCAGTGTCATGATTGTTCATCTTACAATTTTTACACCATCTCTTTCCTTGGTTGAAAGATTTTCTTTCATCATATTTCCTTTCATCGAATTGTGGGTTTTTATTTTTATTGTCATACCGTGGCCTATCAAACTGGTGCTTACCTTTGTTTTGATCTCTAGGATCAAATTTATTAAAGTTCTGTGGTGCCTTAAAATTATCTACCTGTTTCTTTTTATTACCTGATACCTCTGCCTGAGCTGCTTGATACCTTTCTGCAACATTTAGTAGCTCACCCAGTCTCTCTGCACCTTGTTCCATGAGAAACTTTCTCAGGTCTGGAGCCATGGACTCTCTTAATTGTTCTATAAGGACCATTTCCTTAAGATCTTGGGTTTTCCCCAGAGAAGTCCATTTCTCCAAGTATGTCTCTAACCGTGCAGAGAACTGGTGATAGGTTTCACCTGACAGTAGTTTAGCATTCCTAAATTTTTTCCTATAAAATTATGCGTTATTTTCATATCTTAACAAAAAAGCCTGCTTTAGCATGTCATAATTTTCTTGATCACCTCTGCTCATTTTGGCAAAAACTTCATAAGCTGCCCCACGAAGCCCTTGAGATAACTTTAAGCTCCACCTTTCTCTCTATAACCCATACGTGGTAGCTAATAGTTCATATCTATTTAGATAGCTCTCAATATCATCGTCTTTCTCAACAAAATGATCTAAATGAAAATTCATAGCTGAGGTTGAGGCTCCCTGACTAGCAGTAGCATCGGAGGTAAAGGGGCTGGCACCATTTTCAGGAGCATGGCCTTGAAACTCAAACTCCCTTAGTCGTAAGTCATGTTCCCTTTGTAATCTCTTCTCCTCCTTTTCTGCTTCCCTCTCTGCAGCCTGTCTTCTTTCCTCGGCTTCCCTTTCTGCAGCTAATCTTTTGTGTTCTCTTTCTGCCTCCAATTTCTTAGCCTCAGCCTCAATCTGCAACCTCTTAATTTCTTTTTCAGCCTCTAACTTTCTTTCAGCCTCTTTTTCTAATCTTCTTTCTTCACGTTCAATATATTTGTCACATTCTGTAGTGACATAGGTAATCATAACTTGCCCGTCCATTCCTAACTCTTTTGCAGTCTGCACAGCAGCAGATCGAAATTTGGCCAGGTCCGCCATTTTCTAACAGGTAAATTTATATAATGTCTAACTAAACAATACAATCTGTAATTAATTATCCAAGGACAACCACAGGCACTGAGAGCTCAACCTTATTTAATTCCACCCAAGGATACCTTTTAAATTTTTATTATTCCCAATATATATAATAGGAGAAAGTTCAATATCCCGGGAGCGAGACCCCAATATATGTGGTAAAGTGAGATGATATAAATATTTATAGGGGACTTAGTGTACTGACTGAGATCAGCTGTGAAGGTATCTGTATCTAATAAGTGTGGTGTATTACAGATGACCTTACTTGCTACCACATTTATACCTCAGTCAGAATTATTCTGGAATATTGTGATGACTACGTTGAATGTCTAGGGTTATGAAAATGATGAAGTGTAAGTCACAACAACAACAGACAGATAAACAATTTAATTTATTCCACAACACTTTACAACACTGTGACACTCACACACATATAACACTCTATAATACTATCTTAAATGATTCAAGTGTAAAGTTTCAAATATATATGTAATAATTACTTTCAACAATAGATATCCTGATTCAACTACACAGTGAACCAGGAATCACAATCAAATGTAATCACAATTTATAAATATGATCTTTGTATTGACAGAATTTATTAGTATTTTCCTATGTCTGTAAGTTGTGAAGTAGTACTATGAGGTAATACTGGTTTTGTTTTTCAAGCTAGATTGTTGTTTGTCATCATGACTTCACGTGTTTGATTATCGTGGAAATAGTATTGGGAAAAGTTCACAGTTCCTGTCATTTGAACCAATTTATTGTCCCTCTGAGTTTAATATAATGTCACTTTTAGAGGGGGGGCACATAATGTTGAGCTGCTCTGGCCACAGAAGCTTATCTTTCGTGATGGCGGCAGGAAAAGACTCCTCTGCTCGATTGCTTCACTGTGTTCTGGAGACACCTCACTGGTCGCTATCTGGACCAAGGAGTATGCTGTCAGCCTCTGGATTCAGCAAAATTCAGACCAGGTGCTGCTTCAATAACTTAGGACCACGGTCCCTGAAACAAGAAGGTTGTACCTCCTACTTCATAACTAATTTATAATCTATTTCCACACTGAACACAATACATAACAAACACTGAGTTCAGAGCGGTAGGCCAACTGCTAGCTTCATCTGAAACAATTTACACCAGTATACTCCTCCCTAATGGTTACTACGCCTCTGCAATTCCAGCATTAGTTCTATCTAGTCAATAAGATAGGTTTCAGTGTACTGTTTGGCAATTCCATGCAGTTTTACTTTTCTCCGACACGTCCTGTTCAGGTTGGAGCACTATCTAGGCCTTGCCTCATGTTTGCTACTGAACCACACACATATACAGACATAAATTATCAATTTACATTCAATTTTTATTAAAAAGATATCAAATATGTCAAGCTTACCACAATTCATGGAAATAATACACAAATACGTTGACTGGCGATGAATATGGCACAAATTCCGATCTGCCTCTGTCCCAGGCTTTTATTTAGAAAAAATATAAGCTGGTTCTCAACGCACTGTTTCTGAGTAAGTTTATTTTAACATGTGGCACTGAACTGACGCTCCTAATTGACTATATTGGCGGGTCTAACCAATCGGGCCATGTTTACACAGCTTTTCAAAAAATTTTACCCTTCTCACATTTCCCCTAACAACCAAAATTAGTATTTGTAGTCCGACTAATCGTGTTTAGCCTTACATATCATTCCCGCCAATCAAATAGGATTTAACATGGTGACCTATTTCCCGTAAAATGGTGGTTTCAAAATATGCCACTGTGAGATTATTATTTGGTGTTGTCTGACACCCTCACTATTTTCTTTTGGCTATAATTTGTTAATTCCTAGACTATTTGCGTAACACTTAACATATTCTTTGTCAGCAAGGCCTAAGGAACCCAAATATATAAATTTTATGGGGCTAAGGGGCTGCGTTCAAAATATGCATTTTCTTCTACCTCCCGTTCACTTCGATACGATGTGGTGTCTGGCTACTGTCAGGCTTTCAAACGTAAACCAGTATAATGTCATATTTCCTAATAAGCATTTTTCAGGTTTTTAAACCTAACTCTCGTATGGGTAGTGTTTTTTTTTTCACTGTCTATCTGAAAAAAAGTTAGTGCTTCATGCCTTTCGCGTGTTGGGGGTGGCATTAATTGTATATCGCGAGACGCGTGTTAGTGTTGCATGCGTTCCTGCTTTCAGCCCTCCCTCTCTCTATCCTAATTCCATCTGTCTTTTCATTACGCAGTGTATTAATCTAGGTCATTAATCAGCTTGCGTATCTCAAGGTTTTCTTAGAAATGCAGTACACGTTTTATTGTTTTGTGGAAACGCGTGTATGCTGCTGTAGGCTTTACTAGTAAACGTGCAAACGTGAGAATATGCAGACGAAGCAGAAAAAGGGGGATCTCGAGTACAGTCATTGTGACAGCACTGTTCTTTACCATTCTTCTTTCCCTGTTATTGAATTTATGTGTTAGGCTTTACATTTACCTTTTAATTTATATATGTGGATTTAGAATGTTTCACGACACTGGCGACAGGCCTGCCGATTTAGCATGAATACAAACTGAACGCAGAAGAAGAAGAAATTACCCTTGGTCATCGAGACAGCGGGCAGAGCGTGTTAGGTATAGCCACATCTGTATCCGTGATAGTAATGAACCGCTGTCTGGCACTTTACAGTTTTTCACTATGATTCGTGGCAATGTCTCAATACTTCGGCATCTGTAGTAAGAAGTAAGGCTGCAACTTCAGGCGATCCTTTGACTCGGTGTGATGCATGCTATCTCTGATATTTATCAAAAGATGTAGCTCGACATAATGCGGCGTCTCTGTTACTCTCATTTCGCTTGACGCCTGTCTTGTTCTCTTTGCATCTGTAGTTCGATGTAATGCAGCGTCTTCGGGCGTTTCTATGACTCGCTTGGATTGAAACCGCCGTCTTGTACTTTCTGCATCTACAGCTCGACGTAAAGCAACATCTTCCGACGTGTTTATGGGTCGCTTCGATTGAGGCCAGTCTTTTTCTTTCTGCGTCAGCAGCACGGCTTGCATCATCGTCTTATAACGTCTCACTGGCTTGCTGTGTTGCATGACGTATCAGATTTTAATCTTCAGTGTTAGCTCATGGTGATGTAACGTCTTTCATGCAGAACGTTCTTCTTCTTCATCAAGTACCATGCCTGGTGGCATATGTGATCATGTCTCTCCACAACTTCCTGTCAACTGTACTATTGATCAATTCAGTTGTTGACTTCTTTCCATGTCATGACGTTAAACTGTCCAGATTCTTCTCTCTTTGCCGCCTTCTATCTTTCCTGTTGTCGCGATATACTCCAGAATCTTTTTTTCTTATAATATGCCCACTGAAAGTGGATTGTTTTCTTCTAAACCTAAGGAATAAGCTTCCTCTGCACATTGGCCTGTTTCCTGACAACCACATTACTCATTTTAACTGACCATGTTATGTTTAATATGCTTCTGTAAAACTGCGTCAATGTGGACTCCAGTGCTTGTCCTACCTGTTTACTAATTTTCCATGACTCGCTTCCATATGTCAGGATTGAAGCACTCTCTTTCTTACTTCCACTGACAAAGAGTTGCTGCATAAAATATTTTTCATTTTATAGAAAACTGTTTTCTCCTTGACTATACTACTCTTCACTTATGAGATGCATTAACCATCCAAAATTATTAACATGCCTAGGTATTTGAATCTATGGTCCTGTTTTAAACTGTTCCATTTACGTTGGAAGTGCATACCGAAGAATATCAGCAAGAAATGAGCGCCATTTCAAGGGTCATGCAATTTAGTGCAATGGCCAAAAGCGGACCACTTGTACATAAATTCCAGACTCAACTTTGGTTGGAAAAAAAAATTGATGTTGGCTTTCTTCCCCCCCCCCCCCCCCCCCCCCTCCTCCCCCCCCCCCCCCCTCCCCAAGGGTTGTAATTTATCTTCTGCCGAAAGGAAACAATCAAACGGCAAAAATAATAATAATAATAATAATAAATTAAATATACTGTATTGTAGATTTTTGACAATTCATTATGTGTGTTTTGTTTATTACTTAATATAAATGCATCTTGTGTGAGAAAAAAAGCGTGGTGCAGTTAGAACAAAGGCCAAAAGCGTACGACGTTACTGCAACAAAACGTTTAGGTGGGACGCACGGGACGGACGTCCTTAGAGAATTACATAGTATAATAAATATATTAAACCTATCGGTGTTACATATCAATATATTTGGAATTGAATGGACTTTAGTACAATAGTAGTTATTTTGGGATTGCTTTGACGTTGGTTGAGTAGCAGCAAATTAGTAACAGTAATCATAGTAGTAAAGTCGTAACAGTAATCACAAGATTTTGTTCGTTTGGTTTTTTTTTTTTTAATAAAATTTTGCCTCGCTTTGGCGAGGCGCGTCCCGTTCAACCTAGCCGGTTATATTAGGGCGCACGTCCAAATATAAAAGACCTTTAGGTCTGGAGAATTAGTTACATTAATCACAAGAGTAAAGTAGTAACAGTAATCGCAGTAAAAAAGTAGTAACAGTAACCGCAGACGTAAAATCGCAGTAGTAAAGTAATAGCAGTAAACACAGTAGTAAAGTCGTAACAGTAATCGCAGTAATAACGTAGTGTCACGAAATACGTTCATTCTTTTTTGTGATTTTTTCTCTCTACTCCTGCATTATTATCTACAGCTTTTTTTTACAGGCTAAATTCTTCCAATATTTATTGTTTAAACTTTCATAGTTCAGGGTTTTCGTGTCGTGTTGTCCTACTTGACAATTCCTCAATATTATCTTGATCGATCTGTTTTGAAACCACATCGACTCCCATCTGTGCAGTGGAGAGTTTGGTTACGGTTACGTCACAGCTTCCGGTAGCGAGACAGGTTAATTGAACAACTTTTGTTAAAATAGACACCGGCGAGGCAACATTTGCCTCAAGTCATGATGGTCAATTTTTGTGTATTAATACCAGGTGGTAATTAGGAGATAAGTTTTTAACAGCGCAGCCGCTGTTTGTAAATAACTTGTCAATTTTGCAAAGTTCAGATGAGATCGGGTTGTACCGCATAAACTCGAGACACATATTACATTGTCATGTAAGTGTTCAGTAGTCTGAAAAGCTATACGCCCTAGATGTTGATTTCCACCAGTCTCTAGAAATGTGTGCAACCTGGAAATAACAACACGTAGCCACATTCTCATCTGGAAGAACCTACTTGTTCTTCCAGATGAGAATGTGGCTATGTTGTTGTTTCTTGGCATGTGATATTGCGTATAGTGTAGTGTTATCTTTCACATTAGTTTGTTGACACAATTCATCTTTCAGTCGCACACTCAAACTCATTGACGACACTAACAAAGTTACTACGATAACTATCTGTTTCACTGACAACAATTTTCAACGCCACTAGCAATAATTTGTTTAATCACTGACGACAATTCAATAAATGATACAATGTTTATTAAGATTATATTTTTTGTTTAAGAATATTAAAGCATGCACTGTACACAAAATTATCATTATTATTTACATTTTCATTTCTTTCTAACACTAATATTTTCAAATCCTATAATGTAAAAACATGAGAATCCTCGTTCTCACATTTTTTTCTATTTATATATTCTTGTCCATATCAGTGCAACCATATGAGTATCATTGTTTTCATTCATTCATTCATAACCCTCCACTCCCACAGGAGCATAGGCCTTCAACAAACACATGCCAAGTCCTCCTGTCACGTGCCATCATTCCACGTTCTCCTCATCATTTTCACCTATGTTTCCAGCTCTCTTCTCAATGTGCTTCTTGGTCTACCCCTGCCTCTCTTGCCCTGGGGGTTCCAGAACAAGGACTGCCATGTAATGATATCAACAGGTTTCCTCAGTGCGTTTCATATCCATCGCCATCGTCTTCTTCTCATCTCTTGTTCCACTGGCACTTGTCTGGTTCTTGTCATCAGTTCCACGTTGGTACCATACCATTTTAATCCTTCTATTCTATACAAGCTCCCATTTATGAAAGTCTGTAGCTTTTTGGTTGTTGTCTTTGTTGTTCTCCATGTTTCAGAGCCATATAATAGTACAGACTTGACATCTGAGTTGAAGATTCTTATTTTCGTTATTGCGTATAAAATGTATCAACTAAGAAATCTCACTGTTCTCATAATCTTCCTCGAATAGCAACATCTCCTTGAACGATTCAAGAACATTAAGCTTTACCATAACTATAATTAAGTAATTTACTGCAACAAAACGTTTGTGTGGGACGCACGGGACGGACATCCTTAGGGAGTTATATAGTATAATATAATGTTATTGTTAATCAGAGTCGATGTCATTGCACTCCGGGCCACCCCATGTATGCTCAGTCTCCCGCAGCAAATTGAATAGCTTATATTTATGTTACATTTAAATGAAAAGGTCAATAGTACAGATAGAATATGTTTACATTTACATCTCCACTGACTGAAAAGTGTTCACAATATAAATTGAATAAGTTTTCATTTATATCTACATTTGTTGAACAGTTTGAAACTTTCATTAATTTTAAAGTGAATATGCCTACATAGACATTTACACTGGTTTGAAAAGGTAAAGATTATACTTAGAATGTACATCATTTCTTTCATCTTTCCATCTCCGCCCCATATGGAACTTGGGACTACTTATGCTTTTAGTTCTCTTTAAGAAACTAGCGATAAAGCAGTCACCAGCCCTTGCAGTGGTGGTTCATAAAATCATCATTCTATATGCTGAGGTTGCTAGCCTCAAATGACTTGGACATCCACTAGCGATTTTCACATATTAAGATTCACATATATATATATATATATATATATATATATATGTATATATATATATATATATATATATATATATATATATATATATATATATATATATATATATATATATATATATATATATATATATATATATATATTAGTTCACATGTTAGTAATGAAAAATATAAAATGCACAACCTACGCCAATCCTGGGCTCACAGACTTTTTGTTCAGATGAATAAAGGCACTGGCCTTTTTCACACGTGTTCTTGGTGGTCGTTATTTTTAACATTAATTCCCACAATGACTCCGTGTGTTTCAGTTTCCTCAGATTCCAGTTCCTTATTAAAATGGTAGAGTTTTCGTAAGTCCTTCAAAATACTCACATAAAAGTCCGGCTGATAAAATGGAATTCTGAATTCTAACTTCTGGCAAGGTCTGGTTGTAGTCTTGGCAAGCGATTTCTCACAGTGAACTAGACTTGTTAAAATTGTCAGATTATATTGCAAGTCTGCCCCCCCCCCCTCGCATTTGTTTGTTACGAGGCTAATCAGAACGCCAGTCGTTTTCAAACATGCGTGTCGTGTGGGGAAATTTAAAATTATTTCCGACAGGGAAAAATTCTGTGCATGATGCAGAGGTCACCTCTTCAATATATGGTAATAAAACATCCGATTACCTGGCCTGCAAACTCACTAACACATCGGTAAACTCATACGGCAATGTGTGTCAGATGTAACAACTTATTACATTCATATAAAGTAATGTCTTCGAGAAAGTCGGACAGGAAACGATTATGTAATTTATGTCTGTCCATAAGGTGTCTCACAGACGAGTAATCTCGTTATCTGTCGCTTGAGCACACATACAACCCGTCTCTTAACCACCTTGGCGAAGACGCAACCTTGCGTTATCAGCGATTAAACAAATAAGCTGGGACAATTTTAGTGTTAATCTGTCGTGGCCAAGGTTTGGTACACGAGAAATTACTAACATGACTGTTGTTTCAATATTGCATCACCTGTCTACTCTCTCAGCAGAGATGGTTAAGTAAACAGACAAGACGAAATATTAATGACGGGGTTGTCGCACGGAAGGTCCAGGGTTCGAATCCTGGGTGGGCCACTCGTGTCTGTTGTTTTTCTGTTGTCTGGTGTTCTACTTCTTTATTTCCTACGAGTGCCTGATAACATACTTTTGTGTTTGTCTCATATTAATTTGCTGTTTGCAGGCCTCGGGTTTCCCTTCCTTATGTATTATAAATGTTTATACAATACCAAACCTACCCTCTGTCATGTTCTTACTGTTCCAAGTCTACTATCATTTATTGGACACAGTATTAAGCTCTTTGTCTTGTTGGACTGACCTATACTGTATAAAAAGGGAACAACAGAAGTGATTGCGTCATTAATAGGTTGAACTGCCCATGGTAAACTTCCGGTGTTATGTATTGCGGTTCGCACTAATGACCTGTCATCGAAACATCATTTTTGGTGATGCGTAGATGGCGGGAAGGATAGTATGGTTCGCTTGCATGGCTAGGCGGGGTTGTCGCACGGAAGGTCCAGGGTTCGAATCCTGGGTGGGCCACTCGTGTCTGTTGTTTTTCTGTTGTCTGGTGTTCTACGTCTTTATTTCCTACGAGTGCCTGATAACATACCTTTGTGTTTGTCTCATATTAATTTGCTGTTTGCAGGCCTCGGGTTTCCCTTCCTTATGTGTTATAAATGGTGACAGTAGTAGTCAACTGCAGACGCAGTATTGTACTATTGTTATTGTTATAGTTAATCAGAATCGACGTCATTGCACTTTGGGCAAACCCATAGGTGCTCAGTCTCCCTCAGCAAATGTCGAAGGGTATGAATGCTAATTGTTCCCGTTGCGCACTGGTTGTATACTCGGCGGATGCGTTCTCTCATACGTCCATCCCTGGTGGTCTTACGTTTGATGCCAAATTCCAACAGTCTTAGCCTTGATGATTCATCGATTGCAGTGTCATTCTCTAACAGACGAACATGAATCGCCCTCAATATTTTTTCCTTATCCATGGGCAATGCACCTTTTATGTGTGCTCTTGAAGCTAGTCTGTCAGCTCTTTCATTGCCACGTACCCCGGCATGACCAGGATAGTAGATCCATATCAGTTCATGAAGATTCGATGCTTCTATGGAGGTTTTCCATTCATGTCGAAGCCAACCATTTTGGACCTTTCGAAGCATGGATTGTGAGTCGGATACAATAACTGCCTTTGTAAATAAAGTCTCAGACAGCCATCTTAAGGCAGCAGTAACTGCCTCTACCTCCATTCTCATGCTGGAGGTTGTTATCATGTAGGCCCCGCTGTGTTCAGCGACGGTTCTGCCCTTTACTCTAGCAGAGAAGCCCCGCCCTGATTTATTACCACAGATTACAGACCCATCAGTGTACACAATGGCATCATCATACCCAGCATTATCATTTATAAGTTGATCAACTCCCAGCTCTGCCCTACCATTGGCCCAAGTTCTGCATTCTCTACCAAGGCTGATGATAACTTGCTGGTATTTCATCCAGCTCTCATCTGACTTACTCCACTCTTCTCCCTTGAATATATTTTCAACTAGGGTCACCTGTCTAATAGTCTTCTCTGCCTGCGCCATCCATGATATCCCTCTTTATTCTCGCTCCTTTGATGTCAGCTATGTTCCCATGCAGGGAATGCCTTTTGTCTGTGGTTACACGCATATACGCTTTTATCTGAGCCATCGTATATCTGGATCTAATTGACAGCAATCCAAGCATGTGCCGCATCATCACAATAGGGGTATCTCGCGTGCAGCCCAAGACTATACGCATCCCTTCGTTTTGAATGCGTTCCAGTCGTTCACATTGTGATTTTGACAGCGTGAGTATTCACAGGCCATACTCGATTACAGACAAGACCAGTTGATGATACAAGAGAAACAGTAGTCTCTGCTCCAGGTGCGCTGCAGCCATTGTTTTTAGGGCTGCCAGACCTCTCTTGCACTTCTGTATGATGCTATTAACATGGTGTTTATATGATAACCCGGGATCGAATGTTACTCCAAGGTATTTCAACTTGTTCTGCCTTTCAATTGTCTGTCCACTGAGAGTAATGTCTGGAAGATATGCTTTCAATATGGAGTTATTCAAGGAGCACCAAAGCACACAGGCTTTGTTGGGATTGACCTTGGAGCTGGTTTCGTCGCACCATCTAGAAACTGCTTGAAGTGTCTCATGTATGTTTTTAACCATTTAATTTCTGTCTGAACCAGTCCTGTAAATGAGCAAGTCATCGGCAAAAGTTAATGTTCGTCCCAATCCTGTTGGTTGGATTGCAGCTATTTTTGCTGTAAAAATGTTAAACAGCACCGGTGATAATGGAGAACCCTGGGGTAATCCTGGACAAATGTGCAGTGGTTCTGATGTCCATGTTCCCGAGCGAAATGCAACTGCTCTCTCAGTTAAGGCAGTGCTATCCACCTTGTTAGCCATGCGTTTACACCACATTCCTTTACACAGTCCATCAAGGTTGCAAAGTCAACACTGTTGTACGCATCCTCTAGGTCAAGTGCTACAGCCATCGTTTCTTGTTTACCCTGGAAACCTTCATATACATCGTATGCAAATGTTTCAGCGTTACCCCATGATACTTTTATTGGTCTATAACTGCCCAGGGTATCAGGGAGGTTGTGCATTGTGAAATTGCTGGTAATGAGAAAGCAGATGCTCTATCAAGAAGTTGCAGTAAAATGGAACAATACAGCCATCCATTGCCGTATCGGGAAGCAAAAACCATCATCCACAACAAATACAAAAACCAGTGGAAGGAGGAAGGGGATATATACAGCAGAGATGACCCAATACACCATCTAAACAGATACCAACAGACCACAATGTTCCGCCTGAGAACCGGCCACTGCAGATTACTAGGACATCTCTATCGCCTCAAGATATCCCACACAAATGAATGCCCATGCGGAACAGGAATCCAGACCCCAGAACACATTCTCCAGAACTCCAACCCATGATGAACCGCGACGTGCGACCTGGCCAAGGGGTGCTGAGCTCCAGCAGAAGCTATGGGGCTGCCGCGCCAACCTGGTAAAGACTGTGGACTTCGTCCTGGCTGTGGTAAAGTGGGATGATATAAATATTTATAGGGGACTTAGTGTACTGACTGAGATCAGCTGTGAAGGTATCTGTATCTAATAAGTGTGGTGTATTACAGATGACCTTACTTGCTACCACATTTATACCTCAGTCAGAATTATTCTGGAATATTGTGATGACTACGTTGAATGTCTAGGGTTATGAAAATGATGAAGTGTAAGTCACAACAACAACAGACAGATAAACAATTTAATTTATTCCACAACACTTTACAACACTGTGACACTCACACACATATAACACTCTATAATACTATCTTAAATGAGTCAAGTTTAAAGTTTCAAATATATATGTAATAATTACTTTCAACAATAGATATCCTGATCCAACTACACAGTGAACCAGGAATCACAATCAAATGTAATCACAATTTATAAATATGATCTTTGTATTGACAGAATTTATTAGTATTTTCCTATGTCTGTAAGTTGTGAAGTAGTACTATGAGGTAATACTGGTTTTGTTTTTCAAGCTAGATTGTTGTTTGTCATCATGACTTCACGTGTTTGATTATCGTGGAAATAGTATTGGGAAAAGTTCACAGTTCCTGTCATTTGAACCAATTTATTGTCCCTCTGAGTTTAATATAATGTCACTTTTAGAGGGGGGGGGGAGGAGGGGCACATAATGTTGAGCTGCTCTGGCCACAGAAGCTTATCTTTCGTGATGGCGGCAGGAAAAGACTCCTCTGCTCGATTGCTTCACTGTGCTATGGAGACACCTCACTGGTAGCTATCTGGACCAAGGAGTATGCTGTCAGCCTCTGGATTCAGCAAAATTCAGACCAGGTGCTGCTTCAATAACTTAGGACCACGGTCCCTGAAACAAGAAGGTTGTACCTCCTACTTCATAACTAATTTATAATCTATTTCCACACTGAACACAATACATAACAAACACTGAGTTCAGAGCGGTAGGCCAACTGCTAGCTTCATCTGAAACAATTTACACCAGTATACTCCTCCCTAATGGTTACTACGCCTCTGCAATTCCAGCATTAGTTCTATCTAGTCAATAAGATAGGTGTCAGTGTACTGTTTGGCAATTCCATGCAGTTTTACTTTTCTCCGACACGTCCTGTTCAGGTTGGAGCACTATCTAGGCCTTGCCTCATGTTTGCTACTGAACCACACACATATACAGACATAAATTATCAATTTACATTCAATTTTCATTAAAAAGATATCAAATATGTCAAGCTTACCACAATTCATGGAAATAATACACAAATACGTTGACTGGCGATGAATATGGCACAAATTCCGATCTGCCTCTGTCCCAGGCTTTTATTTAGAAAAAATATAAGCTGGTTCTCAACGCACTGTTTCTGAGTAAGTTTATTTTAACATGTGGCACTGAACTGACGCTCCTAATTGACTATATTGGCGGGTCTAACCAATCGGGCCATGTTTACACAGCTTTTCAAAAAATTTTACCCTTCTCACATTTCCCCTAACAACCAAAATTAGTATTTGTAGTCCGACTAATCGTGTTTAGCCTTACATATCATTCCCGCCAATCAAATATGATTTAACATGGTGACCTATTTCCCGTAAAATGGTGGTTTCAAAACATGCCACTGTGAGATTATTATTTGGTGTTGTCTGACACCCTCACTATTTTCTTTTGGCTATAATTTGTTAATTCCTAGACTATTTGCGTAACACTTAACATATTCTTTGTCAGCAAGGCCTAAGGAACCCAAATATATAAATTTTATGGGGCTAAGGGGCTGCGTTCAAAATATGCATTTTCTTCTACCTCCCGTTCACTTCGATGCGATGTGGTGTCTGGGTACTGTCAGGCTTTCAAACGTAAACCAGTATAATGTCATATTTCCTAATAAGCATTTTTCAGGTTTTTAAACCTAACTCTCGTATGGGTAGTGTTTTTTTTTCACTGTCTATCTGAAAAAAAGTTAGTGCTTCATGCCTTTCGCGTGTTGGGGGTGGCATTAATTGTATATCGCGAGACGCGTGTTAGTGTTGCATGCGTTCCTGCTTTCAGCCCTCCCTCTCTCTATCCTAATTCCATCTGTCTTTTCATTACGCAGTGTATTAATCTAGGTCATTAATCAGCTTGCGTATCTCAAGGTTTTCTTAGAAATGCAGTACACGTTTTATTGTTTTGTGGAAACGCGTGTATGCTGCTGTAGGCTTTACTAGTAAACGTGCAAACGTGAGAATATGCAGACGAAGCAGAAAAAGGGGGATCTCGAGTACAGTCATTGTGACAGCACTGTTCTTTACCATTCTTCTTTCCCTGTTATTGAATTTATGTGTTAGGCTTTACATTTACCTTTTAATTTATATATGTGGATTTAGAATGTTTCACGACACTGGCGACAGGCCTGCCGATTTAGCATGAATACAAACTGAACGCAGAAGAAGAAGAAATTACCCTTGGTCATCGAGACAGCGGGCAGAGCGTGTTAGGTATAGCCACATCTGTATCCGTGATAGTAATGAACCGCTGTCTGGCACTTTACAGTTTTCCACTATGATTCGTGGCAATGTCTCAATACTTCGGCATCTGTAGTAAGAAGTAAGGCTGCAACTTCAGGCGATCCTTTGACTCGGTGGGATGCATGCTATCTCTGATATTTATCAAAAGCTGTAGCTCGACATAATGCGGCGTCTCTGTTACTCTCATTTCGCTTGACGCCTGTCTTGTTCTCTTTGCATCTGTAGTTCGATGTAATGCAGCGTCTTCGGGCGTTTCTATGACTCGCTTGGATTGAAACCGCCGTCTTGTACTTTCTGCATCTACAGCTCGACGTAAAGCAACATCTTCCGACGTGTTTGTGGGTCGCTTCGATTGAGGCCAGTCTTTTTCTTTCTGCGTCAGCAGCACGGCTTGCATCATCGTCTTATAACGTCTCACTGGCTTGCTGTGTTGCATGACGTATCAGATTTTAATCTTCAGTTTTAGCTCATGGTGATGTAACGTCTTTCATGCAGAACGTTCTTCTTCTTCATCAAGTACCATGCCTGGTGGCATATGTGATCATGTCTCTCCACAACTTCCTGTCAACGGTACTATTGATCAATTCAGTTGTTGACTTCTTTCCATGTCATGACGTTAAACTGTCCAGATTCTTCTCTCTTTGTCGCCTTCTATCTTTCCTGTTGTCGCGATATACTCCAGAATCTTTTTTTCTTATAATGTGCCCACTGAAAGTGGATTGTTTTCTTCTAAACCTAAGGAATAAGCTTCCTCTGCACATTGGCCTGTTTCCTGACAACCACATTACTCATTTTAACTGACCATGTTATGTTTAATATGCTTCTGTAAAACTGCGTCAATGTGGACTCCAGTGTTTGTCCTACTTGTTTACTAATTCTCCACGACTCGCTTCCATATGTCAGGATTGAAGCATGCTCTTTCTTACTTCCACTGACAAAGAGTTGCTGCATAAAATATTTTTCATTTTATAGAAAGCTATTTTCGCCTTGACTATACTACTCTTCACTTATGAGATGCATTAACCATCCAAAATTATTAACATGCCTAGGTATTTGAATCTATGGTCCTGTTTTAAACTGTTCCATTTACGTTGGAAGTGCATACCGAAGAATATCAGCAAGAAATGAGCGTCATTTCAAGGGTCATGCAATTTAGTGCAATGGCCAAAAGCGGACCACTTGTACATAAATTCCAGACTCAACTTTGGTGGAAAAAAAAATTGATGTTGGCTTTCCCCCCCCCCCCCCCCCTCTTCCCCCCCCCCCCCCTCCCCAAGGGTTGTAATTTATCTTCTGCCGAAGGGAAACAATCAAACGGCAAAAAAATAATAATAAATTAAATATATTGTAGATTTTTGACAATTCATTATGTGTTTTTTGTTTATTACTTAATATAAATGCATCTTGTGTGGGAAAAAAAGCGTGGTGCAGTTAGAACAAAGGCCAAAAGCGTACGACGTTACTGCAACAAAACGTTTAGGTGGGACGCACGGGACGGACGTCCTTAGAGAATTACATAGTATAATAAATATATTAAACCTATCGGTGTTACATATCAATATATTTGGAATTGAATGGACTTTAGTACAATAGTAGTTATTTTGGGATTGCTTTGACGTTGGTTGAGTAGCAGCAAATTAGTAACAGTAATCATAGTAGTAAAGTCGTAACAGTAATCACAAGATTTTGTTCGTTTGGTTTTTTTTTAAAATAAAATTTTGCCTCGCTTTGGCGAGGCGCGTCCCGTTCAACCTAGCCGGTTATATTAGGGCGCACGTCCAAATATAAAAAAGCTTTAGGTCTGGAGAATTAGTTACATTAATCACAAGAGTAAAGTAGTAACAGTAATCGCAGTAAAAAAGTAGTAACAGTAACCGCAGTCGTAAAATCGCAGTAGTAAAGTAGTAGCAGTAATCGCAGTAATAACGTAGTGTCACGAAATACGTTCATTCTTTTTTGTGATTTTTTCTCTCTACTCCTGCATTATTATCTACAGCTTTTTTTTACAGGCTAAATTCTTCCAATATTTATTGTTTAAACTTTCATAGTTCAGGGTTTTCGTGTCGTGTTGTCCTACTTGACAATTCCTCAATATTATCTTGATCGATCTGTTTTGAAACCACATCGACTCCCATCTGTGCAGTGGAGAGTTTGGTTACGGTTACGTCACAGCTTCCGGTAGCGAGACAGGTTAACTGAACAACTTTTGTTAAAATAGACACCGGCGAGGCAACATTTGCCTCAAGTCATGATGGTCAATTTTTGTGTATTAATACCAGGTGGTAATTAGGAGATAAGTTTTTAACAGCGCAGCCGCTGTTTGTAAATAACTTCAAGCCGCTGTTTTTGTCAATTTTGCAAAGTTCAGATGAGATCGGGTTGTACCGCATAAACTCGAGACACATATTACATTGTCATGTAAGTGTTCAGTAGTCTGAAAAGCTATACGCCCTAGATGTTGATTTCCACCAGTCTCTAGAAATGTGTGCAACCTGGAAATAACAACACGTAGCCACATTCTCATCTGGAAGAACCTACTTGTTCTTCCAGATGAGAATGTGGCTATGTTGTTGTTTCTTGGCATGTGATATTGCGTATAGTGTAGTGTTATCTTTCACATTAGTTTGTTGACACAATTCATCTTTCAGTCGCACACTCAAACTCATTGACGACACTAACAAAGTTACTACGATAACTATCTGTTTCACTGACAACAATTTTCAACGCCACTAGCAATAATTTGTTTAATCACTGACGACAATTCAATAAATGATACAATGTTTATTAAGATTATATTTTTTGTTTAAGAATATTAAAGCATGCACTGTACACAAAATTATCATTATTATTTACATTTTCATTTCTTTCTAACACTAATATTTTCAAATCCTATAATGTATGTAAAAACATGAGAATCCTCGTTCTCACATTTTTTTCTATTTATATATTCTTGTCCATATCAGTGCAACCATATGAGTATCATTGTTTTCATTCATTCATTCATAACCCTCCACTCCCACAGGAGCATAGGCCTTCAACAAACACATGCCAAGTCCTCCTGTCACGTGCCATCATTCCACGTTCTCCTCATCATTTTCACCTATGTTTCCAGCTCTCTTCTCAATGTGCTTCTTGGTCTACCCCTGCCTCTCTTGCCCTGGGGGTTCCAGAACAAGGACTGCCATGTAATGATATCAACAGGTTTCCTCAGTGCGTTTCATATCCATCGCCATCGTCTTCTTCTCATCTCTTGTTCCACTGGCACTTGTCTGGTTCTTGTCATCAGTTCCACGTTGGTACCATACCATTTTAATCCTTCTATTCTATACAAGCTCCCATTTATGAAAGTCTGTAGCTTTTTGGTTGTTGTCTTTGTTGTTCTCCATGTTTCAGAGCCATATAATAGTACAGACTTGACATCTGAGTTGAAGATTCTTATTTTCGTTATTGCGTATAAAATGTATCAACTAAGAAATCTCACTGTTCTCATAATCTTCCTCGAATAGCAACATCTCCTTGAACGATTCAAGAACATTAAGCTTTACCATAACTATAATTAAGTAATTTACTGCAACAAAACGTTTGTGTGGGACGCACGGGACGGACATCCTTAGGGAGTTATATAGTATAATATAATGTTATTGTTAATCAGAGTCGATGTCATTGCACTCCGGGCCACCCCATGTATGCTCAGTCTCCCGCAGCAAATTGAATAGCTTATATTTATGTTACATTTAAATGAAAAGGTCAATAGTACAGATAGAATATGTTTACATTTACATCTCCACTGACTGAAAAGTGTTCACAATATAAATTGAATAAGTTTTCATTTATATCTACATTTGTTGAACAGTTTGAAACTTTCATTAATTTTAAAGTGAATATGCCTACATAGACATTTACACTGGTTTGAAAAGGTAAAGATTATACTTAGAATGTACATCATTTCTTTCATCTTTCCATCTCCGCCCCATATGGAACTTGGGGGACTACTTATGCTTTTAGTTCTCTTTAAGAAACTAGCGATAAAGCAGTCACCAGCCCTTGCAGTGGTGGTTCATAAAATCATCATTCTATATGCTGAGGTTGCTAGCCTCAAATGACTTGGACATGGTGGGCTCGCCCAGACTTTTTTGTTCAGATGAATAACCGCCAAATGCACCTGGGGCACTTTTTCCCCCACAAACACGGTGTTTCCGGTGGGTGTGTTTGGTTTATTTTTAAAAGAATTAAAAATTATTATGTAAAAAACAATTAATTCCCGAACAATGACCTCCGTGGTGTGTTTCAGGTTTTCCTTCCCTCCTCAACCACATCTCCAAGTTTTCCTTATTACCAAATGGAAGAGTTTTCGGTAAGTCCTTTCATACAAAAATACTCACCCACCCACGCCAGAAAGTCCGCGGTCAGGGAGAACGACTGAAACGCCCTGGGAATTCCCGAATTCGACACTTTGGTCGCAACACTATGCCGGGGTTGGATCACGGGCCGGCCCGGTTATGAGGGTCTGTTTTTGTACGTCGACTGGGACGTAGCTAACTTCTTTGTCTTTTTTTGTTGGGTTTGTTTCCGCATTCACAACCCCCGGAAGTTCCAAAGAATGCTGAGTTGTCAGCCTCATGGACCAACGAAAATCAATTTGACTCTCAGCCGTCCCTCCTCCCTATGCTCCCCATCCCACTCACCAACTTTTTCGTTAACATCAACCCCGATGAACTTTGTCCAGGTATCTTGCCCAAGTCAAGGTGTAGCTAAGGACTTATTTCGACTTATCGTGGTCTGGTGGCTTTCTGTGGGGCCACTCTGCATTGCTACCGAGGAGATTTTGAAAACCCTACCACATCACCTTGAAGTTTCTTAGTTATGGCTGCCGCCTAGTAGTGAGGACTTACACAAACCCAACCGTGTTTGTTTCTTTTTTTTTTTTTTTTTTTTTTTTTTTTTTTTTTTTTTTTTTTTTCGTTATTGTTTATTGGTGGGAAGTCTGCGCTGGTTCTGAGAGTGCCGGTCTGTGGGAGGGGTTAGAGGAGGCGTTGTCTTGGCTGTGGGTGTGGTGTTTTTGCTGTGGGCAAAGTTCCTGTGGTTGGCTGTGGTGGCACCCCCCAAAAGTCTGTCTGTGCTGGGTCCCTGTGGTGGCCACCCCAAGTCTGCCTGTGGCAGCCACCCCCCCCCCCCCGCTGTGTCTTGGTCCTGTGGATCCTGGCCCCCCCGCCCCTGGTCTGGTCTGAAGTGCTGCCGTACGGTGGGTGTTGGCCCCCCTGCCCCCCCCACCCCTGCCCCCGCCCCCCCCCCGGGTCTGCCTCCGTCCTGTCTGTGGGCCCTCTTGGTGTGTGCCACCCGAAGGTCTTGCCCCTGTGGATCTGCCTGTGTGTGGTGCTGTGGGCTGTAGAAAGTCTGTTGGTGGTCTGTCTTGTGGTGCTGTTCCCTTTTGTGTGCCCCGCATTCCTGGCCTGGCCGTGTCTGTGTGGGCTGGAGTCTGTCCTGGTGGTGGCCTTGGTGCCCCCCGTCTGCCTGCCCCCCCCTGGTCTGTGGTGGCCGGGGGCTGTGTCTGCCGGTCTGGTCCTGGTCTGCCCCCCCCCGGGCCCCGCCCCACAAGTCTTGCTGTCTGTGTGCTGGAGGAATAGTCTTTCCTGCCCCCCTGAGTCTGTGCTGCCCACCCCCCCGTTGCCCCCCCCTGTGGTCTGTGGGCCGTGTGTCTTCGTGCCCCCCCCCAGGTGCTGCTGCGCCGGTGCCTCTTGGGGTCTTGTGGCTCTGTCTGGGGTCTGTGTTGGTGCTAATCTGGGAAGGTCTGGTGTCTGGGCTGGGTGCTGGGTGTGCCCCCCCCAACCCCCCCCCCACTGTTGCTGCCCCCCCCCCCCCCTCCCCCCCGCCCCCCCCCCCCCCCCCCCCATCCGCATTTGTTTGTTACGAGGCTAATCAAGAAAGCCAGTCGTTTTCAAACATGCGTGTCGTGTGGGGAAATTTAAATTTTTTCCGACAGGGAAACATTCTGAGTGCATGATGCAAGAGGTCACCACTTCACAATATAGGTAATAAA
>JAMPIV010004658.1:0-178777 GCA_024509875.1 Oreohelix idahoensis
ACCAATAAACGTACAACATGTGCAACAGTGACTTCTATCATGAGTGGCATGAGTGTTATTATCACCAGTGTTTGACAACTCTCCAGTAACCATTCTTCCATTCGCGTTACTACTGACAGTTACAACACTCCACTACTCTTTGTCAACTTTCCTTGTCAATGGCTTTCAATACATTACAGACCAAGTCGAACCTATGTTGTCCACCACTAGTGTTTCGGGTTAGTTGAGTGTGAACCATTACAACAATCACATGAACACCAGCAAAAAACTACCATGCTTCAGAAGCCATAGAGCAGAATGTCAACTAAGTTCATCGAAAAAAGATGGCTAAGGTGATACCACCCAGGTCCTGTCAGATGTAGCACCTGTACTGCAAAAAGAAAAGGCAAAACTTACTTCCTGCTGTCCTTTCAAGTCAGTTGTGTTGAAAGAGTACAAAGTTGAAAAGGCCAAGGCTTGCAATTATGCTTCGTAAGCGAGTCCCCAGCATGATGACGTGGAGGCCCAACGTTCTTCCTTCTCTTATTATTGTTCTTCTGAGTGTTTCTTTTGGTCTTCCTTTTTTCCTCTTACCCTCAGGAACCCAAGTGAGCGCCTGTAGTGGTATTCTGTTTTGCATTCGTAGGACATGACCGATATATGACCATCGTCTTTTCCTTATATAGTCGGAGACATATTTCTGCCTAGAGTCTTCTCTTATTTGTCGATTAGTCTTGAATTCTTTCCAACTGATGTTCATGAGTTTTCTAAGACATTTGTTCTCGAATGTATTCAGCTTGTTCTCCAATGATTTTGTTATTTTTCCAACTCTCACAGCCGTATGTTAACACTGAGATAACATTTGAATTAAACAGACGAAGCATGGTATGTATATTCAATGATCGTAAATTTCCAAATGTTAGATAATCTATTGAAGGCGCTAGCTGCCAAAGCAATTCTAGTATGGATTTCTCTTGTTGTGTCACCATCCTGAGTCATTTTACTGCCTAAATAATTGAAACTTTCAACTTTCTGTAGTTTTTCTTATTATTTATTGCTTCTTGGGATTGTCTTGGTGTTGAACTTAAGAATGCTACATCATCTGCGAAATCCAGGTCCCCCAGGAATTTTCCATTTGTCCATTTTATACCCAATGTTCATTGTGGGTATAGTTTCTCATAACCCAATCAATAGCTATTCCAAAAAGTAGTGGTGACATAATACAGCCTTGTTTCACCCCTGTTTCTACTGTAAACCATTCTGTATTCCCTTTATTTGTTCTACCACAACATCTTGCATTTTCATATAGCGCTTTGATTATATTCACATATTTTGTTGGAAAACCATAGATTGTAAGTATCTTCCACAATGATGGGCGGTGTAGACTATCAAAGCTTTTTTGAAAATCGACGAAGGTGATAATAAGTGGCGATTGCCTTTCCACTGATTCTTCTATAATTGTTCTTTAGTGTGAATATTTGATCAATACATGATCGTTTCGGCCTGAAACCCGCTTGTTCTTCTCTGATCTTTTCGTCAGCATGCAATTTAAGTCTTTCTAACATCATGCAACATAATAATTTTCCAGGTACTGATAATAGAGATATACCACGCCAGTTATTACAGTCTGATAGATCACCTTTCTTCGGTAACTTTACAATAATACTGTCTTTCCATTGTTTGTTGTGGTGGTTGTTCTTCTTCTCTCCATACTTCATTTATAATATCTAAAATTCTCAAGAGGTTGTTGTCATTAACTGCTTTAATCATTTCCCCTGAAATTTCGTCAACTCCAGCAGCTTTAAAATTTTTTAATCTTTTAACGGCTTGTTTGATCTCGTCCAGCGTGAATTCATCGCAAGTTATTGGCAAGGTGGTTGTGAGTGTTTCATTATTAAAATCAGGTGTTACTGTTGGTGGTGGTCTGTTTAGCACCTCCATGAAGTGCTCAGCCCATCTCTTCATTTGTTCTTTTTCTGTTGGTATTGAATTCCCTAATTTACCTTTAACAGGTGTTTCCATAGCAGTAGGCTGGTGACATAGTTGTTTTTTTGTAATTCGAGAAAGGCACCCACTATTACCAGAGCTTGCAGCACTTTCAGCTTCTCCGGCCAGTTCATTGATGAAAAATTTCTTTTATCTCTTCGAGTTTTTTGTCTTCACTTCTTTATTTAACAAGTTATAAGTTAGTTTGCAAGATTCAACTGCATTATGTGTACTTGCCGCTAGTAGTTTAAGTTTTGCTGTTTTCCTTTCTTGTATTTTATCCCAAGTATCTTCTCTCATCCATTTTTCCTTTTTATGTACTAGGTATCCGGTGGTCGCTACAGCTGCTTCTGTCATTGCTGTTCTCAGTTGTTCCCATTTAGTATCGTTTGTCTTGGTGGTGATATCGTTGTCAATTTTGCCTAAAGCATCGAAATAGTTGTTCATTTTGACATTATATTCCTCCTTTATATCATTTGATTGCAGTCTGTGTACATCTATTCTTCTATTTTTATTCTGTTGGTATAACTTCTTCAGTTTAATTCTGAGTTTAGCTATGCGGAGGTTATGATCGCTTCCGATCTCTGCACCTCTGTATGCTCTGACGTCTTGAACTGATGAGCGAAATTTAGCGCTTATGCAGAAGTGATCTATCTGGTTCTTAGTTCTGCCATCAGGTGAATTCCATGTTATCTTGTGGATATTCTTATGTGGAAAGATGGTGTCTGCCACAACGAGGTTTGATATTTCACAAAGTTCTAGAAGTCTTTCGCCATTTTGATTCATACAGCCTATGCCATGAGTACCGAGATATCTTTGTACTCCATCGTTGTTGTCACCTACTTTGGCGTTAAAATCACCCATGACTGCTATTATGTCATGCTTGGGTATTGTGTTGATGGTACTTAGAAGTGCTTCATAGAAGTCATCTTTTGTGGTATCAAGAGCGTCGTTAGTTGGTGCATAACATTGTACAATTGAGAGCTTGAAAAATCGTGTCTGAAATCTAGCTAATATTAGCCTCTCATTGATAGGTACCCAGCTGATAAGCGATGCCGTGTAAGGTGGGAGTGCAAGGGCGATACACTTGGCGCCATAACAAAGTGCTAAATGAGCTTGCTGCGACAATATATCTGGCAAGGATGAAGGCGAATAGCAAACCCAGGCCAAGCACCGCAAATACATACTTTCTGAGGGCAGGAAAGTCAGCACACCCCAAACCGAGTAATCCTGGTAGCAGTTTATCATCTCTTCTTGACTGTGCAAACGACTGGGAGATGGCGATAGACCTACCTGGACGAGGGGCATATCCAGAGAGTATCAGAAAATCGCGGAGACGGCCGGATATAGTGCTTCATTCTTCAGCAATGCTTCAGGTCATACTGATTGAAGTGACCGTGCCATTTGAATCCAGATTAGACGAGCAACATTCGTTCAAAGCGGCCAAATATACTGATCTGGCCGCGGATCTGAGACACGATGGGTTCACTGCAAAGGTCATGGCTGTTGAAGTGGGTGCAAGAGGGCTTGTGGCTGCATCAGTGTATGATCTATTGAAACTGTTGGGGCTGAGGGGACAGTCGAGAACAATGGCACTGAAGAGGCTTAGTGAAACTGCCGAAAAGGCATCAGGCTGGCTGTGGAACAACCGCAATGGGCAATGGAAATCGTGACAATAAACGCTGCGGTACAGGAAACACAAGGAATTTTTCTAAGTCCACAATACGCTGAGTTTTTTAGTGTACTAGTGAACGGGCTGTGACTGAGCGGCAACAGGCGGTGTATATTATAGGGGTGTCCAGTGTCAGAATTTCAGTGGCGAACGCGCAATGGCTATACTCGTCTGCTTCGCGATGGTGTCTCAGTGTGTGCGACGGAACGAACGGAATAATTTGACTTTGCTTTGTTACTTTCACAATTGCCTCCACGGCTGGCGGAGTTGTGGATTAAAGTTGCTACCATAAGTGAAATGGGTTCATTTTCGATACAAGACAACAGGAGGCTGAGACGCTTGGGAGTCATTACCCAAGTGGGCCCACCCCCCTTAGAGTGTAAAGGAGTATATGGGCCGAAACACTTGTCGGACGGGGGGACTCCTTCTGATGATCAGATTGCTTCCTGTTGTATCGCTCTGTAAAGAGTTTCCTATCATATCTCCATACAAAGACGTATAAACACAGTAAGTACTTAATTATAACTATTGAAATACTGTACCATGCTGGATATTTACTAAAAATCTAAACCAGAATATTGAAAACCCAGTGCCTAAGATAGTAACAAGAAAAAACATAGATCAGCTAACGAGGCAAAGCTTCCATGTTTATAGCTGAAATGGTAGCAATAGTAAAAGTACTGGAACTAAGTACCTGGAAGTTAATTTTTGTGTCAAGTTGGGTTAGCTTTCAATCGTCTTTTGTCTATCTGTCAGCCTTTTCATGTCTGTGGATGTTGAAGTGAGATGTGATCCACCGTATGACAGCTCTTTTGAACTGATGACATAGTTTGTGGAGTGTTACTCTAAAAAAAAGGAGAACAAGCACAGAAGGCTAATTCACTTATTCATTAATTAATCTTCAGCTTCCTGAGAAGCATATGCATTCAACAATATAATTGTCAAGTCATCCTGGCATGTACCATCACTTCATGATAATTCCATGTTCTCCTGTCGAGTACCATTACTTCATGAACAGTCCATGTTCTAATCATAATTTAAATGTCTGTCTTCATTTCTCTTCTTCTAGTACATTTTGCACTAAAACTCTTATCTAGCAGATTTTAGAAACAAAAACTGCCTATCAACAAACAGTATGAGGGATACAGATTAGGTCATACCTACCACACTCTGCCCGCTGTCTCGTTGCCTAAGGATAACAAATTAAACTGCCAGCTTTCATAATAGAACCACCACAACAGTCACCTCATAAGTTTTAAAACAATTTAAAACGAGACTATTTTCTTCCTTCTTTTTATTTGTACACTCTCAGACCAGACGTCAACTTGAATGTTTTCAAAGAAAGCTGTAGTCATTTTGAGACTGTTTGAATCTCCGTAGAGCTTTTCCCCGAATGATACTGGTGTCGGCCATATGCACTTTTTATATTCCTCATATGTTGGGCAAGTTTTAAGCAGATTTTCAGCTGTTATTTTATCAGTGCCGCAGTTACACTGATCGGTAGTTTCCATCTGTAGTTTGTTGAATAAATGGTATCTCAATCTGTTGTGGCCAGTGCAGAGTCTGAAGACTACCACTTGTTCTCTTCTGTTGAGCTGGTTGTATGCCCCATTTTAGTGTATGACCTGGATGCTCTACATCCTACTTGTTTCTGTGTCTCTGATAACCTCTTTGCCTCCTCGAAAGTCATGGTTGTTTCAGGCTGAGATAGATTTAATTAAATGACTCACTCAGTCATGGAATGACATGAATTAGACCCAAATTCCAGGTCATAATTCCTTTCTTACTGCTAGATTTCCACATGAAATGTTTTTTCCACATGAAATGATTTCTTACTGCTAGATTGAAGTGCAGATCAGAAAACAGACAAAATCTATGTACATGCAAAAAAAATGAGTTAACAGGCAGAAGGACACAGTCATTGCCGGTTTGGAATCAAAAGAAAGTGCATTGTTAATGGGTCTTCAGGACATGATAGAAAGGTGGACAGAATACATCAAGGAGCTGTATGATGATGAAAGACCAGATCTGAAGGACCAGGGCAATCGTGAAATACTTGTGGCAGAGGTAGAGGTTTCCATGCGCCACATGAAGAAAGACAAAGCTCATGGACCAAATAATATAACTGTAGATGAAATGGAAGCTTTGGGAGACTTTGGAGTAGAAGTGATAGCAAAACTCTTAAATGACATCTACAGCAGTGGTCAAATACCTGATGATCTGCTAAAGTCCATATTCATAGCTTTACCAAAGAAACTTGGAGCCATGTAATGTGAAGAACATCGCACTATTAGTTGTATGAGTCATGCGACCACAATATTAATGAATAATCATGAGAAGAGCGTGTGGCGTAGTGTAGGAAGGATAAGAACACATAGCAGTAGAAATGATAGAAATGAATTAAGTGGAAATTTTCCCTGGATCACCCAGAGGAAGATTTGGCTCAAGAAATCCTGTTGGGTTTCTCCACCGGCTGAAGAGGGACGAAGAGTGTAAATTCTCCTGACTAGACAGGTCTGGAAAAATTTGTAAGGAGATATTTGATCTCTCGCTACTGTAGTCCCATTCTCAGTTATCTATTATTAGTATCCTAAATGATTACTGGGATTATATTATATTTTACGAGGCCCCCCTCCCCTACAAAGGAAGATAAACATCAGACAATAAGTAACATCTAATAGAAGAAACAAGGCATGGTGTACAATACATACACCCAATTGGTTTATTAAAATTAAAATGAATGGATGATGAATGATGGTATTGTCGATGGAAATAATGTGTATGCGGTATGTTATATGTCTCACAATTCAAGTATTTTTCATCATTTACTGGCTAAAGATATGGCATTGACACGATGAGTTCCCTTTTCATAGGAACTTATCTTTTCAGCCCGTGGCTGATAGTGAAGCGTGGTAGGTTGTCCTGTCTCTTTATGACATTGCACTGGGTAGGTCTCAAATGGTTCGGATCTGCCTTCACTGTGTTCTACTCAGTATTCTTCTCTGAGATTGGACTGTCGTGCAAGGCTTCTCCATAGACTACTCAGAGATTGGACTCTAATCAGCAATTTTGACACGTGGCTTAAAAGTGTTTTAACGCATGAATTCGCAGCGGTCTTAGGTTAGGTCTGACTATCTCGTCTATCTGGATGCAAGTGTAAATGGCCGTGTTTGGCGCAACAATGACATCGTTAATCTAAAAAAAAGTATTAGACGCTAGGAGAATATCAACGAGTGAAATGTTCCATGTATTTATTTTTCAGGCTTTCCGATCATGCATTGAAGATGAAAGAAAATGGTGTCTCGTAAATTAAAAAAAAAGAGAAGATTGGGCCAGTCGTCCCACAAAAACCTGGTCAAGTGTGACGTTCGGTCCAACTCCTCGGGTCCGGTCCTTCTCTTCCTTTACGGCTTCTCACGTATCCTCGTTGGCATGGGATGTTTACTAAAAAATCTGTCCCAGTGGTGTTCTTCCCAGGTAGGTATTCTGGGTTTCTTCCAGGTCTTCTTTGGATGCCTACGTCTGCAGAAATGCTTTCCTAGGTCCTGTAACTGGTCTACACTATGTGTTGAGGTTACCTGGTTACAATCTGAACACGACTTCACTTATTGAGCTATGTCTTCCACGATGACTGGCCAATAATAATGGGTGGCTATCCTTTGGTTTGTGGCACCATTACCCAGGTGTTCACTCAAAGTAGCAACGTGTCCCCATTCCAGAACTCTATTTCTATATGTGGATGGCACCACAATTTGTCCATGACATTTTAGCCCTCGGCCAGCCTTCCTGTGCAAGAGTCCATGTTCCATATAAAAGTCCCCTTTTCTTCGAGGGTTATGTGAGTTTGGCAATTTGCCAAAGCAAGGCCCCAATGTGCTATCAGCTGCTTGAGCCCTTTTCATCTTTTTTCGGGTGAATTTCTAATTTAGAGTCCTTCTCTAGGCATTTGGAGTCAGACCTGGTCTTGACGGCAGCCGTAACCACAGGCTTTACCGGTTCTCTTAAAAAGACATAATAGCGTAGCTGTTCTTGTGATGGTATCAGGGTCCCTTCTGAGGACGTGGCCAACCCAACTCCAGCGTCTGCCAGCTATGATGGTGTGCATGTCCTCCTGGTTACTCCGAATAAGTAGTTCTTGGTTGCTGATGGTTAACAACAGGATGAATAAAGCGAGAACAGCCTTTGCTGTTCTCAACTACATTTGGAAGTCTTCCCAGTACAGCACTAACACCAAATTAAGACTTTATGAGAGCTGTGTACTGGGAGCCGCGCTAGCGTAGTGGTTACAACACCGCTCTGGCGACCGGGTGATTCAGGATCAAACCCGGGCGACGGCATTTGAGGATTTTTCGTCGACCGGGAATTGGACTGGATTAACTCGAGACCTGGCGAGGACATTTGAAGGAGTGTTGTCGACCAGGGATAGGCGGCTCCTGAGCCGACCCAGCTGCAATGGGTACCTCCGAAAGCGGAGAGTATTTGCCTGAATGGCGAGGGACACCTGTCTCTGTACAAGTAAAAAGGGATACTCACGTAAAATCAATGTCAGGTTAGACATAGTAATAACCTGAGATTTCGCCTCGAGTATTAGCGGGCGTACGCAAAAAAAAAAAAGAGCTGTGTACTTTCTGTGCTTCTCTATGGTGCGGAATGTTGGAGAATAACAGAGAAGGAAATGTCAAAACTGTCCTCCTTCCACACAACCCGCCTAAGGAAAATTCTCCGAATCTTTTTGCCAAATAGATGAGATTAGATCGTCAAATAGTGGTTGGTATTGGTAGTGTCAATAGTGGTGTTGGTAGTATTTGGGCTCTGGTGCCTGACTGTGTTGTGTCGGCAGAGGAGATTAGATCGTCAAATAGTGTTTGGTATTGGTAGTGTCAATAGTGGTGTTGGTAGTATTTGGGCTCTGGTGCCTGACTGTGTTGTGTCGGCAGAGGAGATTAGATCATCAAATAGTTGTTGGTATTGGTAATGTCAATTTTGGTGTTGGTAGTATTTGGGCTCTGGTACCTGACTGTGTTGTGTCGGCAGAGGAGATTAGATCGTCAAATAGTGGTTGGTATTGGTAGTGTCAATAGTGGTGGTGGCATCTCAGGATGTGTACAACTCCTCTTATTTGGATTATGGTCTAGATCAGCGGTTCCCAACCTTTTTTCACTTGCGTACCCATTGGCATCCCATTTCTATAAATTTTACCCCTAATATTAGCAAAATATTTGAAATTAATATAGTTGCTGTTATTCAAAATTTATAGATTATAACCAGAAAAAAGGGGCCAACCACGGAATTTTAAAAAAAAATGTAATAAAAAGGTGAACAAACAGTGCGTATATTTTTACATTAAAAAAATCAGAAGTTACAATAAACATTAACACAATTAATTTATTAATAATAATAATAAAAACGTTGTTATTGTTAAAAGTTGAAATCACTTTTTATAACATATGTCACGTGACCATGACAAATGTTCAGTGCGATCCTTGAGCTTGTTTTGAGGCACATAGTTTTTTTTAAATCAGGTTCAAGTGATGTAAGATACAGTCTCAATTCTGGGCCTGCATTCAGTTTACTACGGTATTTATGTTTTATAAAGGTATAAGAAGAAAAAGCCCTCTCCGCCAGCTCAGTATTTGTAAATGGCAACAGAAACTTAAGCGCCTTGTAGGTCAGCTGTTCATATTCTCTGCTGATGTCTTCCCAAAAGTTAATAAGGAATTTTCCTTTGAACTCAGCTATTAAAGTAGTATCAGTCGAAAGTTCAATCAGCTTCTCTTTTTCGTTGATTGATAATGTGGCTGCTTGGAAATATTCTTCTTCAAAGGGATTTACAATCCAGTAGTTCTCTTTTCCAGGTTTCGGAAAGTACTTCTCGACAGATGATTTTAGCCCTTTCAAGGGTTCAATTATTTTCTCGCTCATTTCCTGGGAGAGGTGCAGCTCGTTCTCAGATAGGAAATTGTGCAGAGTTTAAAATACATCAGGCTGACCTTTTTCAATACACGATCTCCAAAAATCTAATTTTTCAATTTTGATTCAATTTTGTCTGAAACATTGAAGATCGTTACCGAGCTATTCTGAAGTGCCAAATTTAGTTTGTTTATTTGTAGGAAAATATCCGATAAGTATGCAAGACTCTGAAGCCAATCAAAGTCGTGTAACTTTGAAGTAAGTTGGAAAGGATGGTCTTCAAAAAAAAGTTGGACTTCATGTCTAAGTTCGAACAGCCGGGTAAGGACTTTACCACGAGAGAGCCACCTTACTTGTGTATGGAGGAGCAGGGTAGAATGAAGACTCTCCATCTCTTCACACAGTGCTTTGAAAAGCCTCGAGTTTGTGGACTTTGACTTTATATAATAAACCACTTTCACAGCTTCATCAAGAACGACTTTTAATTCACCAGGGAGGCGGTTAGATGCAAGGCTTTGCCTGTGGATGCAGCAGTGGCTCCAGGTTATATTGGGGGCTACCTTTGTGACACGAGCGCGAAGACCGGAGTAGCAACCTGACATAGACTTGGCTCCTTCAGTGCATAGTCCACAACAATTAGACCAATTAATGTCCTTTTCTTTGAAATAAGAATCAATAGCATGAAATATATCCTCACCTCTTGTAAGCCCTGACAGAGGATGACAAAGCAAAAGGTTTTCTTCAACTTCATTGCTTTTCAAATACCTCACAATAACAAGCAAAACAGCGAAATTAGCAATATCTGTGCTTTCGTTAACTTGAATAGCAAAGAATTTACTATTTTTAATTCTACTTATTATTGTCGCTTCAATATCGTCAGATATATCCTGCATTCTTCGAGAAATTGTATTGTTCGAAAGAGGGATAGCGTTCATTTTGCGAACATGTTCCTCTCCGAGCATGCACAGAACGGCATCTTTTATACAAGGAGAAATTAAATTCTCAGCTATAGTATGATTTTTACCACATTTAGCAATACGATAACTAATACGGTAGGAGGCTTCAACCGCATTTTCGTTATCTTTGTTAGCTGACGACAAGTACGATGTCACATTCTGTTGTTTCGATAGGCGCTGAAAAAAACTGCGTTCCTTGTTTTCATAACTGGGGTGTTTTGTTTGTAAATGCCGCAAGAGTAACGAAGGTTTCATGCTACCATTGGATAATACTTCCCGACACACTACACAGTGGTGCTTAGCACAGTCCTCATCTCCTATAAACGAAAACCCATACTTCATGTATTCGTCACTGTATTTTCTCTTTTTAGCTCTATGTAAAACTGAAGATCGTGTCTTTTCACTATCCTGCACCAAAGTCTTAGGAGTGTCTGAGAAGTACTTGGCAATTGATCCCATTCCACATTATGTTTCAGCTTTTTTACTGTGCTGGTTTTCAACCACTGATCAATATCTGATAATACATGAATTGAACAATCAATCACTTTAAGTTAAGTTAAAACAATGACAAAAACTACTATATATAGAAAAATTGTCTCACTGTCTCACGTTTGTAAAATTTGGGTCAAGAATCGACACTATTATTTCCGGGACATTAGACGTTTATAGATAGCGTGGAAGTTCAAACAAGTCATATTTTTGATGAAATATTCAACGGCACAACTATAATCCCATAGTCATCATAATGAAGACTATTGTGTAAAAATATTGTATTGTGGTCATATGAAACGCCATAGATTTTCACACACGCCAGTCCAAGCAGACAGCACGCCAGTGGCGCACAAGAAAAACGCGGAGATTGTCTCACACAGCTCATGTTGTATAGTATAGCGTTGAATTAATTTCACAACTTTTTTTTACACTGTTGACATATGTATCTTTTTTCCGCCATTACTCAATTTTTGTTCGCGTACCCCTGAATGTCCTGTCGCGTACCCCCAGGGGTACGCGTACCACAGGTTGGGAACCGCTGGTCTAGATCAACACAACCATCGTTGTGCATGTAGCCAATCTGCAGTAGTGTCATCGCTCGTACTGCTCTACCTACCTGGGGAACATTACATTCTTGCATTCCTGCCAAGGGCTGTCGTCATCATGCCCTACCGATGTGCCATTCTAGTGGGAGCCTACCCATGCTCCTTTCGTGGCCCTAGTACCGCTTGAAGGAATGCCGGTTACCGAAGCCTGCTGATCTGAGTGGTCCTAGAATAGACTGTGCAGAAAAGTAGACTGCTGGGTTCCTGAAGTGACGTAGTGAAGTGAACTGTGCTTGTATATTTTATGCATCACCATGCCAAAGGACGTTATTATCTGGCACTTGTGAAGAAGACATTATTGTGGATACGGTCGTTATTCTTGCTGTGGACAGTGCTGAGATAACACCGTGTAGAACATTGTTGGATGTTTTCAAGTTTGTGGTGACCTGTGTGTGATGTTTTCATCTACCATCATCTGTGTCTGAGAAGCTACGTGGAGGTGGATCGCTGAATCATCAGTTAAGTTATTGTTTGTACATCTGTGTATGATTTGTGTATTTTTGTCTTCTTTTTTGTTCTTCTCTTAAAATTTTTGTCTGTCTATCCATCTGGGACAATTTATCGTGCAGTCTGGTCTCTTAGAATAGTGGGACATTTCTGTTGGGGTCGTGGTAGGTTAGCATAAAGCAATAAGCATTTTGCTGGGTCAACGTCTGTTTCTTGAGGTATTCTTATTTGTTTTTTTTGTTGTTGTTCCTTTCTTTTGTTGTGTTTTTTTTTCCTCGTTTTCTTTGTAGAAACATAGTCTGTGCCTTTATAGGGTGTTAGTCAGTTACGTGGGATTTGCCATTCTGATTTCCTGTCACTTGGGGTCATTAGTATTATATTCTTGGTAAATCAATTGATATGTTATAAGTATATGAGTATATGATTATATATAATAATATAGATAATATATTATATATAAAAAGATAATATATTATATTATTTTTATATTCTATTTATTTATTTTTGTGTGTGGTCTCACTCGATTTGCCACTATGCCTTCACTGAAACACTTCATTAATTCACTTCGGTCTTCTATAACCACCTCCTTCAGCCTCTTACCACCTGATATATCTCGCACTGCAATTGATTTTGCATTTGCTACATTCAAGAAAACTAGATTCACTTGCCATCTCCACTTTATCCGCACCTGCCTCCGCCTTAAAGTTCTCCCTCATGGCTTCACTTCTCACTTCCACCCCTCGGCTGGCCTACTTCACCCTCGCAAACATCGCCTCTTACAGCGCATCGAGACCACATGTGGGTTCCAGCGTATGCGGGCTGTCGCAGCTATCCATTCCCGCCTCCTGGCAGATATCAGTGCTCAGCAGTCTCAGCTTCTACTTCGCTTACGTAGTCTCACCTCCAGCTACTTTCCTGCCTTCCCCATTATTCGCATTATTATCCATACCCTCAACCGACAACTGTATGATTTTTTTATCCGCCCACAAAAAGGACAAACTTTCCCGCCTCTGTCCTACCCCTGATACTGTCCCTGCCTCCTCTACTCCATCTCGTTCCCAGGTTGTTTGTATTCCCGCTGATCTTGCCCTCTCTGAGGGTGAGCTTTCGGTCCTCAGCAAGGGCTTGCACTTTGTCCCTCTCCAACCATCCTCTGATCAGTACAATCTCCTCCAAGATGTTCATCGGTTTCATTGCCGTCTGCGACTTCAGTTCCATTTCCACAACAGTGATGATCCTCAGAGATCGCAGGCTGAATCAGATGATGCCTTTGCACGCTTCGCTCCTCCCAAGAATAAGAATTTTACACATTCTCCTGGGGCTTCCCATGCTCTGGATTTATATATTCAGAAAACCCTCCATGACATTCAGCAACTCCAACCTCAACGCCTGCGTTATTCCAACCTTTCTTCTGATGAGTCTCATGCCCTCTTCTAGCTCCGCCGCAGAGATGACATTGTTATCAAACCAGCGGACAAAGGAGGTGCCATTGTGGTATGGCGCAAGGACCTGTACCTCGAAGAAGGTAATAAGCAGCTCACCAACAGCTCCTTCTACCAGCGCCGTGACAATGATGCGACAGTCCTCAACAATCGTCTGGTCCATGACACCATCAAAAGTCTTATCGCTCATAAGTCCTTACCTTCTAGCGCTTCTCATCTCCGTATTGACAATAGTTGTCTGGGTAAGCCTGTGTTTTATATGCTTCCCAAAATTCACAAACCCTCTAACCATGGGAGACCCATTGTCTCTGCCTGTGCTTGCCCTACTGAACATATATCAGACTTCCTCGATGGCATCTTCCAGCCTATTGTAGAGCAGCTTCCTTCCTTCTTAAAGGACACAAACCATGCTCTTACTACTTTTTCCTCTATCTAGCTTTCCCCAGACTGTACCTATCGTTTATTTCTGTTAGATGTTTGCTCGCTTTACACTTCCATTCCTCACTCTGATGGTCTCCGTGCTCTCCGGTTTTTCCTGGACCAGCGCCCACACCCCTCTATTGCTACAGTAACTCTCCTGCGCATTGCAGAACTTGTCCTTCGACTCAATTCCTTTGAGTTCAATGGACAGTTCTTTGACCAAATTAGTGGAGTCGCCATGGGCACCAAGATGGGTCCCAGTTATGCCTGCCTCTTTATGGGCTACCTGGAGTATCAGGTGTGGCAGCAGTATCCTGGACCTTTTCCATTGATGTATCTTAGATACATAGATGATGGCATAGGTCTCACTGATATGCCAGAGAATAACCTGAACCTATCTAGGTTCATTAACTTCATTAACAACTTCCACCCTGCGATCCAATTCACCTCTCACATCTCCACTGTCTCTGTTAATTTCCTCGACATCGTTGTCACCATCACTCCCCCCCACCTCACCCCTTCGGTGTACTACAAACTCACCGATGCACACAGTTACCTCCTTTATACTTCCTCTCATCCTCCGGCTTGTCGTGACTCCTTACCTTTCTCACAACTTCTCCGTCTCCGTCGGTTATGCCAAGACGATGACAACTTTCTATGCCGAGCACAAGAAATGTTGGACTTCTTTCGTAACAGACAGTATCCAGAGGATGTTCTTATCTCTGCCTTAGAGCGTGACCTCCCTATCTCACGTCTAGAGGCCCTCAAACCCCGCCATAACACCTCCTCTGATAGAGTCAAGTTAATAATGACCTATCACCCTCACAACACTGCTGTCAAAAGGATCCTGTATCATCACCTTCCTCTCCTCCAAGCTGACCCAAAGGCGCGGGAAGTGTTTAGTGAGCCACCCTTGCTGGCATATAGACTGGATAAAATTTTGAGGGACCTCCTAGTCCATAGCCGTTTGAAAACCGTCAACGATGGCCACTTTGGGACCAAGCCATGTAACCGAACACGATGTAAGACATGTCAGTATGATATCGAAACACGTTCAGTCTCGTTCCCTAACGCCAAGTTCACCATCACACATGGCTTCACATGTGAGTCACGCAACGTCATCTATGCTATTATATGCAAACGTTGCACCATTACTTACATCTGCCAAACGGGCACACGACTGGGCGACCGATTCTGCAGACACCTCTACGACATCTCTCAGTGTAAATCCACACCTGTGGCCATCCACTTCAATGGCCCGGACCACCACGGTGCCACTGACATCCAGGTGACAGCCATCAGATCCTGTTCCTCGGACGCCAACAGTCGGTTTCGCCAGGAACAACGCCTCATCCATCTTATGGGTTGCCTTAGACCACACGGATTGAACACCCAACACTCTTTTGTCTGAGACGCCTTTCTCTATCTAGTCCCTATTGTATTATGACTGTCTACTTTGATGTGATCACCCAATTTTTTTATATTTTTTTTTTAAATTTTATTTTAATTTATATATATATATATATATATATATATATATATATATATATATATATATATATATATATATATATATATATATATATATATATATATATATATATATATATATATATATATATATATATATATATATATATATATATATATATATATATATATATATATATATATATATGTATATATATATATATGTTTTTTCTTTTTATAATTTTTTTTTTTTAAATTTTTATATTTATTTCTATTATTTTTTATTTATATCTATTTATTTTATTTTATTTTTTTTCTATATCGCTTTTCCCTCACTTTATATATTATTATTATTATTTATTTATTTTTTATTTATTTATTTATTTATTTTGTTTCCTCACTCTTTTCCGGTCCTTATTTTCATTATTTCTTAATTTTTGTTTTTAATGTACTTTCGACTTCCGTTTTCCGGTTTAGTGGCAGCCATCTTGCTTCTGTGACTGGACATGTGACTGGACACAAGGGAGTTGTTTTTCTCTTATTTTTATAGTTTCATGTACTCTACTTAATTCTCATTTTCTTTCTTTCCCTCCTGTCTTGTTTGTCTGTCCCTGACGAAGGCCTTGTGGCCGCAACGTAAGTTTTTCCTGTCCTTTCTCCTTGTAAGACGTATTACTATTTGTGTTTTTTTTCCCCCCATTCTACAATTGATATGTTATAGTGTTTTGATTGCTTAAATGTTGCTTAGTTTGTTTTGATTGGCATGATTTAGTTAGTGGCTAGTTAAGGAGATAGCTCTCAGTGCTTCATTGTTAAGTGTAGTTGTTGTTCTAGTCTGCTGTGTTGAAGATTATATTTGTGAGTTCAAGGTTGGACGGGTGCCGAGTTTAATTATTTCTGTTCTTACTCGTGGAAAAAGATTGGATTAGACTAATCCTTTCTAGGGTGTGGCTGCATATGTTTAGTGGTGGAGTAAGGCAGACGGGTTTCCTGCGACTGCCATACTTAACATTCCAAGCTCAGTATTTGTTAGGTGTACTGGTGGGGTTTGTATTTACATTGTCTTGTACATTCAGTAATTTTATTGTTGTGTTTAAGCGGTGTTATCTCTCGTTCCTTCTTGCTATCTTGTAAATACTTTAACAAGTATCCCTTGTCTTCATCTGTTGTCAGTCACACATTGTATATATCAGTCTATCCCTGCTCATACCTTGTCTGTCATCTTTTCCCTCAGGACTGGGAGTTATCATAGTGTTGGGTGTGTGTCTTATCATCTGTGGAATGTTCATTTTTGCCATTTGTAAACATACTGAGTAGAACTGAAATACTGTCAGGGTACAGCACCAGGGTGGGTGCTAGTAGGATACTGTGGTGTAAAAGCTAACATATTTTTCAATTTTTTGGGCGGTGCCCCTTACAGTTGTGAGGTGGTATAGCATCAAGAGGTATTATCAGCTAGTGGGATACAACTATCGACTATAGTAAGGGTCTTCTCAGTTGTATCACAGAGACTAAGTGGTCATAAGGACCAAACCTAGAGAGTAAGGAGACATTAGCCAAGAGGCAGAGAACAGTCATACGGAATTGGGGGTTGAAGTGGATTATATATACATTGGGGAGCCGCGCTAGTGTAATGACTACGGCGTTGTACTGGCGACCAGGTGTTCATGGTTAAAACCCAGGCATCAGCGTTTGAAGAAATGTTTACGACCGGAAATTTGACTGAATAACCTGAACGGCTCCTGTGATAAACCCTCTGTGGATGGGAAGGAGCGAAGCTCCTGACCGGGTTGGAAGGAAAGTCCTCAGGTTCCCCAGCCCCGCAAAGACATGTCATTAGGCCAAAGGGCTGAAAGCCCAAGTGCCGCTTGTTAAGAAATATATATATATATATATATATATATATACATTGAGGGTGAAGTGGGTTATATATATATATATATATATATATATATATATATATATATATATATATATATATATATATATATATATATATATATATATATATATAATGTAATTGTACTGTGAGTGGTGATATTGCTTTGTAAATATTATTACTGCATACTTTGTAAGCAGAGAGCTATGTGTTGATATAGGTGAGGTGGTGTATAGTACATATTATTGAGTAGTTGCATGGAAGCACTGAATTAAATTTCAGACAGTGAGATTCTTTAGTAAAAGAAGCAGAGTTATAGATAATATTGAGTATCGTGAGTGTACATCATGGACTTAGAGGGTTTCATTCAGATAGGCAAATAATGTGGGTACACTGGGAAAGAACTGATGGATTTTGCCAAGGCAGAATACCAGTCAGAGGAAAATCAAAAAGCTTTGAAGAAGAACATTGAGAAGCAGAAGCAGGAAGAGAAGGCAAAGATTGAGAAGCAGAAGCAGGAAAAGAAGGAAAAGATTGAGAGCAGGAAAGAGATGCTCGAGCTGAAGAGTTAGAGCTCAAAAGAAAAGAGTTCAAAACACAAGAAAAGAAGATGAAAGAAGAGAATGAGTTCGAATTACAAGAAAAGTTAGAATTGGAGAGAATGAGAGTAGCTCTGGAGGAAAAAAAGACTAGAAGCTGATAAGGAAATACAATTAAAGAAATTAGAAGTGGGTGCGAGTGGTCAGGACTCTACTTCGAGGGAGTCTCATCGTCCCTTTAGGCTGTGTCTGCCGAATTTTAATGACAAAATTGATAGCTTAGATTTTTTTCTTGAGAGATTCGAGGCCGCATGCATGGCCTGGAAGGCTAAAAGAGATGAGTGGCCATCTCTGTTATCCACATTGCTAGTGGGGGCTGCGATGGAGACTTTTTATAGCCTCCCACTGGAAAAGCAGGCAGATTATGACAATGTGAAGGAACGGTTGCTCCGGAAATTCAGTTTGACGGCTGACGGGTACCGGACGCGGTTTAAAAACACTATGCCAAGTGCAGACCAAAACTTCAAGGACTTCATCTCGAAGATCAAACTCCTGCTGAATAAATAGAATTGAGTTGGAAGGAATTACTAAGGACTTTAATGGCTTGGTTGATCTAATGCTACGGGATAAAGTGTTGTCATTTTGTCCTACTGAGTTGGTAGCATTTTTTGCAGGAACGACAATCTACAGATATTGCTTCTATGGTCCGATTAGGGCACCATTATGTCCTGGCCCAACCGGGCAAACCTATCTAGCAGTCTGGTCTGTCTGACACCTTAGTTGCAGGCGTGGGCAAAGTACAGCGCCAACCTTGGCAACGTCAGATGGGGAGTGCTGACAGGTCACCAAGGCAAAGGTTTGGTAGGTCGCCCCGTCCATATCAGTCAGGCAGGGGCAGTTATGAGAATTTTAGACCACAGCGGAATTTCCAGCCCAGGTGGAACAACCAACACTCTGGTCGCGATAGTGAAGGAGAAGAGCACCAAATGCTTAAGCAAGTGCGCTTTGATGAGTCTCAAAAGGAAGATAGGCACTATAAAAAAAACACGTCAAGCAGAGGAGTGGATCCTCAGACAGTCAATCTTCTGACTCCGAAGTGCAATTGTCACCGGGTAGCAGTACTAGCAGGAGTCTGTATGGCGAATCAAAAAGGGAATGCAGATGTTCCATTTGTAATGGAAGGGGTCATTATGCTGAAGTGTGTACTACCCCAATTGAACACGCAAATTCTGCGTTTGTGTTGAACACAGTCAACAGCGAGGACTGTGTGGGGTGTCGTCCTCTATTTAATTCGAACGAGAATATAGTGTTACACTGCAGGCTTGCGGTACCATGTCTGTCAGCAGTCCATGAGCCTGGCAAGGTGGCACTCCACAAAGGTGTGATGGAGAAGAAACCAGTCTCGGTGTTGAGGGACACGGGATGTACCACAGCTGGGGTACGTTGTTCGTGCATTGACGAATCCTGCCTTGCAGGCAAAACTGTAAAGTGTACTACATTTGGTGGCAAAGTCGAGTCTTACTCGTAGGCGTGTATTAATGTGGACGCCCCGTTCATAACAGGTAGAGTGAACGCATTTGTCCTCGAGAACCCAGTCGCTGATTTAATCGTCGGCAATGTACGGGGAGTGCAAAACGCCATGGGATTGGCTGGAGCAGAGGCTCAGCAATACCAAAGACCCGAGGCGGACGATCAGGGGGCCGAGATATCACCGCTTGAGGAGAAAGTACATCTTGGACGGGGTTCACTGCAGGCATCCAATGGTTCTCAGAGTCCTGTGCCAAGTCACAGGGAGAGAAACCATGAATGTTCGTCTGAGGTCCTGACAGCGACTGACCGCGCGGTAGGGGTTTGCAATGTCCCCCTGAGTGCTAGTTGGCACAAACTCAGATGAGTGTTTAATGAAGTCGCACCAGTGAAGTTCGTGAAGGTTGTGTCATTGCGAGATAGTACAAAGATAGTGAGAGTTTCATTCGCGAATAAATGGGGTGCGCGTAATGCAGTCAGTTGAAAGCACGTGTCATTGCTTCAAAACCACCTGCTGATAGTCCAGCAGTAGCAAAGGATAGGTATCAGGTTTGCATTCAGTAGGGTGTTTCAGTTAACGCAAACCAAACTGTAGAGTCTGACCCATGGCACCAGTACTATTCTGATAAAATATAAGTTGTTTTGTACAGCTTTATAATGTAGTAGCAGATGCTCTGTTTGGGTTATAATGTTGTGGGAAGGACAGGAGCGGGTTGTGGTGAAGTGGTTACATGTGAGAGTGGGGAGCAAGTAATTGCAACCACGGTAGAGATGTCTTATGTACTTTAAAGATTTTGTTTGTGCAAAATGCCATGCTAATGAATTTCATGTAATATGGCGCCATAAAGACAATTTACTATATGGTTGAATTTTGTGACAAAAATCTGTTGGTGCTATTTAGTGATCAACTGTAACGTATGCCTATGTAGGAGTTACTATTAGTATACAGAACACTGTGTTATGGTGGACCAGGGGAGGACAGTCGTGTCATTTGTCATGACTGCCAGAACCTTGGATAACCCACTCCTACTTATGTTGTTTTGTTTTGTCTGGATGGTTGGAGAATGCAGTAACGACAATGGTAGGAAAGTACTATGGCACTCTCTTTCATATGAGGAGATGCTGTTAGTGGCATATGGTCGTCCAAACTTCTATGGGGTGTCGGGCGAAGCTTCCTCCGATGGAAGAAAACTGTTTTCATTCTTAAGAGGGGGGGGGGGGGGGGGGGGGGGGGTGGGGGATGGCACGGCCCTATTTTGCAGTTCATCTTATGTCGGGTGTTCGGGGAAAAAACCAGCCGGGTGAGGCCAAGGTGAGCCGAACTGGTGGGTCATGTGACTACCGGTAGTCGGGGGAAAAGGCACAAAATTAGGGAGTCGGAAACTAGCCTTCGTCCAGAGAGGACGCATATTCCTTTTTGCCAACAAGATTGCTGAGTAGTTCAGGTTATGGACTATTAACTGAGTGCTTGCCATATTTCTGTTCTTGTGGATAATTACGGTGTAATTCTAGAGCAATGTAGTGTCTAGTTGGTATTATCTACAGGCCGTAGTTTAATAAGTTGTCAATGATTTGAGTGTATCATAGTCACAGTTTTGCCATTCAGGTGAGCGATATTCATTGCAGTGTTTTCAGTGTAAGTCGTACTGTCGTGTATGATGCTGATAGATGAAGCTGCTAAGGCAAGTGTACTATGGTATTTCATTATAATATTTGATGCATATATTGGCCGTGTGAGGCCTTATTGTATTGTGCATATTATTAAAGGGAAGTTCCTGTTAAAGGTGTTCATGTCTATTGTCAGCCATTGTTGTGTGGTTGTAGCCTTGGAAGAATGAGCCGTTAGTTATTATTATAAGTCCACATTGCAGTGGTGTAACCAGTGAAGTGTTCTCCACAGTAAATGGTTCTTGACACACACTGAGCATAGGGGGATCATTTGAACCCCAAACTTAACTCCAGATTTTACCAGGTTGGCCATGAGCAGGAAGATCTCACAATGATTGAATGAATGGTTAACAGGTGTTGTAGCTGTGAGGTGGCCCAGTGTTGGATGTCACAATGATTGAATGAATGGTTAACAGGTATTGTAGCTGTGAGGTGGCCCAGTGTTGGATGTCACAATGATTGAACGAATGGTTAACAGGTGTTGTAGCTGTGAGGTGGCCCAGTGTTGGATGTCACAATGATTGAATAAATGGTTAACAGGTATTGTAGCTGTGAGGTGGCCCTGTGTTGGATGTCACAATGATTGAACGAATGGTTAACAGGTGTTGTAGCTGTGAGGTGGCCCAGTGTTGGATGTCACAATGATTGAACGAATGGTTAAAAGATGTTGTAGCTGTGAGGTGGCCCTGTGTTGGATGTCACAATGATTGAATGAATGGTTAACAGGTGTTGTAGCTGTGAGGTGGCCCTGTGTTGGATGTCACAATGATTGAACGAATGGTTAACAGGTGTTGTAGCTGTGAGGTGGAACTGTGTTGGATGTCACAATGATTGAATGAATGGTTAACAGGTGTTGTAGCTGTGAGGTGGCCCAGTGTTGGATGTCACAATGATTGAACAAATGGTTAACAGGTGTTGTAGCTGTGAGGTGGCCCTGTGTTGGATGTCACAATGATTGAATGAATGGTTAACAGGTGTTGTAGCTGTGAGGTGGCCCTGTGTTGGATGTCACAATAATTGAACGAATGGTTAACAGGTGTTGTAGCTGTGAGGTGACCCTGTGTTGGATGTCACAATGATTGAACGAATGGTTAACAGGTGTTGTAGCTGTGAGGTGGCCCTGTGTTGGATGTCACAATGATTGAATGAATGGTTAACAGGTGTTGTAGCTGTGAGGTGGCCCTGTGTTGGATGTCACAATGATTGAATGAATGGATAACAGGTGTTGTAGCTGTGAGGTGGTCCAGTGTTGGATGTCACAATGATTGAATGAATGGTTAACAGGTGTTGTAGCTGTGAGGTGGCCCAGTGTTGGATGTCACCATGATTGAACGTATGGTTAACAGGTATTGTAGCTGTGAGGTGGCCCTGTGTTGGATGTCACAATGATTGAATGAATAGTTAACAGGTGTTGTAGCTGTGAGGATGCCCTGTGTTGGATGTCACAATGATTGAACGAATGGTTAACAGGTGTTGTAGCTGTGAGGTGGCCCAGTGTTGGATGTCACAATGATTGAACGAATGGTTAACAGGTGTTGTAGCTGTGAGGTGGCCCAGTGTTGGATGTCACAATGATTGAACGAATGGTTAAAAGATGTTGTAGCTGTGAGGTGGCCCTGTGTTGGATGTCACAATAATTGAATGAATGTTTAACATGTGTTGTAGCTGTGAGGTGGCCCTGTGTTGGATGTCACAATGATTGAACGAATGGTTAACAGGTGTTGTAGCTGTGAGGTGACCCTGTGTTGGATGTCACAATGATTGAATGAATGGTTAACAGGTGTTGTAGCTGTGAGGTGGCCCTGTGTTGGATGTCCTAATGATTGAACGAATGGTTAACAGGTGTTGTAGCTGTGAGGTGGCCCTGTGTTGGATGTCACAATGATTGAATGAATGGTTAACAGGTGTTGTAGCTGTGAGGTGGCCCTGTGTTGGAAGTCACAATGATTGAACGAATGGTTAACAGGTGTTGTAGCTGTGAGGTGACCCTGTGTTGGATGTCACAATGATTGATCGAATGGTTAACAGGTGTTGTAGCTGTGAGGTGGCCCTGTGTTGGATGTCACAATGATTGAATGAATGGTTAACAGGTGTTGTAGCTGTGAGGTGGCTCTGTGTTGGATGTCACAATGATTGAATGAATGGTTAACAGGTGTTGTAGCTGTGAGGTGGTCCTGTGTTGGATGTCACAATGATTGAATGAATGGTTAACAGGTGTTGTAGCTGTAAGGTGATCTTGTGTTGGATGTCACAATGATTGAATGAATGGTTAACAGGTGTTGTAGCTGTGAGGTGGCCCTGTGTTGGATGTCACAATGATTGAATGAATGGTTAACAGGTGTTGTAGCTGTGAGGTGGTCCTGTGTTGGATGTCACAATGATTGAATGAATGGTTAACAGGTGTTGTAGCTGTGAGGTGACCCTGTGTTGGATGTCACAATGATTGAATGAATGGTTAACAGGTGTTGTAGATGTGAGGTGGCCCTGTGTTGGATGTCACAATGATTGAATGAATGGTTAACAGGTGTTGTAGCTGTGAGGTGACCCTGTGTTGGATGTCACAATGATTGAATGAATGGTTAACAGGTGTTGTAGCTGTGAGGTGACCCTGTGTTGGATGTCACAATGATTGAATGAATGGTTAACAGGTGTTGTAGCTGTGAGGTGACCCTGTGTTGGATGTCACAATGATTGAATGAATGGTTAACAGGTGTTGTAGCTGTGAGGTAACCCTGTGTTGGATGTCACAATGATTGAATGAATTGTTAACAGGTGTTGTAGCTGTGAGGTGACCCTGTGTTGGATGTCACAATGATTGAATGAATGGTTAACATGTGTTGTAGCTGTGAGGTGACTCTGTATTGGATGTGGCGATTCCTTCCGAAAGCCCAGAGCATTAGCACAGAATTCCAGACCTGCATATCTGGAGAGCCCCCTAGATGGCAGAGAATGCCACCCCTCTCCCCCTGGACATGAAACAAGATGTGAAGATTCTTTAAATGCATATCAGGCCAGGACAGAATGCCAGAGAAAGAAACTGTAACTCACAACTCCAACTCAACAAGTTTCTGAATGGCAGAAAAGCCAAAGGAAAAAAACTTAGATCTACAGTGCAGATAATGTCAAGGATTCTTAAACTTGGCATTGGCTGCAAAAAAGTGATAAGCTCAGCAGCCCTAGTTAGCAACAACATCAACAGACAGTAAGAGATACAAGTAGCCTCGAGTATGTTGCTACCAACAACTAAGTATTCACTGATAACATTCAGAAGCTCACATACAATATGTGGTCACATAAAAATTTAAGGTGTCAAACAATCAACTTTCAAAGATAAAGCAACAGAGTTTCAAAGGTACGGTAAAGTAACAGTTTCAAAGAAAAAAATAACAAAGTTTCAGAGATAAAGTAACACAGTTTCAAAGATAAAAAACACAGTTTTAAAGATAAAGTAAGAGTTTCAAAGACAAAGCAACAGAGCTTCAAAGATAAAGTAACAGAGTTTCAAAGATGAAGCAACAGAGTTTCAAATTTAAAGTAACAGAATTTCAAAGATAAAGTAACAGAGATGAAACAACAAAGTTTCTAAGATAAAGTAACAACATTTCAAAGAGAAAGTAACAAACCATGATAAAGAACTCACCCTGAGAAATGACTCATATGACAGATCTCATGTTGTATGTGACATATTTTGTTATGAGACATGTGTAAATAAATGTTGTATTCTGGTTGTCTGTTTTCCAAGGCACAATAGTGCAGCCCAAGAGTAAGACCACTGTACTCTACCAAGCATGTAGTAAAGACAATTGAGGAGGGTTGTGCATGACATAAACATCCTCATAATGTAAAATGAAATGCCACAGATAACATTACAACATGAGCACATATAATGTATACTGTTCAAAAAAAAAAAAAGAAATGCATAGCTATCCAAGGGCGCGTTTTTATGAGTTTGTAAGTAAAATTTGGTGCTAGGGTATATAAAAACCAGCCTCAAATGTTCTTTACAGTGACAAATACACGTGTTGACCTGAATTGCGTTCGTTTTTGTAATCATTACAACGCAGTGGTCAATAGTGTTTATGACGCAATTTTTGACCACAGCTCATCTTGCGTGCACATGAAAGCAACAAAATTTGGGGTGAACACTATTCACTGACTACGCAACTGAAACCCTTTAAAAGGATAACGCTACACACAAAAATTCAGTTCATTTTCAAGCAGACATTTATGGCGTCTCTAACGATAAATTTAAGGAACATTGCTATTGGCCGACTGCATGCAGGCGAAATTCAAAGCCAGGCATCTAAACGTGCATCAGAGTACCATCAGTCGACTTTGGCACCGGTTCCAAGCCACTGGCTCAGTTGAAGACCGGCATCGCAGTGGACGACCCAGAGTGACAACAGAAGTGGAGGATCACTTTATTTGGCTTCATCACCTCAGAGACAGGTTTACAACAGCTTCCTCACCTGCCCAGTCATTGCCTGCAAGACGCCATGTGTCTGATCAAACTGTCCAAAATAGACTGCATGACGCTGGACTTTGGGCACAATGACCTCACCGAGGTCCTGTCTTTACGCGCCGCCATCGCCAAAATCGACTTCTTTGGGCCAACCAGCATCGTCCCTGGGCAGCTGACAATCAATGGAGAAGTGTCTGGTTTAGTGACGAATCTTTCTTTTTGTTGCAGTGTCATGATAGACAGCGTAGAGTCTACCGTAGGCGAAATGAACGTTTTGCCAAAAATTGCGTTGATGAAGCTGTGCCGCACGGTGGTGGAGGTGCAATGGTGTCGGGAATGATCAGTTACAACGGAAGGAGTCAATTGGTGCACATTGAAGGAGGCTTGAATGCGCAACGATACATCAATGAAATTCTTCGACCCCATGTCCTTCCACTTTTGGCTGCCCAAAGGTCTGTGTTTCAACAGGACAACGCCAGACCACATTGTGCACGGTTGACTACGCAGTTCCTGATTGCCAACAACATTCTCACCCTTCCCTGTCTCCAGATGTGAGTCCGATTGAGCACCTGCGGGATAAGCTGCATAGACGTGTTTGTCACCGAGACGTTGCTCCAGCCAATCATCGTGATCTGTTCCAGGCACTCCAGGAAGAGTGGGCAGCCATCCCACAGGCCCACAGCAGACATCTGATCGCATCCATGCCCAGGAGATGCTAGTCGCTGATCGATGCAAGAGGAGCCACACACCATAAAAACTCTCGTGACCCAGATGCAAAACAACTGTCAATTGATTGGTTGAACCCTAAGGTATTCTTGTGTTTAATTTGAACAATTAACTCATTAAATTAAAAAAGTTATTGAATGTCAAAATTATGGCTATGTGTGTGCCTTCAGTAGCTATGCGTTTCTTTTTTTGAACAGTATATTTTGGTCAAGGTTTTGGAGCTGAGCCTCAGAGTTGGAGCAGAGCAGTGGGCTTTTGCCCAGAGCTGGAGCATAGTCAATTTTAAATGCTGCGCTGCTCGTTTCTTTTTTCATTTTCAATCCAAAAAGAATGATATTATACTACATTTTGAGAATGTTTTTATTTTGCACATATTTTCAAGGTTAATTTAACTTGGAAAAAACAAAATTTTTAATTTAAAAAAAATTGTACACCTGTATGACAGAAGATCTCCAAGTTTGAGAACCATGCAATAGATCAACAAAAACAACAACCAAAAAGCTACAGATTTTCATAAATGGGTGTTTCCGTAGAACAGAAGGATTAAGTGGTATGACAAGATCATTAATGTGGAACTGGTGACAAGAACCAGACAAGTGCCAGTGGAACAAGAGATGAGAAGAAGACAATGGCGATGGATAGGACACACACTGAGGAAACCTGTTGATAGCATTACAAGGCAGTCCTTGTTCTGGAACCCCCAGGGCAAGAGAGGCAGAGGGAGACCAAGGAACACATGGAGAAGGGAACTGGAGACAGACATGAAGGGGATGAAGATGACAAAGAAAGACCTTGACCTGATGTCACGTGACAGGAAGACTTGGTACAAGTTTGTTGAAGGCTTATGCCCCGTGGGGAGATGAAGAATGATGAAAGATCAGCTTGGACTATATTCAACCTAACACGACATTTTTGTCTTATTTAAATGTTGGTTTAAATACTGTACTCTGGTTCTGGGCACTCCAAAGGAATTAACACATCAAGCACAGAGCCACTTCTCAGCTCTTCCTACCTATCACTGGGTTCATAGTGAGATCTTTCTACACGCTGTCAACCAGGTCAAAGCCAAAGAATCACGTCTGGGGCTCAAGTGACTTCTCCAAGCTTAGTGTGCAATTCTGGGTTCTCAACATGTTTCACCACAGGGGGAATCCCTGGAAGTGTATGGATGATTTAAAGAGTCCATTAGCATGTAATTAGCTTCACAGACAGAGTTCACTTCCACATTTGTATATTGTAGCATTGTGCATATAAAAATGACTCCAGATATGTGCCTCTTTGTATCTAAATAATGAGTGAAATGGGAATGATGATAGTGACAATGATGATGATGAATCCTTTAAAAGATGACTTCAAAAAGTAAATAGATAAACAGTTGTCACGTGTCGGTTGACTTGTACAGTTCATAATTGTAGTGAATTATTATTCCAGACTGCCATCAATGGTACCTATACCTTGTAGCGGTATGGCAGCTTGCGTACCCTGACAATCCCCAGAGCTATGCCAGTGGGAGTTTTACTCCTGGTAGGTTCAACCAAGCTGGACTGGTCTGTGTGGGTAGGGGTCAGACAAAAGCTGGTACCCTGGTCCTCCAGGTTGGGGGTTTTAGCATAGGGCTGACATCCCTGTCTATGTAAAAAAACAATGAAGTTACGGAAGCAACAATAAATGAACAAACTTTGCTGCGGGATGGACATTCGGAGTCTGTGGCTCGCATGACTGTCAGTGGTGAAAGCCGAAAGGAAGCCACTGACATGAAAACGGATGTCCTGACCGCAAAACAGGATACAAGAATAGGATTTTGGAATGTCAGGACAATGAACGAGACAGGTAAACTAAGACAGGTCACGGCAGAAATGAGAAACTATAGGTTACACATCCTATGGATAAGTGAGAGCAGATGGACAGGGGCAGGAAAAGTTAAAACAGCAACAGGAGAAACAGTACTTTACTCTGGAAGAGAGGATGGATAGCACAGTGAAGGCGTAGCCATTATTCTACAGAAAGGGATAGAAAGGACATTACTGGAATGGAAACCCATCAACAACAGACTGATAAGATTAAGATTGAGAGGGAGATTCACCAACACTACAATAATACAATGCAACGCACCAACGAATGATAGCGATGAGGAGGTCAAGGATGAATTCTACCAACAACTGCAGAAAGAAATGGAAGACACACCTAGATATGATTTCGTTATAGTAATGGGAGACCTCAATGCAAAAGTTGGTACACGCAATACATATAATGAAAGAACAATGGGGAAATGTGGCAGCGGAACAGCAAACAAAAATGGGGATAAACTAATAAGTTTATGTAGCATTAACAGCCTGGTCATTGGAGGAACACTTTTCCCACATAAAGAAATTTACAAATTAACATGGGAATCACCAAATGGTTGGGACAGAAACCAGATAGACCACATCATGATTAACGGTAGATGGAGACATGCATTACAAGATGTGAAGGTAAGAAGAGGTGCAGATGTGGGAAGTGATCACCATTTAGTAGTAGCAAAACTGAAAGTGAAACTAAGAAGGGCTAGACCAACTGTAACAACTACACAGAAAAGGTTTGACATCAGCAAATTGAAGGACCCCCTTACCAGAAAAGCTTTTATGGCCGACATTAAGAAACGATATCAATTTGCCAAAAGCCAGGAAAAGACATTGACTGATGATATAGACCAGAATTTCAACACCATTTTAACAATATATAAAGAAAGCAGCAAATCATGCTTGGGATTCCAGGAAAGGAAGAAGCAAGATTGGATAACACTAGAAACACTAAACACCATAAAGATGAGAAAGGAAATGAAAAGAAAGAAAACAGAAGCGAAGTCCCCCAGGTTAAAGCAACTATATAGCGAACAGTACAGTCAGCTGGACAAGGAAGTTAAACGCCAAACCTGAGCCAAAAAAAGGAATTTCCTAGACAATCTTGCAAGACAGGCAGAGGAGGCAGCACTGAGAAATGAACAAAGCACAGTATACAAAATAACTAAATTCATCAGCGGAAAACGAGGTGCAAACAATATTACATTAGTAAGACATAAGCAAGGTAATCTCATCATGACAGCAGAGGGACAGTAAACAAGATGGGCAGAGCACTTCAGAGAAACTCTGAACAAGGAACCACCAGAGACACAATTGAATGTTCCTGAGGCTGAAAACGATCTAGATGTAAATACAGACATTCCACGAAAAGAAGAAATCATCACAGCAATCAAAGGGTTAAAGAACGGCAAAGCTCCGGGCCATGATAACTTAAATGCAGAGCTATTTAAGACAGACCCTGAGCTAGCAGCAAAACTATTAGAACCACTATTTGCACAAGTCTGGAAAACAGGGACAACACCATCAGAGTAGAACAAAGGAATAATTGTCAAATTGCCCGAGAAGGGAGATCTTGCAGACTGCAATAATTGGAGAGGAATCACTCTTCTCTCAGTTCCCAGCAAAATACTAGGCAGGATAATTATACAGAGAATTTCAAAGGCAGTAAACCACAAATTGAGGAAAGAACAAGCAGGATTTAGAAAGAACAGAAGATGTGTAGATCATATATTCACTCTCAGGAACATTATAGAGCAGTGCACAGAATGGCAAAGACAGCTGTACATAAATTTCGTTGATTTTGAAAAGGCTTTTGACAGCATACATAGGGACAGTTTATGGAAAATACTAAGGGCTTATGGAATTCCAAGCTGCATAGTGTCAATGATAAAAAGCCTCTATGCCAACTTTACGTGTAGTGTTGGGCAGAGCAACCTAACCTTCGAGGTGAAGACAGGAGTACGACAAGGATGCCCCTTATCAACCACTCTATTTTTAACAGTCATAGACTGGGTGATGCGCCAGACAACACAAGGCAGTCCAAGAGGAATAAGATGGACTACATTTTCTACATTGGAAGATCTGGAATATGCAGATGACATTGCACTACTAGCACATTCACATCAACACATCCAGGAAAAAACGGATAGACTTAATAAGTTTAGCCAGCAGGTGGGCTTGAACATCAATTTAAAGAAGTCTGAGGTCATGATGCTCAATGTGAGCAACCCTGAGCCCATATTAGTAAGGAATCAGCAACTGGTACAGACAGACACCTTCACATACCTAGGATGCATAGTAACACCAGATGGCGGGGCAGGCAAAGACATCAACATCAGAATGAATAAGGCAAGAACAGCCTTCTTTAGCCTAAACAACATCTGGAATTCCTCCCAATACAGCACAAGCACAAAATTAAGATTATATCAGAGTTGTGCTTTCTGTGCTTCTCTATGGTGCGGAATGCTGGAGAGTTACAGAGAAGGAAATGTCGAAATTGTCCTCTTTTCACACAACATGCCTAAGAAAAATTCACTGAATCTTTTGGCCGAATACCATCACCAACCAAGATCTGCTTACTCGTAGCAAGCAAGAGGACATGCACACCATCATAGCTGGCAGACGCTGGAGCTGGGTTGGTCATGTCCTCAGAAGAGACCCTGATGCCATCACAAGAACAGCTATGCTTTGGACCCCTGAAGGAAAACGAAAGAGAGGCCGACCAAAAACAACTTGGCGGAGGACTGTGGAGGCTGAGATGCAAAGAATGAACCAGAGTTGGGGCACTGTACGAAGGATGGCCACCGAACAAGCAAAGTGGAATCAATTTGTTGTTGCCCTACAAGATGCCACTAGGCGTGATGGCCACTGACTGCTTTGACGGCCGGTGGTTAAGGATCTAAGAAGAAGAAGATTATTCCAGAGAAACCTGAAGCAATGTAACATCTTCTTTCTTTTATCCTTAGCCGCCGACCGTCAAAGCAGTCAGTGGCCATTACGCCTGGTGGCGTCTTGTGGGGCAACAACAAATTGATTCCACTTTGCTTGGTCGGCGGACAATGTAACATATTGTTAGGCTAAAAGTTAAATCTGTTGTTATTTGGCCCATTCACAGCTACCTACACCACATTCAGGCTGCCAGTAGAGTCACTTTGAGCATGCCAACAACAAGAGTAGGGCGACATTTTTGGCTTTAACTTTCAATGACTTGCTGCAGAAATATGACGGGACAATCTGATTGAAGTAAAACATTTTTATATAATGAATTATGTATATAAGAATGATTCTAGCTGAAGTGACATTTAAATTGTCTGAATATTCTTGGAAAAAGAAAGTTTCTTTTTCAAAGATGCAATGTGCATTTTGTAAACTTAAAATAAAAAATGTTGAAGCTTGGAGTAGAGCATTCACGTTTGATGCCAGATCTGAGCTAGAGTTGTAAGATTCAAAAATGTGATTGTTGTAAATCCCTGGTTTTGGTGTTAGGATTCCTGCATGTTGTGACCGTGGGGCCTACTACGTTGCTTTTAGAACTACTCGGGCCATCAGCTGATAGATTGTATTAAGGGGAGTTAAGCAAGACCAATTCACTAAATATGTGAATAAGATTAGCATGTGGAATGATCACTAGTCAAGAATCCATGTGTTACCTTTCACTTTGCACACAGGCTTGTTAACTCATCGCTGTGCGCAACTGAGTAGAACACGAAAACGCAGTGTGAAAGCGTGCCAGTGGTGAAAGTTGTTTCGCACATGTAATTAGCATATAACGTAGGCATGGTCTGCTGGGGTGGACGAATTTCATCGTTTGGGCAATTAGTTTTGGCTTGTGTTTTCAAAGTGTATGGATATTTATGTGAGAGTGACAGAGCAATGTTCAATGTTATAAAATATTTCAGAGTCAGGATCATTGACTGACTACATTATGATGTGTGCCAGATTGTATGTGACTTAATGAGAAGGACAGTAAGTTATTTTAATGAACACGGTTCTGATTTGTAAAGAATGAAGGCGTCGTAGTCGATACATAGACATGACCGGCATGACGACAGTATTGCTTATGTCTGCTACTGAATACATTTGTATAGCTGATGTACCATTATATCATCATATGCTCTCAAAATAGTGAAGCACACTCATGTTGTATTGTGACATATTAAATGTTATAAAACGCACAACAAGCTGTTGATCAAGATTATTCAAGTTGGCCATTCGTCATGTTACTGTTTAGACTGTTGTCTATTATATCAAAAATACCTTACAAGACCAGGGCAACGCATTAATATACTCGTTACCCAATAGCCTTCAATAAGTATAAGGTAACACCATGACGTCATCAATCTATGCAAACATGAACCAATGATGTCATCACACCTTGTGGGGAAAAAAAACACATAGTTACAAAGATTTTTTAGATCTTAGGACGGTAGCTAGGAGCTTGAAAAGAAGATGATTTTAACCAACATGTTTTTCTGGTGCTTTACTCTTTTGGGTTTATAGCGCCTGTAAGTACTGTTTCGAAAAAGAATTCGGTTTTGCACTGAACTTTATTTTGTAGTAGGAAATTTCAGTGTATAAAACCGACATGCATACAACCTAAGCAGTGTAAGGTTTCCACCAAGAATCAATACTGAGCAAAGATGGAGAGAGGAAGTAACCGTATTGTTACTTCGAGAATATATGTGGCAAGATTTTAAGAAAGCTCTGCGTAGAGATTAAATGTAGCAGAATATTTGTACAGAAATGCATGACTAATTGGAAATGAGTCCATAATCTTTGTATCGACAATAAAGAGTTCATTTATTGAGATGTTGGACTTATCTAATATGTATACTGAAGTCAGCATTGACACTTTAGAGCTTTCTGAGACTTCTAATGTTCCACAACTAATAAGTCTCCAACATAAAGCAAGGGTCTAAGAACCTGGGCTTACCAATACTCGTCTGAATCAATACCTCAGGCGATTAGCCTGTCAAGACAGACGAGCCTTTCACACTAAAATCCACGGCCATCCTTGATAACCAAGTAAAGATAACTCTAATATCTACCCTCAATACTCTATTACATGAACTCTACGTAGCACTATCCCCATTTCCAGAGTGTGCGGCCACAATGTGGCCCCCTCCCCCCTATGTTCTTCAAGTAACATAAAGGTCAAGGAGCTTTCTGTTCACTATGTTAAGATCACACAATTACGGCAGTATGTTAGGTCATGGCCACAGAAAGGCTGTCCTACAGTATTTTAAAATTATGTCCATGGAAACATGTGACCACAAAAAAAACACAACAAAAATAGCAAATGGTGCCAGACCAAGAAAACTGACAGACAGCAATAAAAGTTTTACATGCAGTAAATTTTATTGAATGTATTATTTTAGATGTGAACTTAAGTCATTACACTGAAGTAGGTCAAGGTTAGAGTTACTACAAAATGAAACCTGGTTAATTATATTTTTTTGTAAGAAATAAATTATACAGCTTTCAGAATTCATTTCGGTTCAAATTTATGTGAAAAGCTCGCTCGTATTTATCAGCAAAGACTCATAAATGACAATTTTTTACCGGACTTAATACAATTGTGAGCAAACTCAGAAATGACTATTTTTACCTGACTTAAGTACAAGTTACAATTTAAAATCTTCTGATAGAAATACAGATGAGTTGTAATAAGTGCAGGAATAATTAATCATATATATATATATCCATGTATAATCTATTAAGTCTGGCAGATATCTCCTCCTCCTGGCTTCATCTGTGACTGGTACCAGGCCTTGGATATTGACCGTTTCATTTCATCGTCACCTTCATCATACATGTTCTTTAACATGTTGGTGATACCAGCGCTAGGATCTTCACTTGCATCTAACTTTGGCCTGTGAAAGAAAGAAAGTACATAGCTACAGTAAAACTATAACAAACTAGCACAGCTTAATACAAACATGTCAGGAGCAGATTATAACATGACAAGAACTGAAGTGCTGATCCCAAAAACAAAAACTGACATGGCAGAAATGGAAACAAGAGAAATAAAATATATAACATCTTTTTTGTAGAAATCTGCTGTTTGGTATGGAATACAGGATGACAAATAACTCTAATTTTACAAAGCGGAAGAACTGTGCATGTTGGCCTATGTCAAAGAGTGTTTTTTTTGAGTGTCCATTGAATGTGTGGTCCTCTGCTCTGGTGGGATCTATTTTGGTATGTGTGAGTGTTCGCAAGTCAATGGGTACATTTGCTGTTGGAATTTTGCAACAATTTGCGTTGTGAGCTAGTATCCACCAAAGCAGTACGTTGTTTGGTAATAAATTGTGTTCAGCACAGCATGAATAAAGAATTCACGGGTTTTTCTGAACGTTGGTAGCAGGGAATAAATGGGCAGTGAAGTGTGTTGAAACAGGCAGTGGGCGATGAGCAACAAAGGGGACTGGTTTGGTTTAGTTTTTTTAAAGACCGTCTCCACTGGACTCGGACAACACCATGAGTGCTCCGATCTCCTCCCTTAGATCACACGAGGAACTCAGCAAAGTGCACGAACTCTGTAGCACCGCTGAGGATCCCAATGTGTGTACACAGGAATCACACATTCTACAAATATTTTTGTGGCAGGTAGATTAAGTGTTATTGAGAGGGTCTGTGTTTTAGTGGTGGGTAGATTAAGTGATATTGAGAGGGACTGTGTTTTTGTGGCAGGTAGATTAAGTGTTATTGAGAGGGTCTGTGTTTTTGTGGCAGGTAGATTAAGTGTTATTGAGAGGGTCTGTGTTTTTGTAGATAAGTGGATTGAGAGGGTTGTGTTTTTGTGGAGGTAGTAACATTGGCCCTGTGTTTTTTGTGGCAGGTAGATTAAGTGTGAGAGGGTCTGTGTGTGAAGTTCTTGGATCATGTGACTTGTTATATAAGCTTGTGCTGAGATGCTGTGATGGGGCTATGTACATGGTTGTGTAATATGGATTTGTTATTTTGTTGGAGCCTGTACATGGCCCTATGTGCATTGTGACTCGTTATATAAACTTGTGGAGACTGTACAAGGCTCTACAAACATTGTGAATTGTTATATAAGCTTGTGGAGATTGTACATGGCTCTATGTACATTGTGACTTGTTAGATAAATTTGGAGAGACTGTACATGGCTCTATGTACATTGTGGCTTGTTATATAAACTTGTGGAGAGTAAACCAGCCACTGGTATGTATTTATTTATCACCAATCATTCCTTATACATTGAGCCAGATGAGGGTGCAGGCCTGTTGCTGTGAGCACATACACTTCTAGATCTTCCCACATTCATCCTGTCCAAAAACTTTCTGACACACTGTAGTGACTCTGTTCCATCACTACTAATCTTTCTGACACACTCAAATTGTAAATCTGTCTTATCACCAATAACTTTCTGAACAAAAGCAAATATTTGTAATCTGTCCCAAGTGTAAACAATTTTCTGACACACTCAAGTAACAATTTGTCCCATCACTAAGTGTAAACAATTTGTACAAGTGTGACAAGTGTATACAATATGTACAAGTGTGATAAGTGTAAACAATTTGTACAGGCCGCCGCAGGCGACCTTTGTCTTTATTGACTGTGTGTGGTGCACCACTCTGAGTGGGGACCTCCCAGTACCAAAGACTGCTGTGCCTGTCTCAGATTTTGCTCCTTTCCTCGGACCTACGGGTCCTGAGAGTTCCTCTATAAATGCCTTTGTGCAGATGAGGAAGGACATTCCTCGAAACCTTCGGGTATATGAGGCTCTGTCCATTTCGGCTGGAATGACGTCTCGGTGGTTCGGAGGTTTTATAGCGATTATGAGTACACATGAGGGCAAGTTCGGGCACAATGGGCTAATCACCTGTTTGCCAAGTCTCTTTGATTACATGTCTGCCCTTGGGCCTTGTGCACTTGGGTCCCCTCTACACCTCGTTTCACGGGGTAGAAGAGGAAACGATTATGAGATGAGATGAATTTGTACAGGTGTGATAAGTGTAAATGATTTGTACAGGTGTCAAAAGTGTAAAATGTGTACATGTTCATGTACATTGACAGTATTAAAAGATATCGGTACATAAAAGATATCGGTACATAAAAGATATCGGTACATAAAAGATATCGGTACATAAAAGATATCGGTACATAAAAGATATCAGTACATAAAAGATATCAGTACATAAAAGATATCAGTACATAAAAGATATCAGTACATAAAAGATATCGGTACATAAAAGATATCAGTACATAAAAGATATCAGTACATAAAAGATATCAGTACATAAAAGATGTCGGCACATAAAAGATATCGGTACATAAAAGATATCGGTACATAAAAGATATTGGTACATAAAAGATATCAGTACATAAAAGATATCGGTACATAAAAGATATCGGTACATAAAAGATATCGGTACATAAAAGATATCGGTATATAAAAGAAAAATAACACAAGAGGATGCAGCTGCCGATCGCACCAAGTAGTGATGCTCCTTACGGCGCTACTTCAGATTTAGTTATGACTGAAGGGGGGCCACTAACAGAAGAATTGGCAGAATTTGGAACAGATGTATACAAGCTGTTAAAAGCTGCACAAAATATATGTCAAATATTTTGGGAATTAAATAAACCAAGTCACAAGAACATACTCAGACTACAACCAAGTTAGAGGATACGTCATAAGAGAACTTGATGACATACAAGACAATAATACAGAGCACTTCCTACTAAAAAGAAAGACGTATGAATAATAAAAAGAGGATCCCATTATTAGAATAACACACATACAACTCACCCTTCATTGCAGAACAGCTGTTATAGACCATGCAGTCAAATAGTTTATAACTAGAAAACACATTAATATTTAACAGTCAAGATATTACAAATACTTAGTAAAGTCTATTTTTTTAAAAACAAATTAATAGTATAAACAATTTTAGCATATTGTTTGCTAAAATCACCAATTGTTTGTTGGAAAAAAAATATTAAATGAACTAAAGAGCAGACAGACACACTAACATGATGTTTACAGACAGACACACTAACATGATGTTTACAGACAGACACACTAACATATAACACATACAAACAGATACACTAACATATAACACATACAGACAGACACACTAACATATAACACATACAGACAGACACACTAACATGATGTTTACAGACAGACACACTAACACATAACACATACAGACACACTAACATGATGTTTACAGACAGACACACTAACATATAACACATACAGACAGACACACTAACATATAACACATACAGACAGACACACTAACATATAACACATACAGACAGACACACTAACATATAACACATACAGACAGACACACTAACATATAACACATACAGACAGACACACTAACATATAACACATACAGACAGACACACTAACATATAACACATACAGACAGACACACTAACATATAACACATACAGACAGTCACACTACAGCAGTACACACAGAAACCTTCACCTTGAGAGCATATTAAAAACTATGGTACTGGCAAGGGGGTAAAATGCAGTGGTGGTAACAGAATCTTAGAAACAGAACAGAAATCAAATTGTTAAACACAGTCATGATAAATATTCTCACTTGTCTTTCTCCTTAGCTTTCTTCTCTCGTTCTGTCACCGTCTGCCAAGTTTTACCCACCTCTGCCTTTTTCAGCATTACCAGGACATACTCAGATTTTTTCTAAACAGAAAAACAAAAGTCAAGAAATTCTAAATCAAAAACTCAATCACAATTAGTATACAAAGTTTTTTTTAATGAAAAAAAAACAAAAAAACAAACAAAAGTTGAGAAATTCTATATTAAACACTCAATGACAAATTATTATTCAGATTTTTTTTAAATGGAAAAAAAAAACAAAAACAAACAACAAAAGTTAAGAAATTCTATACAAAAAACTCAATCACAAGTTATTCAGATTTTTTCTAAATGGAAAAAACAAACAACGGTCAAGAAATTCTATATTAAAAACTCAGTCACAATCATCTCAAATAACCTCCTGGGTGGTAGTATAACTGTAAATGTTTCACTGAACATTCTCATAACCACAAGCAACTTATAAAAGTGGCCTAGTAGGCTGCTGCAGAAGGTGACCGACGTGAGGAAATAAGCACATGGCAAGTTGCCCCATCATGTATAAATATATACTAAGCTTTATTCCTCAGTTCTTCTTCTTCTGCCCATCTTGAAATCACTTTCCTTCTAGAATGCATAGCATGACAATTCTAGTGATATTGTCAGGGTCTCTTCTGAGAATGTGGCCAAACCAATTCCAGTATCTAGCAGCTATGATGGTGCGTATGTCTTCTTGGTGGCCCAGAGTTAGCAGTTCTTGGTTGGTGATGGTGTTCAGGCAGAAAATTCTAAGACTTTTTCTTAGGCGAGTTAGTTCTGATCCACCTTTATTCTTGCTACTACTAAGTGACGATTACTTTCTACATCTGAACCACTTTCTTATCTTGTGAGGTCCTCCCTCTGCTTTTATCATTATATCTATTCGGTTTCTGTTATGGCCATTTGGCGGCACCCATGTCAGTTTGTCAACAACAGAATGAACAAAGCAAGAACAGCTTTTTTTAGTCTAAACAACATCTTGAAGTCCTCTCAGTACAGCACAAGCACAAAATTAGGATTATATCAGAGCTGTGTGCTTTCTGTGCTTCTCTATGGCGCGGAGAGCTGGAGAGTTACGGAGAAGGAAATGTCGAAATTGTCCTCTTTTCACACAACATGCCTAAGAAAAATTCTCCAAATTTTTTGGCCGAATATCATCACCAACCAAGATCTGCTTACTCGGAGCAAGCAAGAGGACATGCACACCATCATAGCTGGCAGACGCTGGAGCTGGGTTGGCCATGTCCTCAGAAGAGACCCCGATGCCATCACAAGAACAGATATGCTATGGACCCCTGAAGGAAAATGAAAGAGAGGCCGACCAAAAACAACTTGGTGGAGGACTGTGGAGGCTGAGATGCAAAGAATGAACCAGAGTTAGGGCACTGTACGAAGGATGGCCGCCGACCGAGCAAAGTGGAATCAATTTGTTGTTGCCATACAAGACGCCACCAGGCGTATTGGCCACTGACTGCTTTGACGGTCGGCGGCTAAAGATCAAAGAAGAAGAAGAAGATGTCAGTTTGTGGATTTCCTTGTGTGGAAAAAGTATTCCTCCAATGACCAAGTTATTGATGCTACAGAAGCTTATTAATTTATCACCATGTTTGCTTGCTTTTCCGCTGTCATGTCTCCCCACTACTCTTTCATTGTATGTATTGTGCATTCCAACCTTAGCATTGAGGTGTTCCATCACTGTGATAAGGTTATACCCTGGTGTACTTTCCATTTCTTTTTTTTTGGTAATTATTGATAAAACTCTACGTCAAGGCCTAAAATCCCACGCGCTGCATACCAAAATAGAACAGTCCCAACTAAGATGGTTTGACCATGTCTGCAGAATGGGAGAAGATCGGCTACCATGACAAGCATGGGAAACAAAGAGCCATGGATCCAGACCTCCAGGACGACCCAGAGTCCGCTGGGAGGACAACAGTAGACAATCTTTGAAGGACTGAGGACTAGAATGGAACCAGGCCAGGAAGAAGACAGCTGATAGAATGGTCTGGCGCTCTTTCTTCCAAACCTCTACACCTCACGGTAGAAGGGGAACGACTAAGTAAGTAAGATAAAACTCACGTCCTTGACCTCTTTGTCACTGTCATTTTTGGTGCACAGCATTGTATTATGGTGATGGTAAATTTCCGTCAGTCTCCCTCTAATCAATCTATTGATGACTAGTTTCCATTCCAATAATGATTTGTCTATACCCTTCACTCTTTCATTTCCATATATTTCTCAATGCAATAAAAGATCCTCTTTTGTATCCATAAAAAAAAAATCATTGTCTGCTCCTCCAACTCTGCATAAATTGCTGCTATATATAAATATCATCATCATCAGCTGTCATCTCCACATCGAAGGTCAAAGGTTGGCTGCAATGAATCTTCAACGTCTTCTGTCCTGGTACATTCTGATATTTCTTTGGATCATTGAGTATTTAAGACAATATGTGGAACTCTAATACAGGGAGAATGAGCCAAATTAGAGGTAGGAAAACAGAGTACACCTTTCCAAAACAAAACAAACCACAAATACTTAGGAGCACCTACCTTACAGTAGCAATCTTTAGGGACAATTTCTTCGCACAATCTAGCAATCTGCAGCTGACATGTTTTGTTTGGGAACTGGACTTTGACCGTGACTGACCTGCTGTTGTATACAGCATGATTGAAAAATAACTATGGCAACTTTCTAGCACACTCAAATAGGATCTGTCCCATCACCACAAACTTTCTCGCACACTCATTTAAGATCTGTCCCATTACCACTAACTTCATGACACACTCAAATAGAATCTGTCCCAAAATTACTAACTTTCTGACACACTCAAGTAAGATATGTCCCATCACCACTAACTTTCTGACACTCAAATACTCGTAGAATCTGTCCCATCACCAATAACTTTCTGACACACTGAAGTAAGATCTGTCCCATCACTACTAACTTTCTGACACACTCGAATAGAATCTGTCTCATCACCAATAAATTTCTGACACACTCAAATAGAATCTGTCCCATCACCAATAACTTTCTGACACACTCAAGTAAGATCTGTCCCATCACTACTGTCAACTGAGAGTTTTGAGGGTGTTTGCATGTATGAATGTTCCTGTGCTCCAGTGAGAGCATTATCAGTATGTTAACTTGTTGTGAGTGGTATGCGCTTGTTTTGTAATATCTGAGCCACAAGCCATGTTGTGAGTGGTATGTGCTTGTTTTGTAATATTTGAGCCACAAGCCATGTTGTGAGTGGTGTGTGCTTGTTTTGTAATATCTAAGCCACAAGCCATGTCGTGAGTGGTATGTGCTTGTTTTGTAATATTTGAGCCACAAGCGATGTTGTGAGTGGTATGTGCTTGTTTTGTAATATTTGAGCGACAAGCCATGTTGTGAGTGATATGTGCTTGTTTTGTAATATCTAAGCCACAAGCCATGTTGTGAGTGGTATGTGCTTGTTTTGTAATATTTGAGCCACAAGCGATGTTGTGAGTGGTATGTGCTTGTTTTGTAATATTTGAGCCACAAGCCATGTTGTGAGTGGTATGTGCTTGTTTTGTAATATCTGAGCCACAAGACATGTTGTGAGTGATTGTGCTTGTTTTGTAATATCTGAGCCACAAGCCATGTTGTGAGTGATTGTGCTTGTTTTGTAATATCTGAGCCACAAGCCATGTTGTGAGTGGTATGTGCTTGTTTTGTAATATTTGAGGCACAAGCGATGTTGTCAGCGGGAATTAAGACAAGCTGCAAGCCACAGATATGTGTGAATGGTGCTCAGTGGAGTGTGGTTGTGGGTGAATATGAATGAAAGGAGCCAGTCAGACAAAGATCTGTGTTGAGACAGTAGAGAAAGTGGTAGCTAATGAGTGGACCGGTGTATGACCTGAGGGCCATGGATGTTGTGAAGTAGCAGAAATCATGAAAGTAGCTGTTGATGTAGAGGAATTGTGTATCACTGTACTTTGCCTATGTTCTTTATGATTGTAATTGGCCCTACGAGAACTGTGAATTAGTTAATATAAATATTTCTGGAGATTGAACTGGTTGTTGGAGTTATTTCATGACCTAGACATCGAGTCTGACATGGTGGTGTATGTTTCCTGTTTGAGCTACCACGCACCTGTTGTTCTACCCACATACACCCTACCCGTCACAACCACTAACTTTCTGACACACTCAAACAGAATTTGTGCCATTAACCTGAACTGTTTACTGAGCATATATGGATGGAGGCATATCTAGAGTCATCCTTATATGACCACCAGCTATGCACAATGCTACAATATACATACGTGGAAGTGAACCTATGTCTGTGAGGCTAATTACACCCTCATTAAATCATCCATACACTTCCAGGAATTCCCCCTGTAGTGAAGCATGTTGAGAACCCAGCATTGCACACTAAGCTTGGAGAAATCACTTCCTGGCGTAATTCTTTGGCTCTGACTTCGTTGACTGCATGCAGAAGGATCTCACTATGGACCCAGTGATAGGCAGGGGAAGCTGAGAAGTGACTCTGTGCAGGATGCAAAAATCCCTTGGAAAAGCCCAGAACCAGAGTACAGTATTTTAGCTCTGTATAGTTGGAAAGCCCCCTTCGATGGTGGGGAATGCACAGTATGCCACGCACTTCTTACACCTAGCTTGGGACCAAATGTGACGATCCTTTAAATGAATGCCAAGCTGGAAAAACTGGAGCTCATGACTTCAACTAAACACGTTTCGGAATGGCAGAAAAGCCACAGGAAAAGCCTAGATCTACAGTGGAGTCTTCAGCTTGGTACTGGCTACGAAAGAGTGAGAAGCTCAGTAGTCCTAGTTAAACAACAACAACTGAGGGTATGTGTGGTTATACTGGTTGACTGTTTCCTGACATTATACCTAGTTATACTGGTTGAATTTTTACTAAGGATCATGTCTGGTTATACTGGTTGATTGTTTACTGATGTTATGTCTGGTTATACTGGTTGACTGACATTATACCTGGTTATACTGGTTGAATTTTTACTAAGGATCATGTCTGGTTATACTGGTTGATTGTTTACTGATGTTATGTCTGGTTATACTGGTTGACTGACATTATGTCTGGTTATACTGGTTGATTTTTTACTGAGGTTCATGTCTGGTTATACTGATTGATTGTTTACTGAGATATGTCTTGTTATATTGGCTGATTGTTTACAGACGTTATGATAATGGAGAGTTTGGATAATTATTTCTAGGTAGGACATAGCCTCATATTTACGTCACGTTTGAGAGAAATATAACGATAAAGTCAATAACATCAAGATTTTCTCACATCAAAACCAATTGTAAGCCCACACCTTTCTCATTCCTCTTCACCACATGTTTCTCATCCCTCTCTCTCACCACTGTTTTCTCATCCCTCCCACTATACTTTTCTCCACCCTCTCTCATTACATTTTTCTCAACCCTCTCTCACCACACTTCTCACATCCACACGAATGAACACAACCCACCTGTTAGAGAAGTCAGTTATAATGTTACTATCAGTAATAGTACTCAGGTTGCCCAAGGTCAGGTATAGTTTCAGGAATTTATCTGATTGGTCCCATGCTGCATGAACAAACAAAATTACATAAATGACACGTATAACATATGAGGTAAAAGAAATACACACACATATACATGCACGCATACACACATACATAACACACAAGTCATATGAATGTATCAAAAAACTATTCATAAAGAATATCTAATAAAAATGTACACTATTTCATACAAACAAATAGTAATAGACAGTTTTACAGAGGTTCTTGGCGGAATTGTATATGCCACCTCTTAGACTCAGCTTAATTATCAGATCAATGTATAATCGTCTGCAAACCTTGTGAGATGGGGAAAATCTGATAATACTCTTAGACTCAGCTTAATTATCAGATCAATGTATGATCGTCTACAAATCTTGTGAGATGGGGAAAGTCTGATAATACTCTTAGACTCAGCTTTATTATCAGATCAATGTATGATCGTCTACAAACCTTGTGAGATGGGGAAAGTCTGATAATACTCTTAGACTCAGCTTAATTATCAGATCAATGTATGATCGTCTACAAACCTTGTGAGATGGGGAAAGTCTGATAATACTCTTAGACTCAGCTTAATTATCAGATCAATGTATGATCGTCTACAAACCTTGTGAGATGGGGAAAGTCTGATAATACTCTTAGACTCAGCTTAATTATCAGATCAATGTATGATCGTCTACAAACCTTGTGAGATGGGGAAAGTCTGATAATACTCAGTGCATCCTGTGCCAAGAGAAGCAGACACTTGAACATGTGCTCTCAGCATGCAGGGTGTCATTAGGGCAAGTGTGATACACATGGCGCCACAACAGAGCTGATTGCTACAACAGACCTTGCGAGGGTGAAGGCAAACAGCAAAGTTAGACCAAGTACCACAACAGAGCTGATTGCTACAACAGACCTTGCGAGGGTGAAGGCAAACAGCAAAGTTAGACCAAGTACCACAACAGAGCTGATTGCTACAACAGACCTTGCGAGGGTGAAGGCAAACAGCAAAGTTAGACCAAGTACCACAACAGAGCTGATTGCTACAACAGACCTTGTGAGGGTGAAGGCAAACAGCAAAGCTAGACCGAGTACCACAACAGAGCTGATTGCTACAACAGACCTTGCGAGTGTGAAGGCAAACAGTAAAGTTAGACCAAGTACCACAAATACATACTTTCTGAGAGCAGGAAAGTCAGCACATCCCAAACCACATAAATCAAGCAGCAGTTTACCATCTATACTTGAATGTCCAAAATGGCTGTGAGATGGCAGTAGATCTACCTGGCATGGGATGTACCCCATCATTAGGAGATCTCAAAGCATCAGCAGATCTAGGGGGGGGGGGGGATTAGTGCTATTATGCAATTGGAGAAGTATTTTTCTACAGATAACTGCCCAGCGTGTCCTGCATCATATAAGTTGAGTCTTCATTATGATAATTTCCTTTTTATGATGATGTCAAAACATTTTGAGCAATTCTACCTAAATGAACTCAGGCGGTAGCCTGCCGTAGAGAAAGAACATGGAAGTATCGTACTGGCATCCAAGCAGCCATGTTACTGACATTTAGTAATGATATGGAATGAAGATGTTATTGTAAACGACACAATTCTGGCACATAACTATGAGTTTGAAAGAATAAACAAACTGTTGATAAACTGTTGAATACCAGTCTGGATTTCGTTATTTGAGTTGGATATCTGGACTGAGACATTTTGAATTGAGTTAGAGAAGAGTTATGTTGAACAAATATCAGAAAAGTCACATGTGTGTTGTTGTTGATGTTTTGAAAAGGTGATGGGTGGAGAGCAGGCACTTAACTTCTTCTTCTTTGATCCATAACCACCAACCGTCAAAGCAGTCAGCGGCCATCACGCCTGGTGGCGTCTTGTAGAGCAGCAACAAATTGATTTCACTTTGCTCGGTCGGCGGCCATCCTTCGTACAGTGCCACAACTGTGGTTCATTCTTTACATCTCAGCTTCCACAGTTCTCCACCAAGTTGTTTTTGGTCGGCCTCTCTTTCGCTTTCCCTCGGGGGTCCATAGCATAGCTGTTGTTATGATGGTATCAGGGTCCCTTCTGAGGACGTGGCCAACCCAACTCCAGCGTCTGCCAGCTATGATGGTGTGCATGTCCTCCTGGTTACTCCGAATAAGTAGTTCTTGGTTGCTGATGGTGTTTCGCCAAAAGATTCGGAGAATTTTCCTTAGGCAGATTGTGTGGAAGGAGGACAGTTTCGACATTTCCTTCTCTGTTACTCTCCAACATTCCGCACAATAGAGAAGCACAGAAAGTACACAGCTCTCATACAGTCTTAATTTGGTGTTTGTGCTGTACTGGGAAGACTTCCAAATGTTGTTGAGAACAGCAAAGGCTATTCTCGCTTTATTCATTCTGTTGTTAATGTCCTTGCTTGTTCCGCCGTCAGGTGACTGTTACTATGCTTCCTAGGTAAGTAAATGTGTCTGTCTGTTCTAACTTCTGGTTCCTTACTGTTATTGGCTCAGGATTGCCCACATTTAGTGTCATGACCTCTGTCTTCTTTAAATTGATGTTCAGGCCAACCTGCTGGTCATACTTATTCAGTCTATCGGTTTTGTCTTGAATGTGTTGATGTGAATGCGCGAGTAGTGCAATGTCATCTGCATATTCCAAATCTTCCAGCGTAGAAAACGTTGTCCATCTAATTCCTCTTGGACTGCCCTCTGTTGTCTGGCGCATCACCCAATCTATGACTGTCAAAAATAATGTTGTTGATAAGGGGCATCCCTGTCGTACTCCTGTTTTCACTTCGAAAGTTACATTACTCAATCCAACACTGCACGTAAAGTTAGAATAGAGGCTTTTTATGATAGAAACAATGCGGCTGGGAATTCCATAAGCCCTCAGAATTTTCCATAGGCTGTCCCTGTGTATGCTGTCGAAAGCCTTTTCAAAATCAACAAAGTTAATGTACAGCTGTCTCTGCCATTCTGAGCACTGCTCTATAATGTTCCTGAGGGTAAATACATGATCTGCACATCTTCTGTTCTTTCTGAAGCCCGCTTGTTCTTTCCTCAGTTTATGGTCAACTGCTTTTGAAATTCTCTGGATGATTATCCTGCCTAGTATTTTGCTGGGAACTGAGAGGAGGGTAAATTAAGCGCCTGGTCACGACAATCTAAATGCTGAGCTATTCAAGACAGACCCTGAACTAGCAGCAGAACTATTAGAACCACTATTTTCACAAGTCTGGGAAACTGAGACAACACCAACAGAGTGGAGTAAAGGAATAATTGTCAAATTGCCCAAGAAGGGCGACCTTGCAGGCACTTAACAGCTGACCATTATTGCCTCTTCTCGCTCCATCTTGGTCTACCCTGTTCAACTTGAAAATTGGTTATAATTGGGGTATTTAGTGTCATGTTATTTACTAATTTTGTATTAAATTTAAATAACTATTGTTATGCCGATATCTTCATGAGCATTCATTAATGCGAACCCTAATAATCTTTCTTCTGGTATCCTATTTCTCAGCCACGTTTTAAATCTGCGAAGAGCCGAAAAGCTTTGCACCGTAGGTAGATCTACATTGGTAATCCACAGACCTTCAACTCTTAAAGAACTTGGAAGAACAGGGTGCCACTATGATCACCGGCCATTGTTTTAATATACACCCTGTCACACAAAAGTATAATCTAGTGCAATCTGCTAAAATATTACAGAAGAAGATTATTAATTCCTAAGTTCGATTTTATGGTAACTGATGACGCATTTTTCAGAAAATATGCTTAATGCGTTCCAACTGAATACTCTTCTTCCAATCAGTTTAAACAATATTAATAAAGAGGATCTGCAAACGTACTGAAAGATTATGGACTATATGAGATCATGTTAATGAAAATTCAAATGAATTCTTTACAAATCTTTAGAGCAGAAGTTACGATCTGGTAAGCTAAATCTTTGCAGCTTCTTCAAAATCAAGAAAGTGATATGAAAGATCCTGTAAAAGTAGATCCATACTGTGATCGTGACATTTATCCCAACTGTCACACTTTATTACACATTTTATTAACACCTGCCTTCAATGTGGCCAGTGCGGAGCATAGCTTTTTGGCTCTTCGCAGATTTAAAACGTGGCTGAGAAATAGGATACCAGAAGAAAGATTATTAGGGTTCGCATTAATGCATGCACATGAAGATATCGGCATAACAATAGAACATGTAACTGACAGGTTTGTGAATGCAGGAAAAAAGAGAAAACTTTATTTTATAATTTAATATACTTTTTACGTGTAATTATGTTATAAATAGTTAAATTATTATAAATATTAATATTTCTGAGTCACTGTTGTTAAGCTATAATATAAAATACATATGTTTTTATCCAATTTTGTCTTTTTGTAGTTGTACCTTACGTTTATACGTCATTTTTATAATAAAAATAAATATTTTTCTGTATAATGAAAATATCAAGCTGTTACTTTTTTCAGAGGGGAAAACTGGATTAAACCAACATTTCTCACACATGACAAGTCCAAATATAGAAAGTTTCTACCTTACATGCTAACAATGACAAAAAGACAAAAACATCGAAGCCTGTAAATGTTGGAGACCAACAGGGGTAAGAAGGAGATCTGGAATACACCAACATTTCTCACACATGACAAGTCCAAATATAGAAAGTTTCTACCTTTCATCCTGAAAATGACTAAGAGACAAGAACATCTAAGCTGGTAAATGCTGGAGACTAACAAGAACATCTGTGTTTCTAAATGCTGGTGAAACAAGAACACTAACCATAGTTGGTAATGTTTTCCTGATAGCTCTGCGAGTTATCTCTACCACCAGTGCTATTAAGCGATTTGCTTCCTGTGGCCTTTGCTTCCTGGGTTGTCTTCTCAAGAGATCAAAACACACAATTGTGAAATACAAAATAGATTGTCTGTCTGTTTCTTTTACATTTCCAAAGCCTTTGTACTATCAGGACTAAACTTTTGCAGAATTACTCTTTATTATTAGCCATCAGGTGTGGCTTTCTTTATTTTCACAAGCCCAAAGTCAGACATAAAAACATGCAAAATATGTGTTATATTACTTTGGATGTTTTCAATGACAGAGTAGATGTCACCGGAAATAAAATCAGGCCATAACAATCATCAATGAATACAGTGTGTTTCAAAATGATGTATACAGACTTTGAATGCTGATAACTCAATTATTATCTGAGATAGAATTATGGCATTTTCATATCCAAAGTCACAAATGGTGAAAGTGCTGACGACCTGCAACTATACATTGTTCATAGCGATGAACAAGTGACTGCCATTCTGTATTCTTACTAAATGCATAGTGAAACAAGCAGTTTTAATTTGATGCCTCATGTCCCTCACTGTGCAGGTTTTGAGATGAGTACAACCTTCTATTTTTAAAAAAATCTCCATTCTTGCAAAATAGCAAACTTTTATATTAAGTTATGTGTGAGTTATATGCATCTGAAGTGTGTATATATCATTTTGAAACACTCTGAATTAGCATCCAGAGTTTTCTTTAGTTTACAAAACAATCTGAAATCATCAAAACCTCTACAAACTCAAGCAAACCTTTTCCATAACTCCTTCACTGATAATTTCTTCTTTGCTTTTCCTAAATGCCCAGATCTGGCCTTTTAAATTAAAAAGTGATGTCCATGAGATCCACTTTCATAATTTTACTCTCATGCTATGCTGTGAAAGTCAAAGAAGACTTTGATTACCCAAAGGTAAATTTTGAACAAATCATTAACGGTGAACGCTTACAACGTTGTTTATTCTACTTGTAGAAGTTAAGTAGGCTAGTTAGCAGCAGGCCGAATATCTTGACATTAAAATGTATTTATTTATTCTCAGTCATTGTCTCATGTTTTAAATACAATGGCTTTATAATTCAAAGCGATATTACATAATTTGGTTTTAAATATCCGTAAGCGGCTTCTTGTCGTTAAAATTACGTCCCTTTCAAACCAAACGTTACAAGAAGAAGATGGCTAAACAATAAATAAACAAGTCAACAAACAAATAAACCTACGGCATTTTAACTAACATAACAGTAAATCACAATAAACAAGTTTAACGCTGTAAGATTTAGGTAGCTTTGAAAACGCGAACCAGTATAGGCGATGGAACACCTTGTCCATGAGCATCAACCGATCAACCATATCTATTTTGTTCACGAAGAAAAACTAAAGACAACAAATAAAGTTTAGTCCGAGTAAAATCTTTTAACTTTTACACCGAGCACTAGAGCAGGGTCTGTTAATGGGAGCATCAACACTTTTATGTAAAGTTGCAATGGGTGACAGCAGTGTGAAGTCACGATCAGTTCACCGGCAACAGAGCTTAAATTGTGGAATTTGTAATCGAGTTTACCGTAGCAAAAAGGTACTGTTCAGACATTTGCATAAACATGAACATCCTATGGTATTTTCTTGCTCAGAATGCAACAAGACATTCCCAAGCAAGACTCGTCTCAATGTTCACATTCGCGTCCACTCTGGCGAGAGACCATTTAAATGTTCTTACTGTCAGCTTGACTTTCCATCTAGATTTCAGCTGAAGCTACATGTGAGACGTCATACTGGAGAGAAACCATACAGTTGCTCTTATTGTAAAAAGGAGTTTAGTTCTGCATCAGGATTAAGACAGCATGTAAAAACACATACCAACGAGTCCCCCTTCTCTTGTAGTCAGTGTAGTAGACGATTTAAACAGAAAGAAAAGTTAAAGCAACATGAACATATTCATACTGGAGTCAGACCATTCATGTGTGATCAGTGCCCACACACTTTCAGGATTAAAAATGCTTTGATTAGACACTTGCGTATTCATTCAGGGAATACATTTAAGTGTGGTTTATGTAGCAGCGGTTTTGGAGAATTATATGCATTGTAAAAACATCATAAGAATAAACATGACAAGATTCCATTTACTGGGCCATCAGACATGTTACAATCTGAAGATCACACCAAAACCTGCACTGTTCCAGACAGTGACAGTTCCAATTTAAATAAAAGTGATATCAAAGTTAAGACTAGAAGACATAAAGTAAGAGTGACAATGATCAAGCAAAGAAAACAACAGAACAAGAGACATGTCTCAGCATTTAGACATACATTGGAAGAGTGTACTTCACATTCAGACCTGGGTACAAATGTTGTTAAAAAACTGTATCTAGCCATAAATCAAAAAGACACCTTAGTTCTTGATAAGGACAATGGTTGGCATATAATTCCTTTACCTGCAGCAGGTGATCTACTCAACAGGAATATTGAGACCATACCTAAGTATCATAACGGAGTGTTGAAGAAGACTGCAGGAGCTGGGAATAATAGAACATGGGAATAATAGAACACAACACAATGGAGATTCTAAGGAGATTGTAGGAGATGGGAATAGAATACAACACAGTGGAGATTTGAAGGAGACTACAGGAGATAGTAATAATAAAACACAACACAGGGGAGGTGTAAAGGCAGCCACCCTAAATGGGAATAATAAAGCACAACAAAATGGAAATTTAAAGAAGACTGCAGGAGATAGGAGTAATATAATACAACACAATGGAGATCTGAAGAAGGCTGCAGAAGATGTGAATAATAGAACACAGCACAATATAGGTATGAAGGAAGCCACAGCAGATGGGAATAATAGAACACAACACAATGAAACGTGTGTACACCTAGATACACAGTGTGTAATTAATCAAGGCATAAGAAATCATCTGAACAAAAATATAACTTGACAAGTTCTGGAAGCAGTGAAATCACCACAACAATATTTCATCTAAAGGTAATTTGCTATTCTCCTTTTGTTGTCCCAGAAATATGTACTCCCTTTGATGTATGATAACTTAACATATAATTTGAGATGGAATTTTGTTGTTTAGCAAGAATGGATTAGAACGAGGCCAGGTAACACTATTTAACAACAGTGCACACTTGTATGTGGCAGTATGTACATGTATGTCTGTGAGAGATAGAAAAACATTGCATGGTTTGATGCGAGAAACTACTTTGTGGACTGCTGTTCATTAGCACCTGTACAGAATGTATGCAAGCCTGTTGCAAATCATTGTCAACACTTGTCCCATGTTCTCAATGTGTCAGTTGCAATCTCTCATTGTCAACACTTATCCCATGTTCTCAATGTGTCAGTTGCAATCTCTCATTGTCAACACTTGTCCCATGTTCTCAGTGTGTCAGTTGCAATCTCTCATTGTCAACACTTGTCCCATGTTCTCAATGTGTGAGTTGTAATCTCGCATTGTCAACACTTATCCCATATTCTCAATGTGTCAGTTGTACTCTCTCATTGTCAACACTTATCCCATGTTCTCAGTCTGTCAGTTGTAATCTCTCATTGTCAACACTTATCCCATATTCTCAATGTGTGAGTTGTAATCTCGCATTGTCAACACTTATCCCACATTCTCAGTGTGTCAGTTGCAATTTTTCTCATTCCTTGACCCATGCTCTCAGTGTATGAGTTGTAGCCTGTGTGATTGCTTAAACTTTTCCATATTCCAGATATATGAGTTATAACCCATGATGTTACTAGAGTGTTCCTATATCTAAGACATACACGAGTTGTCATATGTGACATTGTAGTAATATGTGTAATAGCTAGACTTTTCCCATATTCTCTTTATGTTAGTGGTTATTGTTGTCATAATTTGTTAATGGGAGTTAAGTGTTAAGGATTTTATGTATGGGGTTGTTGTTTTAGTAAGCACGTTTAAGGTAATGAGTTGTTTTTTATTTGAGTACATTTGGTACGCTATATTTGTCTTATTATTATTATTTGTCTTGAACATTGCTCCACTGAGTAGGAGTTAGTCTTTTTTTTAAAATATAATAAAGAAAGTGTTCGAATGTTCTTAGTGATAGTTTGGGGGGAAGATACGGAGGAGCTGAGCTGAGTTCTCAAGCGGTTAGTTCGCGCATGAGTAATTTTCACTGAGTTGTGCTGAGAGAGAGATCTCGAGTCAGTGTGTATCTGACAGAGCTTTGAGACGGGTGGTTTGGTCTCGTTAGTGTGATCAGATTAGATTATTGTAGGGAAGAGTTCCTTCCCCAACTTATGGATTTATTTTCCCAAGATATTATTCAAGTGCCAGGGATTATGTTGGCTCAGGCTATATTATACAAATTGCGATGTATGCAGTCTTTGTTCCCTTTGACGTAAGTTGTTTCTATGGATATTTGAGATATTGTTTAACGAACGATGTTTACTGAGAGATGCTGTGAGCTGCTATGTTTTGCAGCCTATTTTTTCATGGATCTTGTACCTGTAACAATGTATGTTGCGGTGTAAGCAACCACTGGGAGTTTTGATACGATTCATATTCTAGAGGCCATGGATTATACTGGTCACCATCATCATCATCATTTATAAGGATATTGATGTAAACCTTTTGTCCCTGATGGATTTTTGCTGTGATTACTATGAAATGTGAGCTGCTATGTTTCTGCAGTCTAGTCATTTTTGGATTTTGCACCTATAACTGAGTTGCTGGGTGATACGATATATATCCCCATGGATTATGCTCTCTTTTATGGATTTATTGTGGACTGTTATCTATGATATCTACGTGACCATGTCGTCAATAAACAGTGTATAAGTTAAAGCTAGTTCCACTATTTCCTGACCCAAAGTTACTGTGGTGTGTGTGGTTGCAGGATGTATACGTATTCTAAGAACTCATGACATTCGCATACATATTTACACACCTGTTGGCCACCTGTAAGCCTGACCAAGGCTGATCGTCTTTATCAGCGAGTATATTAACTTTGCCTACCCATGCCACCCTTGCTCACGGAAGAATCTACAAATTTACTTTAACTGTTATCTATGTAATAGCTAGACCTTTCCCATATTCTCTATATGTTAGTGGTAATTTGTGTAGTAGCTGGAAATCTTCCCATATTCTATATGTGGAAGTGGTAATCTATATAATGACTGGAAATGTTCCTATATTCTGTATGTGGAGGTGGTAATCTATGTAATGGCTACACTTTTCTCATATGAAACGTGATAGTTGTTATCCATGCAAGGATTGCTTTGTGCAAAAAGAAATCTCTAAAATATTTCAGTGACTATTTTGAATTTTCCAGGTATCAGATGAGGTATGTAAACAGAAAAATGAAAATGTTGTCATTGCTGGATCTCACATCTGCAGACGGACACAGCAAATACTTGATGTTGGCAGGAGAAGGGAAAAAACTCATTCATCAACCATTGAATATTTTCCTATCACAGGTTACATGCCTTTTACTATATTGTGGATGTTTTTGATCATTTATTTTCTTTACTTTGTACTTCTTGAATTGTACCTGAGCACTTTAGAGAGTTGACCATACATGCCAACCTACAGAGATTATTAAAAAAAAAAAAAATTAAAAAAAAACCAAAGACAGAAAAAAACATTCAATGACTATTATGTTCTTTGAAGAAACAAAAAAAAAACTTTTTTTGGCCATGCTGTCACATAAGATTTGGTTAACTGGTTTTTGCTTGTTTGTATTGAGCACATTTGGTAACATTCTTTACATATCATATGATAGGAATCTTATTATATAGCGTTATTACAGGAGGCAATCTGATCATCAGAAGTATGCTGTGTTGACTACCTCCTTCATTAGATCTGTCATTAATATCATTAGACCCACTGGAGATGTTATATCACCAAAATATAAATCTTTATGAGATGTGGACACTGAAGGTGTTATATCACCAAAATAGAAATCTTGATGTGGACACTGGAGGTGTTATATCACCAACATAGAAATCTTTGTGTGGACACTGGAGATGTTATATCACCAACATAGAAATGTTGCAGTATTAACAACCTGGTCATTGGAGGAACACTTTTTCAACACAAAGAAGTGCACAAGTTAACATGGGAATCACCAAACGGACGGGACAAAAACCAGATAGATCACAAAATGATCAATGGCAGATGGAGATATGCACTACAAGACGTGAAAGTAAGAAGAGGCGCAGATGTGGGAAGTGATCATCATCTAGTAGTAGCAAGACTGAAGGTGAAACTCAGAGCTGCTGGGCCAGTTGTAGCCAAACAGAAAAGATATAACATCACGCAACTTAAGGACCCCCTCACCAGAAAAGCGTTCGTGGTTGACGTAAAGAGACGATATCTGATTACCAAAAGCCAGGAAAGAACAGAGACCGACGATGTCGACCAGAAATTCAACACCATCTCAACAATATACAAAGAAAGCAGCAAGTCATGCTTGGGACTCCAGGAAAGAAAGAGCCAAGACTGGATAACACCAGAAACACTAAGCACCATAGCGAAGAGAAGGGAAATGAAAAGAAAGAAAACAGAAGCTAAGTCTCCCAGGTTAAAGGCAATATACAGTGGACAGTACAGTCAGCTGGACAAGGAAGTAAAGCGTCAAACCCGTGCTAACAAAAGGACATTTCTGGATGACCTTGCAAGACAGGCAGAAGAGGCAGCACTGAGAAATGAACAAAGCACAGTCTATAAGATAACTAAAACCATCAGTGGAAAACGAGGTGCAAATAACATAACGTTAGTAAGAGACAAGCAAGGAAATCTCATCACCACAGCACAGGGGCAGGAAACAAGATGGGCAGAGCACTTCATAGAAACACTGAATAAGGAACCACCAGAGACTCAGCTGAATGTTCCTGAGGCTGAAAGCGACTTAGATGTAAATACAGACATTCCACGAAAAGAAGAAATCATCACAGCCATCAAAGGGCTAAAAAATGGAAAAGCGCCTGGTCACGACAATCTGAATGCTGAGCTATTCAAGACAGACCCTGAACTAGCAGCAGAACTATTAGAACCACTATTTGCACAAGTCTGGGAAACTGAGACAACCCAACAGAGTGGAGTAAAGGAATAATTGTCAAATTGCCCAAGAAGGGCGACCTTGCAGACTGCAACAACTAGAGAGGAATTACCCTCCTATCAGTTCCCAGCAAAATACTAGGCAGGATAATCATCCAGAGAATTTCAAAAGCAGTTGACCATAAACTGAGGAAAGAGCAAGCGGGCTTCAGAAAGAACAGAAGATGTGCAGATCATATATTTACCCTTAGGAACATTATAGAGCAGTGCTCAGAATGGCAGAGACAGGTGTACATTAACTTTGTTGATTTTGAAAAGGCTTTCGACAGCATACACAGGGACAGCCTATGGAAAATTCTGAGCCGCATTGTTTCCATCATAAAAAGCCTCTATTCAAATTTCACATGCAGTGTTGGATCGAGTAATGTAACTTTCGAAGTGAAAACAGGAGTACGACAGGGATGCCCCTTATTAACAACATTATTTTTGACAGTAATAGATTGGGTGATGTGCCAGACAACAGAGGGCAGTCCAAGAGGAATTAGATGGACAACGTTTTCTACACTGGAAGACCTGGAATATGCAGATGACATTGCACTACTCTCGCATTCACATCAACACATTCAAGACAAAACCGATAGACTGAATAAGTATGGCCAGCAGGTTGGCCTGAACATCAATTTGAAGAAGACAGAGGTCATGACACTAAATGTGGGCAATCCAGAGCCAATAACAGTAAGGAACCAGAAGTTAGAACAGACAGACACATTTACTTACTTAGGATGCGTAGTAACACCTGACGGCGGAACAAGCAAGGACATTAACAACAGAATGAATAAAGCGAGAACAGCCTTTGCTGTTCTCAACAACATTTGGAAGTCTTCCCAGTACAGCACAAACACCAAATTAAGACTGTATGAGACCTGTGTACTTTCTGTGCTTCTCTACGGTGCGGAATGCTGGAGAGTAACAGAGAAGGAAATGTCGAAACTGTCCTCCTTCCACACAATCTGCCTAAGGAAAATTCTCCGAATCTTTTGGCGAAACACCATCAGCAACCAAGAACTACTTATTCGGAGTAACCAGGAGGACATGCACACCATCATAGCTGGCAGACGCTGGAGTTGGGTTGGTCACGTCCTCAGAAGGGACCCTGATACCATCGCAAGAACAGCTATGCTATGGACGCCCGAGGGAAAGCGAAAGAGAGGCCGACCAAAAACAACTTGGCGGAGAACTGTGGAAGCTGAGATGCAAAGAATGAACAACAGTTGGGGCACTGTACGAAGGATGGCCACCGACCGAGCAAAGTGGAATCAATTTGTTGCTGCCCTACAAGACGCCACCAGGCGTGATGGCCGCTGACTGCTTTGACAGTTGGCGGCTATGGATCAAAGAAGAAAGAAGAAGATAGAAATGTTAATGTGGACACTGGAGATGTTATATCACCAACATAGAAATCTGTATGTGGACACTGGAGATGTTATATCACCAACATAGAAATGTTTATGTGGACACTGGAGATGTTATATCACCAACATAGAAATGTTTATGTGGACACTGGAGATGTTATATCACCAACATAGAAATCTGTATGTGGACACTGGAGATGTTATATCACCAGCATAGAAATGTTTATGTGGACACTGGAGCTGTTATATCACCAACATAGAAATGTTTATGTGGACACTGGAGATGTTATATCACCAACATAGAAATCTGTATGTGGACACTGGAGATGTTATATCACCAACATAGAAATCTGTATGTGGACACTGGAGATGTTATATCACCAACATAGAAATCTGTATGTGGACACTGGAGATGTTATATCACCAACATAGAAATCTTTATGTGGACACTGGGGGTGTTATATCACCAACATAGAAACCTGTATGTGGACACTGGAGCTGTTATATCACCAACATAGACATCTTTTAGTTGACACTGGAGATGTTATATCACCAACATAGAAATGTTTATATGGACACTGGAGATGTTATATCACCAACACAGAAATCTTTATGTGGACACTGGGGGTGTTATATCACCAACATAGAAATCTGTATGTGGACACTGGAGCTGTTATATCACCAACATAGAAATCTTTATGTGGACACTGGAGATGTTATATCACCAGCATAGAAATGTTTATGTGGACACTGGAGCTGTTATATCACCAACATAGAAATCTGTATGTGGACACTGGAGATGTTATATCAACAACATAGAAATGTTTATGTGGACACTGGAGATGTTATATCATCAGCATAGAAATCTTTATGTGGACACTGGAGCTGTTATATCACCAACATAGAAATGTTTATGTGGACACTGGAGATGTTATATCACCAACATAGAAATCTGTATGTGGACACTGGAGATGTTATATCACCAACATAGAAATCTTTATGTGGACACTGGGGGTGTTATATCACCAACATAGAAATCTGTATGTGGACACTGGAGCTGTTATATCACCAACATAGAAATGTTTATGTGGACACTGGACACTGGGGGTGTTATTTCACTAACATAGAAATCTTTATGTGGAGACTATAGGTGTTATATCACCAATGTAGAAATCTTTATGTGGACACTAGATGTGTTATATCACCAACATATAAATCTTCATGTGATGTGGAGTCTGTCCAAAATATTGCAGTGCTTGTTTTCTCATCCTGACCATTTCTCATCCAACCTTTAAGTGTATCAGGCAGATGCAATTTTCTGTGACATCTTTTCTAACTCATTTATTTGTCACTATTGGTCAGTCTTTTTGTCCATCTGCCTGTCTTTCTATCTGTCTCTCTCTCTCTTTGTCCATCTGTCTCTCAGTCTGTCCCATCTTGTCTTTATTTTTGTTTGGACATCCAGTCTCAAGTTGTGTAACTCCTGCTAAACATTTATGTCAGTCTCCCTGTGGAGTCCAGTCCACTTTTGTCAAGACAGTTGGTCTCTTGTGGCCAGGTTGTGACCATTGCTGTCATGGTGTGGACGTTAATAACAAACACGTAATAAACTTCTTGTTCTTCTCATATCCACATGATATATTTAGAAGCTGTATATTATATTTTTTCCAGATCAGAGATTTAGGCCTGCATATGCTGAGGAAAGAGAAAGTTTGCAGTATTTTAAGAACTCTGAGCCTGAATCAGCTTCCACATCTTATACACAGAAGCTGACTTATATGCCACTAGATTCTCAGCTTCAGGAGCCATATTTTGACAGGGATAGCCATAAAGAAAGTCGTGTCATTTGTGACAGATTTTCCCCAAAACCTGATTACCAGCAACCAGGTCATGAGCGGCAACCCCTGCCACAAGCTACACATTATCATCAAAGTTTGTGTCAGCAGTTTCCAAATTTCTCAGAGAATATGCCATTGAAGACAAATCAACATCATCATCATCATACAGCAACATTACACCACCGGCCCGAGCCTAGCCAACAGAATTACATTCCTTATCAGCCACACTACTTTCACATTCCAGCAGCAACATTATGACAACACACCTGTCATGGAAGACAATCATCTGATCAGTCACGACAGTTCATGGTCCCCACATGAGTTCAGTGACCACAATGCAGCAACGTTTTCTAGCAGTGCCCATCTCCTGCAGCATGAACTTCAGAATTACCACCAGGCATCATCAGCTGTAATACATGTGCCTCAGGCATTATTTACAGCATCTCTTCCATCTTCATCAGTTGAGCATGAGTCTTTATCATGACCATCTAGCACGCTATCTTCCATCCTGCCTTTTAGGCAGTCTTTGGGAATAAAATCAAATCAGCCCTTGCTACCACAGTGTGAATCTATCATATCAAATCAGTTTCTACACCAACCTGAATCTTTACAATCAGATCAGCTTTTTATTCACCAGAATGAACTGGTACAATCGAGTCAGCTTTTATTGCAGCAGCAAACATCAGTAAAATCAAATCAGCCATTGGTAGGTCAGCATGAATCAGTAAAATCAAACCAGCAAGAGCCATTGTTCTCCAACTTTAATCTCAGTTCAAGATCAGCAGATATGTCCAGTCATCACTCACATATGTTAACAGGCACAGCTCAGGGGATGCAGGCTATGGGAACATGTTCACGCTCAAGGTCCAGTGTCATCCATCATAAACCTTCCCTGTCACTGCCAAGGGATCATCATGTAGATGCTCGCGTGATGACGCATGGCCAGTGTATTCTGACATCCAGCATCCATATCCCAGCCTTCATCATGACTTGAATCAGTCATTCACCAGTCAAGTCACAAACATCCCACTGCTGTCATCTCTGGATGAAGTTCATGCAAACATTTGTAATGACAGTCAACACCCAAGAGGAATCTGTGACACAGATGTTACACCTAGTTTGAATTTGCCTAAAAGAATGACTTGTACAGATGTGCCCAGGTATAATATTCCAGAAGATCATGACTTTAATGGTGGCTCAGTTCAGGTGTCCCTGTCAAGTGCCGATGATACAACTATGGGGAATAACCTTATTACCCCAAAACTCAGTCTTCCAGCATACATTCCACATTTGCAGCAGCCTAATTTACCACTCAAGGATTGTTTACATATGCAACCAGCGACTACAATAGAATATGTGAATAATGTCAGAGATGAAGATTTATCTACCATCAACACCTGGCCAGACCAGCTTAGCCAGACTTCAAGTAGACCTGAGCATGCCAGGTGGCACAAACAAGGTGTAAAGCTTCCAGGTAAAAGAGAGTCTCAAGACTCTGAACAATTTAGCAGAAACTCTTGTTCCAGGTCTGAGCTGTTTCATACATTTGTTGTAGAAATTGACCCAATCAGCAGTGTTGTGACAGACCCAGTCAGAAGTGTTGTGACAGTCACTTCAGGGGTGACAGAAATGGACCCAGTTAGCAGTGTTGTGACAGAAATGGACCCAGTTAGCAGTGTTGTGACAGACCCAGTTAGCAGTTTTGTCACAGACCCAGTCAGCAGTATTGTCACAGACCCAGTCAGCAGTGTTGTAACAGACCCAGTCAGCAGTGTTGTCATAGACCCAGTCAGCTGGGTTGTGACAGTAACTTCGGAGGTGACACAAGGGAAGGAACAAAATAATTATGATGTGAGTGATGATGAAAATAATGCAGATAATGTTGAAGAGATTAAAGAAAGTTTTGGTGATGGACAAGATGGTGGTAGGAGGAAACAAACCCTGGGAGGATTAGTTATTGCAGGCATTGACCAGGATTTACAACAAGATATGAAGCTAACTGGCAATTCACAATCCATGTTAGTGATCAGAAATGAGCCAGCCACAGCTGACAGTTTTTTCCAAATATAGAAATATTTCCAACAAAGTTATGAGTGACTGCCGTAAAATGAGAAGTCAAGACAAAAATAATCTTGTTGAGCTTAAATCTAGTTCTTTGAGCTGTATGGGAATAAGTGACAAGGAGAACTCTTTGGAGGCATTATTACATGACACCTGCCAAAAGTTATTTGTTTCAGAAATATCGGACACGACAAAGAAAAGGATGGATCCAATTTCAGAAATCAATGTTACTAACATGTCTAAAGAAGTCAGCAGTATTGTTCCCCTTGAATCTGTACGCAGAGATCTCTTGTTTTGTAATTCACGTAAAGAGAAAACAACAATGGTCAGGAGAAACAAAATGAAGTCTTCCCGTGGTCATTCAGGAAAAACATTAGACATCAAAGCCGTTGTTTTAGTTAACTGTGGTAAAGAGATGTTGTCTACAGAGAGAGATGAATCAAGTTCTCAGTCATCAACAATGGCTGTCAGAGAAGCTGAATCTGTCACAAGAAACTGTGTTATAAATCAAGAAAATAATATTAGACGGTGCCTTTATTGGGGGAAGAAGTACAAACAAGCGAGCCATCTAAGACATCATGTGGTGACGAGACATTTTGATGAATTAAAACATGAGTGTCCAGCCTGCAACGAACAGTTTCCAAACAAAAGTCGACTTCAGCGACACGTGCATACACATGTAGCTCAAAAGCCATATCCCTGTAGCTTGTGTCCACGGGCTTTCACAGCCAAAAAATATTTGAACAATCATTTAAGCCGGCATGACAAGCAGCCACCAATCTTTGCTTGTGCAGACTGTGGGAAAACTTTTCCTAGACGTTACCAGCTAAAAATTCACAACCGATCACATTCTGGTGAGAAACCATACAAATGTTCACAATGTTCTTCACATTTTGCAACATCTTACCAAGTCCGACTTCATGAAAGGATTCACTCAGACATTCTACCGTACCAGTGCTGTTACTGTGCTCAACATTTCAGATCTAATACAAACCTGGCTCTCCATGTTAAGCGTCATGTCAGTGACAGGCCGTATCTGTGTGCCACTTGTGGTGCTGCCTTTTACGAGGCCAGTAAACTGACAGCTCACATACGAGTGCACACTGCAGTCCACCCATTCATGTATGACCAGTGTCCAGCGACTTTCAAAGTGAAGCACCTTTTAATTCGACATTTACGCTGGCACAGTGGGGACACATTTAAATCGCATCATTGCAACAAACAGTTTGATGAGAAATGGATTTTGAGAGCACATATACAGAAACATCACTCACCAGTGTAGATGTGTGTCACTCACAAATGTAGATGTGTGTCACTCACAAGTGTAGATGTGTGTCACTTATGAGTGTTGATGAGTGTCACTCAGGAGTGTTGATGAGTGTCACTCAGGAGTGTAGATGTGTTATGAGTGTAGATGCCTGTTACTCACGGATGTAGACGTCTGTTACTCACCAGTGTAAATGTGTGTTACTCACCAGTGTAAATGTGCGCCAGTCAGGAATGTAGATGTGCTACTTGTGTGGGTCAAAATTGTAGTACTTGTGGTGGATTTGGTGTTATTCTATAAACATTATTAATTTTAATTCTATCTGGTGTGAGGTCAGCTATGCAAGCCCCTGAGGTTTATTAAATTCAGATAAGTTTACAGGGAGGCTGTCTGCTTCCACCAATGACCTCACCCTATTATATATCTTCCCCTACTGAAGTGTAATGGTGTGTGTATGTTGTCTAGCAAGTGTCTAGGGTATTTGCAATGTAATGAAGTGTAAAAACAGGACAACAACTACACCTATTACTAATAAACAATGATTAAACAAGTCACTGGTTAAGTTTTCAATTTAACATATTTTTTTACAATTTATTTTCCTGCATCTTTGTTATTCTTTTAGACACAGGAGTAATCAACTCAAGATGATAATGCAAATATTTACAACAATTAATTTACAAATATAATTGAGTCTGTGTTATCCCACAATTATTTATAAGTGTCAAGCTGGAAAAGTGTCAAGTATTTCTTGCTCCTAGAAAAGGGTACAGGTTGTTAGAACGTTTGGATTCATCACTGTCTGACACAATACATTTTAGGAAATTGAGAGTTGGATTGTTTGCGATATCAAATGCCCCAGACACGATTGCTTATCTGGGATTTCTGGTAACAGACTGACTGAAGTATACAATGCCAGCTTCCACTACCAAGTCACGATTCTGCTTCTTGTAATATATTTCTGTGTAGGCACTCAGTAGTAGGGCCTCAAGGCAGAACTTATGGTCAGGTATTAGATCACCTGGGCTCACTTTGAATCGTAGATGAAACCCTGGAACAATATAAATGTGTCCAACTCAGCATCTAATAGTCTCTTTCTTTCCCTACTCTAACATTTTCAATATCATCAGACATCAGCATGGTAACTAAACATTTAGTTAACGTTCTCAATTTGGTTGGTACCCCCTTCATGGATAAATAACTTTCAAACCACCGTTTGACACTTTCCTTGACAAAGGAAACATTTTACATTAATAATATCAAGTCATGTACAATCACGGTGACTTGCTGAAGAAGACGGCCAGTGATCTTCCTGGTCTTATGTCATAATACAACATTTTTTTTCATCATAAATATTTAATTTTCTTTTCTCCCCATATGGCAGAAAGCCTGTCTGGCTTTTCTACAACAGGTTAATACATTTCCTAACAGCGCTGTGAAACAACACAGAGTTTGATGTTGACTTCCCTCTAGATAAACGTTTTTCCCCATAAGGTTCATACAGATTCAATAATGCATTCATAATAATGATAAAAATGACAATATAAATGTTTTCATTCTTACCGCATCAAAGAAATTTACACACTAAACAGTTGAATATAACGATATATGACACAATCCAGATCGCTGCTAGTGCAGAAATAGCAAACAAGTAAGTACTCCTTCCTTGTCTTAAAAAAACTTCTTTAGTGTATGACATTTTGTTAACTAGTGGCCCCTAATACCAACTACCAATTGGTTTTATTCAACCGTTAGTATATTACACCACAGCCAATCAGGGACCGTTTGGCTTCTGGCGTTCTTTTTTCAAAAACTGACCTCAAATATTCAAAATTAGGACTCCTTCCCCTCTTCCCCCCACCCCCCCGCCCCCGCCCCCCCCCCCACCCCCCCCCCCCTCCCCCCCCCCCCCCTTAGGAACTCCCTTCCCCCTCTTACCCCCCCCCCCCCCCCCCCCCCCCCCCCCCCCCCCCCCCCCCCTCCACGTTCAAACTGAGAAAGATTTTCAAGTCCATTCGTCTATCTGTCTTCTGTTCAACTTCTTTATTTCTTAATAGTTTTAAATTCTGATAAATAATTATTGATCCTGTTGTTATCTATCGCACAGTCATTACATTATTTTATTCTTAAACTTATTTCTAATGCCTAGGATCGTTTTATTTCTACAATGCTTCAAAACAATATTTCCTATCTCTCCTATTCAAATTAGTAAACACGAACTAGTGACACTCCGTCTCATTCCCCCATTCAGTACTACATATTCAAAAAAAAAAACATCTTACGTTAATCGAAATTTTTCCTTTTATTTTTAACTATCGCTCTCCTACAGAACGAAGCATCGTTTGTAATACGTCACAAGAATGCGACAACACTTTCGTCGAACATTACTTTAGCCCTACTTTTTAGCTAGAAATGCGACTTGTGTGTGTGTTTCTATCAGCGGACGAGTCCAACAGTGTGAATATGTGCTAAGAACGCGTGTCGATAAAAAAGAGGGGTTCTGCAAACTGCGACATCGCGTTCGACATGCCACTACATTTGTCTCTCAATTGTATGCCTTCGTGTATTCTTTTACCCGTTTTCTTCTCTCTCTCTTGCTTTGAAGACTAGGCTTGAACTGTGACGTTAGTTTCAGGCAAGCGGTAATAAAATCGAGTGGCTTTGCTAGCGAGATAATTAACTAGCAGTTCTACAGCATACATTTGATTCCCCTACTGGTGTAGTAGAAGCTGTTAGGCACTAACACACGGGCTGGTTTATTTAATCGCATTGGGAGTACAATTCTATGGAAATTAGCGTTTGTCTCACAGATTTTACTACAGTACTAGATGTGTGTAGCAATGTAGATGTGTGTTACTCAGAAGTGTAAATGTGTGCAACTGTGTGTTACGTGTCAGTTAAAAACTATAAAAAAGCATTACTCATATGTTTAAATGTTTGTTTATATGTCATTAAAAGGCCATGTGCTTGATTTCATATTTCTTTGGAGTTGGGTGTGGTGTTGGAATATAACTTCTTCAGTAGACAGACAGATTAAAAAGCATGAAAGAAAGTAAACGTTTTCTCTTACTGGAAGAAGTCATCAAGTATTTGGCTTGGCTTTGTCTGACACACAGAAAATTTTCGCATCTCCAAAGATATTTTCTACGCACATCTGGCAGATTGCAAAAGAAGAGTTGAGTGACTGCAACTGTCGTTAAAGATGTGTACAAGAGAGGCATGGGTGCAATGGACATAAATCCAGCAACCTGGGAGGATGAAGCTACCAGTCACACAAAGTGGTGATGCTACCTATGGCACCACCTTAGAATGGGAAAAAAGAAGCTGTCACAACAAGCAGAAGAGAAAAGGCCATGTCAAAAGAAACACCGGGGAAAAAAAACAGCTGATGACTATGACATGAGGGATGCACTCCCTTAGTCAGTTATGACCGACAGGGAGCTACTACTACTACTACATAACATGCTGAACCTATGACTGACAGAGGGCTATCTACTACTACATAACATGCTGAACCTATGACTGACAGGAGGCTATCTACTACATAACATGCTGAACCTATGACTGACAGAGGGCTACCTGCTACTACATAACATGCTGAACCTATGACTGACAGGGGGCTATCTACTATTACTACATAACATGCTGAACCTATGACTGACAGGGAGCTACTACTACTACTACTACATAACATGCTGAACCTATGACTGACAGGGGGCTATCTACTACTACTACTACATAACATGCTGAACCTCAGTGTAAAGGTACACATTGTTGTTTGTAGATACTGCCATTGGGGAATGAAGTATTTGAGCCTTGGCCATACTAGGTCCAGTTTTTTTATGAGGTAGGATGACAAGTTTCCTTTTCTCTCATCGTTTGTCTTCCCTAACTCAAGAGCAGAGTCATGTACCCATTTACAGCTGAGTAGGCTGATCTTGGTATCTTTGCCGCTAGATAATACACTCTCTAGGGGCCATCCATTAAAGACGTCCACACAATTCTGGCATTGTTTTATCCTCCCTTCCTCCATGTCCACCTCTGATTGACCCCTACCCCCTCCCCCTTGTGGACATCCACTCCACATGGTCTTAAATAAATACACGAGCTTACATTTAAAATCACCTACTTATACTTACAACTTAGTTTAGTTCTATACAATACTTCATTTGTATACAGAAAACTCTGTTTAATTATGATAAACACGAGTTACTAAATATTACACATTACATAGTAGCATACAAGTCTCATCTCAGTGTTCCATATAACTGAAACAGTTTACTAAAAATTACACATTACACAGTAACATACAAGTCTCATCTCAGTGTTCCATATAACTGAAACAGTTTACTAAATATTGCACATTACATAGTAACATACAAGTCTCATCTCAGTGTTCCATATAACTGAAACAGTTTACTAAATATTACACATTACATAGTAACATACAAGTCTCATCTCAGTGTTCCATATAACTGAAACAGTTTACTAAATATTACACATTACATAGTAACATACAAGTCTCATCTCAGTGTTCCATATAACTGAAACAGTTTACTAAATATTACACATTACATAGTAACATACAAGTGTCATCTCAGTGTTCCATATAACTGAAACACGAGTTACTAGATATTACACATTACATAGTAACATACATGTGTCATCTCAGTGTTCATATAACTGAAACAGTTTACTAAATATTACACATTACATAGTAACATACAAGTGTCATCTCAGTGTTCCATATAACTGAAACAGTTTATTAAATATTACATAGTACATAGTAACATACAAGTCTCATCTCAGTGTTCCATATAACTGAAACAGGTTACTAAATATTACACATTACATAGTAACATACACGTCTCATCTCAGTGTTCCATATAACTGAAACACGAGTTACTAAATATTACACATTACATAGTAACATACCAGTGTCATCTCAGTGTTCCATATAACTGAAACATGAGTTACTAAATATTACACATTACATAGTAACATACAAGTGTCATCTCAGTGTTCCATATAACTGAAACATGAGTTACTAAATATTGCACATTACATAGTAACATACAAGTGTCATCTCAGTGGTCCATATAACTGAAACATGAGTTACTAAATATTACACATTACATAGTAACATACAAGTGTCATCTCAGTGTTCCATATAACTAAAACATGAGTTACTGAATATTACACATTACATAGTAACATACAAGTCTCATCTCAGTGTTCCATATAACTGAAACAGTTTTAACTTAATATCTTACAGTAAGTAACCAAAAACACTAACGCTATGTACAAATTTAAATATACAAAAACTATACACATCATAATACAGTCGGTTTCCTAAGTTAAAAACTATACACATCATAATACAGTCGATTTCCTAAGTTAAAAACTATACACATCATAATACGTTCGGTTTCCTGAGTTAAAAACTATACACATCATAATACAGTCGGTTTCCTAAGTTAAAAACTATACACATCATAATACAATCGGTTTCCTAAGTTAAAAACTATACACATCATAATACAGTCGGTTTCCTAAGTTAAAAACTATACACATCATAATACAGTTGGTTTCCTAAGTTAAAAACTATACACATCTTAATACAGTCGGTTTCCTAAGTTAAAAACTATGCACATCATAATACAGTCGGTTTCCTAAGTTAAAAACTATATACATCATAATACAGTCGGTTTCCTAAGTTAAAAACTATGCAAATCATAATACAGTCGGTTTCCTAAGTTAAAAACTATGCACATCATAATACAGTCGGTTTCCTAAGTTAAAAACTATACACATCATAATACAGTCGGTTTCCTAAGTTAAAAACTATACACATCATAATACAGTCGGTTTCCTAAGTTAAAAACTATACACATCATAATACAGTCGGTTTCCTAAGTTCAAGACACCGCCTAAACAGGCACAGTAATTATTTTCAATATTAAAACAGTCAACCTAGTTTTGACAGTTAATGAAGCAAAACAATTATGTGACAAAACTTTATAAACAAAGTAAGAAATTTGATCATAAAAGCATAATTTTATAAATTTCAATCTTAAATTAATTGTTTAATGAAAATGATTATCTTACTGTTTCTGGGAAGTCTTAAACTTTTGAAACAAAGTGTACTGTAGTAATATTCTGAAGGATAACTCTTCTTAACTGCCACAATATTAATGTGAATGTATGCCGTTCATTTAGCACTGAATTCATACTGCAACCAGTTGAACAGGCTGTGTACAAAACTGACCTTAGTGTCAGAACTTTGTTGTTCTGGTTGCTTTGGTGCAATGTCTTCATCACCAACATCATCGTCATCTGGATCAATTGTAACTGTCTGATGCACAGATTTGTGCACTTTGTCAAGCTGCACGAGATGGACGGTATTGCCTGTGAAGCTGCATTCTTACTTACTTATTTGTTCCATTTCTACCATGAGGTGTAGAGGTTTGGAAGAGAGAGTGCAAGATTCCTATCGGCTGTCTTCCTCCTGGCCTGGTTCCATTCTAGTTCTTGGTCCTTCAAAGATTGTCTAATGTTGTCCTCCCAGCAGACTCTGGGTCGTCCTGGGGTCTGGATCCCTGGCTCTTTGTTTCCCATGCTTGTCGTGGTAGCTGATCATCTCTCATTCTGCAGACATGGGTAAACCATCTTAGTTGGGACTGTTCTACTTGGGTCTGCAGGGGGTGGGATTTTAGGCCTTGACGTATCATCTGGTTGCGGACCATGTCTCTTCGTGTTACTTCAACCACCTTCCTCAGATACCTCATTTCTGAGGTTTTGGATCTGGCTTTTGTGGGCTGTAGTCATTGCCCATGACTCGCATCCATATGTCACGACTGGGACATAGGTGGAGTGGTATACAGTCATCTTCGTTTTCTTACCAACCTCTCTCTTGCTGAGAAATCTTCGATTTATGGCCTGAAAAATTCTCCCAGCTGCTGCTTTTCAAGGGGCCAACTCTTCTTTGATGCCTCCCTTTGGGTCTATAATAGCTCCGAGGTATTTAAAGTGGTCGACCTGCTCCAGGACCTATTCTCCCAGCTTAATCTGATGTGTTCATTCTTCTCGTGATATCACCATGGATTTTGTTTTAGAGCTGCTTATGATCATCCCTCTCTTCTCCAGCTCTTCCTTCCAGACTTGCAGGTTGGATTGGAGATGTGCCCCTGATTTAGAGCAACATCATCAGCAAATGCCAGCTCTGAAATACATACCTGTCTCATCTTCCAGTACCCCATTGAATACTATCTTGTTCTCTCCTTATATGCCTTGATGACATCGTCGATGAGGAGTATTAAAAGATAAGGTGACAGGATATCACCTTGTCTTACACCAGTGTTGGTCCTGAACTCTTCTGACTTTTGGTTTGCTGTCCTCACATAATTTCTGCAAGACTTCTAGAAGCTCTGTATAGCATGAATCAGAGGTGCTGGAATGTTCTTCCTTACCAAACACTTCAATCAGTCCCAAGGTTTGCTCCAGGGGACCCTGTCAAACGCCTTTTCCAGATCTATGAAACAAAGATGGATCTCACTCTTATACTCAAGGGCTTTTTCACGCAGCTGTCTGCGTGTAAAGATTAGGTCTTGAGTACTTCGGTTTGCTCGGAATCCGCACTGGACCTCATCCAATTGTGGCTCAGCTAGGCGTTGGAGTCTCTGTTCTAGGATTCAAGAGTAGATTTTAGACACCGAGAAGGGGTATGCCTCTATGGTTTCCACTTGTCGATTGTCACCCTTTTTGAAATATTGTGTTATGATGGCAATCTCTCAATCCTGTAGTAATGTCTTGTTGCACCACGCATACCTGTAGGACCCTTAAGAGTAATAGGTCACCTGATGCTCCCATGTGCTTAACCATTTCTGGTGTTATACCATCATGCCCTGCTGCTTTGCCCATCTTGATTTTCTCCAGTGCTGCCTTCAGTTTTTCCATCTTTATATCATCTTCACCATCATTGGTTTTCTCTTCTGTGCTAGTGGTTATCATTTCTGATGCTTGAACTTGCCCACCATCCAGGAGTTCTGAGAAATATTCTTTCCATCTTTCCATTACTTCCTTCGGACAGTAAGCAATTTGCCTTGCGTGTCCTTTATAAATTTGAGAGGGCATTGTTTTTCTTTCCTCATGTTCTTTAGGGTCTTATAGAACAATTTCTGGTTTTCTTGCGCATCTTTTTCTAGCTTTCTCCAAATTCTTCCCAGGACTTCTGTTTTGCTGCTAGCACCTTGTTCTTTGCTTTTGTTCGGAGTGTCACATATTCTCTATATTTCTCCATGTGTCCTGTTGTGTATTTAGCTCCTAAGTATTGTGTGCATGCCATTTTCTTCTCTCTTATTTTCTCTTTGACTTCCTTTGTCCACCAAAGTGTCCTCTTTCTCTTATTCCCGTCGGACTTCACCACATGCTTCTGCAGCAGATGTCTTTATGATGTCCTTGAATTTAAGCCAGAGGGTTTCCAAGTCATCAGGTTGTTCTTCTGTGTTGCTCACTGCTGCAGCAATAAGCCCCCGATATCTGGTCTTAATTTCTGGCTCTCTCAGTTTGTAGGTCTTAATGCTCATTTCTCCCGTTTGTTTACTTGGTTTCTTGCGTGATGTTGGGCAGTTCCTAGGCTGAGCAACTCTTTCAGTTGTTCTTTTGATTGTAAGCAGGTAGTGATCACTTCCAATCTCTGGCCCCCTCCAGACTCTAGCATCCCGGACACAGAAATAGTCCAGGAAATTTTATCGCCAGAAAAGAACAAAAGAAACAAGCAACTAGAAGTGTTCAAAGTTCTAGACTCAGAAATGAAAAAAAAACCAAAAACAGTTTGGGCAGAAAATGTAATGACAGAGAAGAAAAATAGAAACAGGGAAATTTTAATCAGAACCCATGGTACGAGGAATGAAAGGTCGAATTTGTAAATAATCAACATAGAAATTACTGTATGAAAAGTTTGATTACTCCAGTGGCAAGGCAGGATAGATTAAATCCCCTTCTACTTGATGTATCCTTACATTCCTGACAACATCATGTAAATAAACTTGACTACTTTTGTTGACGTCACCGCTGTTCTAGTGAAGTCCATTACCATCGAGTTCATCATCCTGCATCAGTTTTTCGTGTTAAATGTATAAACTCCTACGTGAAACATCATCATGTGCAACCAACCACTGTTACGATAGTGATCGGACTTACCACTTAACAACAACAACACACACGGCCACAGTACATTGGCTCTTGTTACAGTAAGCGTTAGAATAGTTGTACAATATTAATTAATCATGATCCGATGAACAAAAATTTTAGTGGTAGTAGCAGAAGAAAAAGTAGTGGTAATACTAGTAGTAAATACAGACGATGTAGTAGTGGTGATTGTAGCAAGAATAGAAGCAGTAGTACACGTAGATGTACAAGGTGAAGTAGTAGAATTAATAGTAGTAGAAGACAAAGAATTATTAATATTAAAAGTAGTAGTAGTTGTAGCAGTTGTAGTAGTATTAGTAGTGGTAGGTGCAATAATAGTAGAAGCAGCAGTTGCAGTAGTGTGATAAACGAGCGCAAAGGCCTTATTGCTCTATCTTTTCCTACTTCTCTCGTATTGTATTTTCTCCAACATTTGCTCTGTCATCCCACATTTGCTATTTCATCGTGATTACTCGAGACCGGTATTTAGAGAACCGCATTTGTTCTTTCATCGGGGGAAATAAAGTCATTTGATTGAGTCCCCATACCTGACATTATCGTTTGAAGCCCACATTGCATCGTGATAAATCTGGTGAAAACACATCTGGTCATCCCAATCAGACATCTGGGCATTATACAATTTCTGTGAACTGTTGTTATCTTTGTTGCTCGGCCAGGTCACCACATTGAACGCCCAGCTTGGCCAGGTGAAAACGTCTCATGCTGTTTAAAGCAACCGGCATGTAATACAATAGGCGGCGCCACAAAGAGGACATGTTAGCATGCTGTCGACAATGGGCGGAGGTAACTAAGAGTGCCACCAACACACAGAATGATAAACAATCAGAGAATAATGTGTCAGCCCTTTTGCATTGGCTAGCCAATTATCTCCCTTCCTGTTTGTCAAACAAGCCACGCAACGAAAGTTGGTCACGAATTACCACGCCCACGTTTGGACTGACAGGGGACAAGAGTGATCCTGTGGATGAGTGACCAGAGAGGCTCTCAAGGATTGGCTGTATGGGCGGAGCTGTCATTACCTGTCTAAGAAACCCACATTGGACTTCCAGAAATATAATACCGCGTAGCTTGCTAGAGGAAGCAGTTCAGTTTTTATATTGTGAGGCAGAGATACAATCCCTAAAACGCCTAGCCTAAATACACGTGTTTATTCAGAGTGGAAAATAATTCAGTTCTGTGTTGAATTGTGTTTTTTAAAGGATTTTGCGAAGGGAAAAGAAGGTTAGTTGATCTTATACAGATTATTAATACATTTTCTTATTCTTTGTTTATTTTAACCTCACAGCTAAAGGTGCGAAAGATAGAGTTTCAATTAATTCTTTTCATAACTGATTAATATTATCAGAAGATTTTCCTAGAAGATGATAGGATGATAGGAGGTAATTAATAGTTCATACTTCACCTTCATCATCATCACAGTCTCTCATGCACAAGATATTTAACATCATTAAAATAGAACTCAGAGAGAGATCAATAATGAGCAGTAGTATGAATGAAAGTCAACTAGTGATGTTAAATGTGAAAAACTTACGAAGACTTTTGTGTGTCTTCAGTTCATCAGAAGTCTGAGTCTTCACGCAATGTGTATGACGTCTAACCAGAAATAAGATATAAAAACGGACATTTCGCTAGCAGAATTCGCCATAGGACATCTTTCATTCCTCAATTAAAAGGAATATTGTCTCACCCACAAGTCAGAAGGTGGACGCAGCATTTTTCGTCACTCATATACTGCTGGCTCACAAGTTCAATACATAGTTACCACAAATTCAAATCACTCGAAAGATCATTATTATCTGAAGTCAAGCTAAAGAGCTCAAAAGTGGAATCTCATACTTATACCAAGTGCAACACACTCTTAAGCGCATTCTATGAAACAGACTCTAAAGTATATTTTATGAATCACGACTACATACGCAAGATTATGAGTCTACATATCACTAACATTTCGTGAAGATATACAGCCTGACCAGTACCCTCTGAAGATTAGACAACAGACCTTTTGTTCATATGACAGCTATTAACTGTTGATCAACACTACAGAGATATACTCAAACAGTGAAGGAATATATATATCTCTCGTCACCGTTCTCAGTCTGGCAACAGTTTTCATTAGAACGTCCTCGACTTAGAGATACCCCACTCGACAACTTACAAAGTATAACAACTTGGGACATTTTATGCATACGTGTGAATCATCATATCAATGAGAAGCATTTAGAGACACATGGACTGTGTAGATTACTCACCATTTTGGTAACACGTATCATATCACATCATCATCATTTCGCTTTGCACCAGTGCATTCTTAATTAACTACTACTTAATTAACTGCAATTTTATTATCTCATCTGTGTGTTTTGTGTGAATCGTCTTTCACCATCATCACGTTCTAACCATTACTAACCCTATATGTGTGGATATTTCATTAATAAACCCAACAATCGTTTGATCATTATCTAGTTTGTTAATGTATTACTCGTGCTGTCGGTGTTACATATTCCCCTATAGGAACATTTCTCTACTCAGATGAGGTTGGGGGATTTTTCTGTTACGGGATCTAAGGGCAGAAGCTAAGGTCGTGGGGAAACAGAACTCTTTCCATAATTAATTAGAAAACACTGTCCAGTGGAAAGCATTCGCATTCCCGTCTTCTTGTCCCTATCTCGAATAGGTCTTTATTCTTTCTTAACGAGCCAATTTCTAGAGACTATAATACAATAATTTCTATAATTTCTATAATATCTCATAGACTATTCCTGGCAAAAACTACCGTCGTAGTTGCCCCAATACGCACCACAAGACAAGTAGTAGTAAAAATAATAGTAGTAGCAGCAGCAGCAGTTGTTGAGGTAGTGGTAGTAATAGTAGTTACAGCAGTTGTTGTTGTAGTAGTAGCAAAAGTAGTTGTAGCAGTTTTAGAAATAGTAGTAGTAAAAGAAGTAGCAGTAATAGAAGTAGTAGTAGTAGTAGTAGTAGTAGTAGTAGTAGTAGTAGTAGTAGTGGTAGTAGTAGTAATAGTAGTTGTAGTAAAAGTACTCGTAGTAGAAGCAGAAGCATTTGTAGTAGTAGTAGTAGTAGTAGTAGTACAAGTTGTAATAGCAGCAGTTGTAAAAGTAGAAATAGTAGTAGTAGTAATAGTAGTAGTAGTAATAGTAGTAGTACAAGCAGTGATAGTAGTAGAAGTAGTATTAGCAGTAGTAGTAGTAATAGGAGCAGTAGCAACAGTTGTAGTAGAGGGAGTAGTAGTAGTAGCAGCAGTCTTAGTAGTAGCAGAAGTAGTAGGTAGTATCAGTAGTTGTAGTAGTAGTAGTAGTAGTAGTAGTAGTAATAGCAGTAGTGGTAGTTGCATTAGTGATAGTAGTAGTAGTAACAGCAGTCTTAGTAGTAGCAGAAGTAGTAGGTAGTATCAGTAGTAGTAGTAGTAGTAGTAGTAATAGCAGTAGAGGTAGTTGCATTAGTGATAGTAGTAGTAGTAGCAGCAGTCTTAGTAGTAGCAGAAGTATTAGTAATAGTTGTTGTCGTAGATAGGACATACACTCAAAAGAGAAAAATCAAGCACAGCCAGAATTGCCATTGACTGGAACCCAGAGGGGAAAAGAAGAGTGGGGAGGCCAAAGAGAAATTGAAGAAGAACTGTTGAAGAGGAGGCTAGGGAAATCGGAATGACTTGGGCACAGCTGAAAAAGACAGCCCAGAATAGAAATCGATGGAGAGCAACTGTTTCTGCCCTATGTTCCACAGGAAACGAAGAGGAATGATGATGATGAATGACCGATAACTAGAATGTCACCAGGCCAGGAGGACGACAGCTGATAGAACAGTATGGCGCTCTCTAGTTTCTAATAATAACATATACTGCCACGTCAGACAGTCACGTGATACAGTCTCAAGTGTAAGAATTGACTTTCCCGATTTCTGACACGATTACAAAATACGGTCACAACAACAAAATATATGAAGTGTTCTCATCTTGTGGGAATGCTTCTTTAAGAGCAGAATTTGCTGCTCGTACTATAACAAACTATGTATTTCTCTGTGAACTTTCAGACGTAATATTTTAATATTTTATGATGTGTTTGTGTTTTGTTTGTTGTTAATGCTTCTGATCATGATTGTGGGTCAGGAAGTCAGCGGCAAACTGTAGATCGTCATGCTGTTGAACTCAGTTTTTCTAGCTTATCACTGAGGTCATGACCCTATCAACAGCCAGTAAAAAGAGAAATGGTAACAAGAGTCATACCAGTCACGCTCCAACCACTTCTTTTATATCTCAGTTGGTTCGGTAAGTTGTCACACATGAAGAACTCTGCTATTTGTATCTTCATATGTTTTCTTATCTCAGTTGGTTCGGTAAGTTGTCACACATGAACAATTCTGCTATTTGTATCTTCATATGTTTCCTTATCTCAGTTGGTTCGGTAAGTTGTCACACATGAAGAACTCTGCTATTTGTATCTTGATATGTTTTCTTATCTCAGTTGGTTTGGTAAGTTGTCACACATGAACAATTCAGCTATTAGTATCTTCATATGTTTTCTTATCTCAGTTGGTTCTGTAAGTTGTCACACATGAAGAATTCTGCTATTAGTATCTTCATATGTTTTCTTATCTTAGTTGGTTCGGTAAGTTGTCACACATGAAGAATTCTGCTATTAGTATCTTCATATGTTTTCTTTATTCGGTTACTGATTATAAGAGGGACTCACTCATGCTTGGTCAAAAGATTTTACATATTTCTCGAATCTAATGAGTTCATTTTCAAGGCCATGTCACATATTATACGCAGTTTTACTGTTTTTTCTGTATCTGATCTGTTTTGTCGAAATCCTGTTTATTCTTTCTCAATAATGTCTTCATAGTCTGATTATTCTTCATGTTCCCCGCCACCTGTCTATCGCCGAGAAATAAACTAACGATCTCAATGACTGGCTAGTTAGCTGTACTTTCTTTCTGTTACTGACATGTTGACTCTCACAATATCTTGATTCTATTTTATGTCTCAACTGTACTTTCTTTCTGTTACTGACATGTTGACTCTCACAATATCTTGATTCTATTTTATGTCTCAACTGTACTTTCTTTCTGTTACTGACATGTTGACTCTCACAATATCTTGATTCTATTTTATGTCTCAACTGTACTTTCTTTCTGTTACTGACACGTTGACTCTCACAATCTCTTGATTCTATTTTATGTCTCAACTGTACTTTCTTTCTGTTACTGACATGTTGACTGTCACAATATCTTGATTCTATTTTATGTCTCAACTGTACTTTCTTTCTGTTACTGACATGTTGACTGTCACAATATCTTGATTCTATTTTATGTCTCAACTGTACTTTCTTTCTGTTACTGACATGTTGACTCTCACAATCTCTTGATTCTATTTTATGTCTCAACTGTACTTTCTTTCTGTTACTGACATGTTGACTGTCACAATATCTTGATTCTATTTTATGTCTCAACTGTACTTTCTTTCTGTTACTGACATGTTGACTGTCACAATATCTTGATTCTATTTTATGTCTCAACTGTACTTTGTTACTTGTAATTGTTGCAGTATTTGTAATTATTATAGTTGTTGTTGTAATTGTTATAGTTGTTGTTGTAATTGTTATAGTTGTTGTTGTGATTGTTTTTTGTTGTGTAACAGTAGTAACTGTAAATATTGTGGGTAGGGAATAGGACGGAGTATGGGTTATTTATTGTTGTGAGTTTGTTATGTTCACTAGTGTGAAGGATTTATGCGTGATGTTTGGCAGAGAGAGGTATGTTCACTGTTCTCGTGTTTTAGGTTAGAGTAAGTGAGTTAACAGTGAGTCCGCTGGGATAGGTAGAAAAAAAAAACCCTGCTTTAGAGCCATAGGTCACAATAGTCTGCTCGACTTGTTAGAACAAAATGTGCATAAAAACATAATAAACAATTTGACATTTTAAATGTTACGTTTAGTTCTCGGACTCCCCTATTATCTATTAATGGACCCTCATGGGGTCTATAGACAACAGGTTATGTGCACGGGCCCCCTATAAGCCATCCGCGCACCCTCAAGGGGTCCATAGACGACAAGTTATGTACACGGATCCCCTACAATACATTCACGGACACCCGTGTGGTCAATTGGCTACAATTTAAGAAATCCTGACACCAAAGCCAATGTCAGACCGATATTGTCAGAATCGGAAAAACGTGTTATGACATATGACGTCGTCTGGAAATTCCGTGTGGTATATTTTTAGCACCTAACGCAATCAGCTCGTATCCTTCACACAAGTGAAAATCGTTGTCGAGAAAACATTCTACAACGATATTAAGGACGACATTATCAACACAGAACTAATTACAGGCACAAGGTAAGAAAATTCAACATTATTTTGTGTACATTACTTATAAACACTGAAAACAAATTGGAGGGCTTTAATATTTCAGTAATAAATGTCTTACTGTCATGTCAGTGACTGAAATATGTATAAGGATTTCTAGCTATAATTTTACACTCAGCGCTGATGAATATTATTTTAAAAAAGTTAAGACATTAATGTTGACTAGTTGAATAAGATGTAGAGATAAGAATGACTCTTTTTATTTAAAATGTGTGTCACAAAATGATTGTCTCTTGTTGTTAAACCTGTGTGACACAAAATGATTGTCTCTTGTTGTTAACCTGTGACACAAAATGAATGTCTTTTGTTGTTAAACTTGTGTGACACAAAATGATTGCCTCTTTTGTTAAACCTCAATAAATCAATCAATATCCGTTAGCTCGCCATGGATTGTGATTTTGTCTCAGGACAGTAGTGGTATACCCACGTTTCGTCTCCAGTAATGATTTGCTCCAAGAAATACTCACCATGTTCATGACAGCGGAGGAGATGGGTGAGGGACGCACTCATACGGTTGTTCTTGTGTTCCTCGGTCAGTTGCCGAGGGACCCACCTGCTGCACACTTTTCGGTACCCTAAACGGTCGTGAACAATATCCCAGATTGTGCCATTCGAAATATTAAATTGTTCTTCCAAATCTTTAAGTGACATGCCGCGATCAACACGCAAATTTCCTCAATTGCAGGGACAAGATTTGCTGACGTGGAACGACACCCGCTTTTTTGGTCGTCAGTAAAACTAACTCGACCGTCACTGAATTCACGACACCATTTTTTCACATGCTGCACACTCATCACGTTCGGGTTATACACAGCTTCAAGTTCATGATGAATTTGAATCGGTGCTGTCATTGTTGCTCACATAAACCGAATAACTGATCGTACGTCTTCTTTTGTCCACTCACACATTGCAGTAGTCATTGTTAAACTGCCTAGTTCAGGAAAATGGCGGAGCTAGGGCTTGATTTGTTGTTCTCCCTAGCGGTCAAGGTCTGATCTTCATGTCAGCAAAAAGCCATCTCACTGCGTACAGTACGTCGGTGGTAATTAAATAGGGATCCTTACTTTATGACTTACCCTTGTTTATTACTGTCTATATAAAGGTTCGATTCTACATCATTTAGTGGTGTTTCCTCAAGTTGAACCTTGTTATCATTTCTTGTATTTATTCTCAAAATCTTTGTCTTTTTCCTGTGTATTTTCAGGCCCACTTGTTGTGACCTCTCATCAAGCATTGTCATTTTCTCTTGCAAATGATTATTAGTGTAGTCAACTTTATATAGTATAATAAAAAATGTATAGTTATATATTTATATATATATATATATATATTATATATATATATATATATATATATATATATATATATATATATTATATATATATATATAATATATATATATATATATATATACATATATATATATATATATATATATATATATATATATATATATATATATATATAGATATCCTGATCCTACGACAATGTGAATCAGGAATCACAATCAATTGTAAGCACACTGTTTATATACAAACTTTTGTACAAAGGATCTTTGTTCAGACAATAATATAATGGTAATGTGAGTGTGGTGTGTGGTGTATTATTCTGAGGTAATACTGGTGCTATTAACTAGGTTGTTATATGTCATCATGACTTCCTATGTTTGCACTGGTGGAAATAATATGTAAGGATTCACAGCTTCTGTGTTTACAATTTCTGTCCCCTTTTTGTTTAATAAAAGTCAGTTTAGGGGAATGTTAATTAAGGTGTTCATTCAGGATTGAGCTGTCTCGTGCCGATAAGGCTTAACTTATAAGGCTGTTGCAGGAAGCCTGTCTCCTCTGCTCGCTGGCGTCTCAGTTGGCTGTTGTTATCCGGCGGCGGAAGTCACTTTCTGTTCAGCCACGCGCTCATCAACAGACAGCGATTTTGATAGAATTTCGGTTCTTGCCTTCAGGGAAGTACCCAGTTTTTATTTTATTTAGTTTTTATGTGTCCTATCTAGCCTTCACTTTCTTTCCTTTCCTGACGAAGGCCTTGTGGCCGTAACGTAGACTATTTTCTTTGTCTTTTGTCCTCGTAAGACGAATCACCTTTTTTCGATTTTTTTTCAAACCCATCCACCTGTTGTTATTCAATGGCCTCTATCTCTTGGGCACGGAGTCTGCTGCCAGCTTTCTGGATCACACAGTACTCTGATCAGTGGTTGTTATCTTAACATCAGTACCACGGCCCCTGAAATGAGAAGGGTGTGCCTCCTCCTTACTATCTAGTATACACTATTATTCCACATTGAGATACATAACAGTACAAACAAACGAGGAGTTCAGACCTGTAGGCCAACTGTTAGCTTTTCATGTGACAATATACACCAGCATTCCTCTCCCTAATGGTTACAACGCCTCTGCAATTCCAGATGTCATCTCTTCCATACAATAGGATAGGTGTGATGTTACTTTATGGCAATCCAATATATATATATATATAGGCAGTTATACTCCTCTCTGACAATCTTTTACATGGTGGAGCAATATCTAGGCTTTGCCTTAAGTTTGCTACAGAACCACACATATACAGACATAAAATATGATTTCACATACAATTTTCATATAAAATACAGATTAAAAATATGTCTAGCTTACCACAATTCGATAGAAATACACTCTAAAGATGACTTTGGCACAGTTTGATCTGCGGTATCGTCCAGACTGTTATCCTATTTGATTTTTGGAATATCACAGCCTGCTTTCATCTCTCAGAATGCTTTTAGATAATGGCGTCCCCTCCAAAGTTTTTTCTGCTAATATCCGCTAGACTGACCAATCGCTTTTTACATTTTCAAAAAAGATAAACATGGTTCAAATAATTTCATTCAACTTTTTCTACGTTTCTACGCATTTATTAGTTATGCCTAGGTCACCCAATAATCTTCCTTGTAACAATAAGGTTCCGCCAATGGCCTCCCTCGTACTATCCTAGACTGTCTGTCAACACTATGTTTCCACAAAAATCAGGAATTTCCACCCAACAGAAATGACCAGACCGGACAGTATCTCTGTTCTTTATATGTTTTATTACCAATATTTAATGATCTAATGGACGATTTAGACAACCATTTACATAGTCTCAGTCCATAAGTCTTCCACTACACGAATATATAATTTGCAAGGGGCCAAGTGGCGTATTTAAACTTGTTATCTTTTCATCATCTCATCTCAACCCATAACCCGTCATGGGTCGTAGGGGTGCCATGGTGGAAGCATCAGCAGACAGGGTCCTCCACTGCTATCTTTTGTTATCTTTTGTTAAATGTTAAATGTTTATTTTGGGAGCCGCGCTGGTGTAATGGCTTCGGCGTTGTACTGGCGACCAGGTATTCATTGTTCAAACCCGGGCGTCAGCGTTTGAAGGAATGTTTACGACCGGGAATTTGACTGAACAACCTGAACGGCTCCTGTGACAAACCCTCTGTTGATGGGAAGGAGCGAAGCTCCTGACCGGGTTGGAAGGAAAGTCCTCAGGTTCCCCAGCCTCGCAATGACATGTCATTGGGCCGAAGGGCTGAAAGCCCAAGTGCCGCTGGTTAAAAAAAAAAAAAAAATGTTTATTTTTCAAACCGCCACTTGTCCTGCCGTTTCGACTGTTCCGTCAGTATAAAGTCAGGATTTCAGACGTAAAACAGTATTGTGTCCTGTTTCCTAATAAGCATTAAACATGTTTTTTAAAACCTTACATCGTATCGTTAGTTAATTTTTATTACTGTTTATTTGAAAAAATCTGGCCATGCAACGCTCTCATGCGTTCTGCATGTGATAGTCGTCACATTTTCAAACGCGAGATGCCTACCCAATCGTGTCGCTCAGTCCATCCGCTATCTTTTCTTAGCCCGTACGTCTTTCCATTAATTTATTTTGATCGAATTGGGTCATTATAACGTTTCATTATGCAGTGTGCCTATCAAGGTCATCTAAGAATACAGTATTAGTTTTATTGTTAGAACCGACCGTGAGATGTGTATAGGCTTGCACTAACGTACGGGGAAGTGTTACCGTTATGCAGACAAAGAAGAAAAAGGGGATCTCTTGTTCAGCCTTTATGAAGGCGTACTCTAGTGGGAAAGCACTAGTCTTACACCATTCTTCTTTCTTTCTTATATTAGTTCGTATCTGCTTTATCTTTATTTCTAATTTATATATGGGTATTAGAATTACTTTCGCCACACCATGTCATCTGCAAAATCCAGATCATCAAGCTGTTTAGTCAGATTCCACTGGATTCCATTGCTATTCTGTGATGTCGATGTTTTCATAACCCAATCTGTTGCAAGTAAGACAGGAAATGGAGACAAGAGGCATCCCTGTCTCACTCCCTTTCTAATTCTAAACAGTTCTGTAAGTTGTCCTCTATGAAGAACTCTGCATGTCATGTCTTCATAGGTCTTCCCTAGGTGGCCGGCTGGCCTACACTAGCATTTATTCGTGCTATAATGCTACATAGAATAAGAATGACAGACGTTAAAATCAGATACGGCGTTTTCGCACAAAACGAAGTATGATTAAAAGTTCAGTTAGCAGTCACGGCTTTGAGAGGGTAAGACAGTGCAGTCCCAAAAAATTATATTGAATGCGTGTTTTGCGTGGGAATTTGTGAAGTGAGAGTTGTTATTTTGGGTTTTTTTTCCATTGTTTAGATGGAAAGAGAGGTGTGACAAAAGTCGAAAAAACAGAAAGACGTGTGCAAAATGTCGACAACAGAGAGACGTGTGTAGAAAATTGTAACGTGTAGAAAGAAGAGTGCGTCGTGTGGAAAAGGCGGGAAAAAGACAGAAGCTGTATAACAAGGAGAGATGTGCGGGAAGGAAGAGATTAGATAGATATACATTTTTGCTAGGCAGTTTGTAGTGTTAGGTGAACTTCGTCTTTCAGATTTTCAAGACCAGTGTATATTTTCTTCAGTTGGATATATTTTCCTTTGGATATTCTCACTATTTTGTTTAAGCGTAAGTAAACCATATCATCGTGTAAATACCAGAGCTTTTCTTAATGACTTTCAAATAAACATGTAGTTGAATTTTACTGCATTGCTGTGTTGTTTGGAACGTTCCAGTTGGATCATTTAAAAACCATTATACGATTATTTGCTTATCACTAAACCTAAAAGGGTAAGACCGAACCTGGGAAGAAAATTTAGCACCCGTCATGAATCTCCATCTCAGGCGGATTGTATGTAGCAACTTGAATGACATATTACCAAACAAGAAAAACACAAACCTGGCCAGATAACTGACACGGGCACACTTATTAAGTTAATGATCTTCATGGAAACTCCATAATAGATCATCAATTTTCAAAGTGATTTTCTGTCTACACTGTCAAATGCCTTTTCGTAGTCCACGAATCCGATGTATAGCAATGAATTCCATCCAAACTTTGTTCAACTATTATTCCCATTGTGGCTATCTGGTCTGTACATGATCTGTTGTGTCAAAAACCTGCTTGTTCATCTCTCAGTTGCTTGTCTATGGACTCTTCTCTCAAGGATGATTCTGTTTAATATTTTTCCTGTCACTGATAGTAACATGATTCCTCTATAATGTGTGTACTTTTGTAAATTTCCCTTCTTAGGCAATTTGACCAGATAACCTTCCTTCCATTCTGCTGGTATTTCCTCTTTCACCCAGACTTTTCGAAGTGTTTGTATAATATCTCTGTAGAGGTATCAATATCTGTTTGTATTGCCTCTGCTGGAATTCCATCTGAACCAGTTGCTTTTCCATCGTTCAGTAGCTTTATGGCTTTCTTTATTTCTCCTCTACTTGGTCGTTCACAGCTGATTTGTAGCTCCTCTTCTGCATGCTGGATGTCTGGGGGATTAGTTGGAGATGGTCTATTGATAAGTTCCTCAAAATGTTTTGCCCATCTCTTCATTCGTTCTTGTATATTACTGAGCAATGTTCCATTCTTGTCTTTTATGAGGCAATTTGCTTGCTTATATTTCCCTGTTAGCTTCTTTGTGTTGTTGTACAGGTCCCTCATATTTCCTTTGGCTGCAGCTTCCTCTCTTCCCTTGCCAACTCTTCAAAATACATTCTCTTGTACCTTTTGATGTTTCTTCTTACTTCTTTGTTTGCTTCTATGTATACTTCATGAGCCGTGGCATTGAAGCTTCTGGTTTTGCTTCCGTTTAAATCTGCTTTCTTGTTTTTCCTGTCTTCTATCTTGCCAATGGTTTCTGCTGTTATCCATGCTTTGTGCTGATGTTCCCTCTTTTCTCAGTACTTATTCATTTGTCTCGTTCCATATATTTTTTTACTTGTTGCCAGTGGTCTTCCGTATCTGCTTCATATTCCAGCTGTTTGAGTACTTGGTATTTGTTGAATACTGTGATTGAAAATTGTTCTCTTACTTTCTGGTTTCTTAGATATCCCACATTATACTGTTGTCTATAGCTATATGCAGTTGTAAATTTCTTGAGTTTTAGTTTTGATTTAGCCAACAGAAGATGGTGGTCTGATGCCACATCTCCTCATCTACATACTTGCACATCATGCAGTGATGACCTAAACTTCTTACTTTTGCATATGTGATCAATCTGATTCTCAGTTCTGTGGTCTGGTGATATCCATGTTGCTTTATGTATTCTTTTATGTGGAAATATGCTTCCTCCTGTAGCTAGTTGATTTGAAGCACAGAAGTTAGATAATACTTCCCCATTCTCGGAGAGATGAGTATAATACCCACCAGAAAAACTACCATAGAAAAGATCTCCTAGTTCATTTGGTGACCATAGTTTTTTTTTTTCTAAACATGAGAGCACACATTTATTGTTCACTTGTATGTCTTTCATATTTGTGAGAATCTATGCTTTGTTTTTAAATTCAACATAACAGAGTCTGCTGTTATTTTTTCTTGTTACCTTTATATGGGCTGTATTTTGTTTTGTTTAAACATAAATCTACACCCTGGGGGCTCAGCCGTAATTAATCTAACTTCTAGTGAGTCGGGATATTTTAGTTAATGTGGCTGGACACTAAATCTCCTTTCTGAACCTTGTGTTCTTTATATAGTCCTTTTTAGGGTTTCTGAGAAAGAATTTAAAGTCCAGAAAATATCCTGTTTAGTTGCTAGAATTATCGTTGCTTTAAGGATTTCTAGTAGACTATTTCCTGAGGCGAGCCAGTTCCTTCAACATGTAGACAGAAATCATATCATATTATCTTTTATTCGCCCATCAAATCTGTCACTCTCCTTCAAAATCCCCTCCACAGTAATAAGTTTCGTTCCTCACAGTCTTGCCTTCCCTAACCCAAGAGCAGAATCAGATAGACTAGACAGATAGACAAAGAGATAAGAAAAAACGTAATTTTCCAATCGTTGAGAATAGGGCGCATAGGCCCATCTTTCATTCTGTCATTCCACTTGCTCATCGTTTGTTACTATTTATCCAGACATTCTCCAACATACTTAAAGTATTAATTTAATGGCAGTGCAAAATCTGATCTCAATTAAGAAATCAATTATATTATAAATCAAAAACTAGATCATCAGACAGTATATTAGTTAATAATTCGAAACATAATCAGTGCGTGTTTTTCAGGTCAATTGGAACATTGCTCCAAAGGTGAGCAGCTGAGTAAGCCAAACTTTTCTTAAATAGGTCTAGCCTTAACTTGGATACTTGTAATTTGTTTCACCGCTGACTACATCTTTTATTGTATTTCAAAAGTAGCCACAGATACGTTGAAGCATTCTGTGACATGTTTTTGTGAACGCATTTCTCTTTGTTAAGTAGGAAACACTTTCTAAGGGGTGGTATTTTAAGATAATTATATAGATCGATATAATGCGTTTGTTTATCAGCAACCAGGCGCACTGCGCGTTTTTTTAAGTGAATGGAGCCTTTTTGTGCTGGATATGGAACAGCAATACCAGATTGTGGAACAATAGTCTAGATGTGTTTGTATATGAGATGTAGGAAACATTTTCCTTGCCCTCTCATCCAGGAAGTATTTGATTTTGGCGAATTTGTAAACTGTCTGTGCCGTTAGCTTTGTCAGTACATGTGCATGTGAGTTCCATCTTAGGTGCTGGTCAATAGTTGTTAGACCTAGAGTGTTACGTTCATTTACGTTTTCAATTAGTGATGTTCAAATATAGAGCTGAAGTGTTGTATTCAGCGAGTTTTGTCATTTGTGTCTGGTTAATATTAACGTACATTTTGTTCTACTAAAATTTATATTTGCATTAATTTCTTATTGCTCCACTTAATAAGATTTTGTATGTGACAGCGCTGGTTAACTTTAGGTTGGTACACACCGCTTTTGTTTACCCAGGATCTTTTGCCTCAAGCGTTGGTGATTGACTTCTCCATTATTGGCCGTTTATATACAACACACATTTAGTGACCACATAATACCACATAGTAACTCTGGTACAAACATGGGAACGCCGCATTCAATTGGAACAAATGTTTATTTACACTATGTACGGTATAACAAATGTCGTCGGTGATCCCTCCAACAATCTGGGTTCATCCGACTCTCCTCTCTTGAACACTATTAGCTTCCATACACACTTGTAATTCAGAATTTCACTGTCTTATGCATATTGTCCCTTTGAGGACAGTACATGTACGGTATATTATTGGAATGCGCTCAGGTTATTAAGATAGTTATACCGGACTGACTCCGGGGAATGTAACTTTTCCTGATTATGGTGGCCGCTATCTTAGCACACTTATTCACCATCGAAGTGTCGTAACTACTCTACGTACCCTTCCTTCAGAATAAAGCATCACCGCTCCTTCCTTGTTGTACTATTGTCGGAACTCGTCAGCCTACCTATATATTGAGGCTTATGTCTACACAACCCGGATTCGGGATATCTAAGAGACGATACATAGGCTCCTTTAACTAGTCTTCTTCTTCGATACTTAACCACCGACCGTCAAAGCAGTCAGTGGCCATAACGCCTAGTGGCGTTGTGATGAGTTGGGAAATAAATGTAGTTATAGGGGACTTAGTGTACTGAATGAGATCAGCTGTGAAGGTATCTGCAGATAATAAAGTTGGTGTGTAATACAGATGACCTTACTTGCTACCACATTTCGATCTCAATCAGACTTATTCTTGAATAAATGAATATTAGCTTCGATAAGTGTCTAGGGTTATGATAGTGATGAAGTGTAAGTATATGACAACCAACTGACATATACACAATTACTTTAATAATCTCCACAAATTACAGCACTATGACAATCACAAACACATAACACTCTAAAAGACTATCTTATTAAGTCAAGGGTTAAGTTTTAAAAATGTATTGAATATCTTTCAATATTTATCCTGATTCTTTGTAATTTTGAACCAGGAATCAGTATTAAAATGTAATCACAATATGTATATACATGTATTTATACAATAGATATTAATTCAGACATAGAATGTTATGGTAATATGAGAGGGGTGTTGTTGTGTACTATTCTGAGGTAATACTGGCGTTCATAGCTAGGTTGTTGTGTGTCATCATGACTTCATCTGTTTGTTACTGGTGGAAATAATATTAAAGGATTCACAGATTCTGTGTTTAAAATTTCTGTCCCTTTTATATATATTAAAGTTCAGTTCAGGGTTATATGATTCAAGGTTGAGCTTTCTCGTGCTGACAAGCGCTTATCTTATAATGTAGTTGCAGGAAGCCTGCATCCTCTGCTCTCTTGCTTCTCAGTTTGATATTATGACAGACAATGGCCGCTATCTTGTGCACGGAGTCTGCTGCCAGCTTTCTGGATCACACAAGACTCAGACCGGACGATGCAATATCACCATCTATACCACGGCCCCTGAAATGAGAAGGTTGTGCCTCCTTCTTCATAACTAATCTACAATATTATTCCACACTGAAGAACATGACAATACAAACACACACAAAATTCAGATCTTTTTGCCAACTGCTAGCTTTTCATGTGACAATATACACCAGTATTCCTCTCCCTAATGGTTACAACGCCTCTGCAATTCCAGCTGTAATCCCTTCCATACAATAGGATAGGTGTTATGTTACTATATGGCAATCCAATATATATATATATATATATATATATATATATATATATAAATATATATATATATATATATATATATATATATATATATATATATATATATATATATATATATATATATATATGCAGTTATACTCCTCTCTGACAATCTTTTACATGGTGGAGCAATATCTAGGCTTTGCCTCATGTTTGCTACAGACCCACACATGTACAGACATAAAATATTATTTCACATTCAATTTTCATATAAAATACAGATTAAAAATGTCTAGCTTACCACAATTCGTAAGAAATACACACTAAAGATGACTTGGCACAGTTTGATCTGCGGTATCGCCAAGCTGTTATCAATATTTTTAATTTTGACTATCACAGCCTTCTCTCATCTCTCAGAATGTGTAACGATATGGCGTCCCCTCCAAGATTTCTTCTACCAATATCCAGTGTATTGGCCAATCGTTTTGAATATATTCAAAAAGAGTACCCAGACATTCAAAAATTTTCATTCACTTTTACTCCGTTTCTAGGCATTTATTTGTTATTCATAGGTCACCCAATCAAATTTCTTTTAACTTCAAAGTTCAGCCAATGGCCTCCCTCGTACTATCTTAGACTTTCTGTCACTACTATGTTTCAACAAAAATCAGGGAATTCCCTTCAAGCAGATATGACCAAACTGACAGTATCTCTGTTCTCTATCTGTTTTATTACCAATATTTGATTATCTAATGGACTATTTAGATAATTTATTACATATTCCTAGTCCAATAGCCTTCAGGTACCCAATTATATGATTTTAAAGGGGCTAAGTGGCGTAGTTAAAAATGTTATCTTTTGTTCGATGTTAAGTGTTTATTTTTAACTACCACCTGTTCAATTCTTTACGAGAGTACTGTCAGTATAAAGTCAGGAGCCCTACGTAAAATATCAGGTTTCCTAATAAGAATTAAACCTGTTTTCAAAACCTAACATCGTATCGTTAGTTTTTTTCATTCCTGTTTATTTGAAAAATCTGGCCATGCGCTGCATGCGACTAGGTTTATTTTTAGACACAATGCGAGTGGCTTGCGTTTACTGTGTTTCTTAGCCCGTCTATCTCTCTCTGCTTTTTAAGCCCGTCTGGCGTTCTAAGGCTGACCTTGCGTGCGATTTTTTAGCACTAATGTTAGTTTGTAAAATCAAGGTCGTCTAGAAGATTTTACTACACATTCTATTTTTAGAGCACTGTATTGCCGTATCGTTGGGCCTATACGAACGAAGTAGAAAAAGTGGCTATCTTGTGTTAGTCATTACGGCGTGATACAACGAAGGCGTTATCTATACTGGGAAAGCACTGGTCTTTCGCCATACTTCTTTCTATCGTATTATTTCGTTCTGCTTTACCTTTATGTTCTAATTTATATATGGGTATTATAATTTTCCACCACAGGCGTCTTGTAGGGCAACAACAAATTGATTCCACTTTGCACGGTCGGTGGCCATCCTTCGTACAGTGCCCAACTCTGGTTCATTCTTTGCATCTCAGCCTCCACAGTCCTCCGCCAAGTTGTTTTTGGTCGGCCTCTCTTTTGCTTTCCTTCAGGGGTCCAAAGCATAGCTGTTCTTGTGATGGCATCGGGGTCTCTTCTGAGGACATGACCAACCCAGCTCCAGCGTCTGCCAGCTATGATGGTGTGCATGTCCTCTTGCTTACTACGAGTAAGCAGATCTTGGTTGGTGATGGTATTCGGCCAAAAGATGCGGTGAATTTTTTCTTAGGCATGTTGTGTGAAAAGAGGACAATTTTGACATTTCCTTCTCTGTGACTCTCCAGCATTCCGCACCATAGAGAAGCACAGAAAGCACGCAACTCTGGTATAATCTTAATTTTGTGCTTGTGCTGTATTGGGAGGACTTCCAGATGTTATTTAGGCTAAAGAAGGCTGTTCTTGCCTTATTCATTCTGATGTTGATGTCTTTGCCTGCCCCACCGTCTGGTGTTACTATGCTTCCTAGGTATGTGAAGGTATCTGTCTGTACCAGTTGCTGATTCCTTACTGATATGGGCTCAGAGTTGCTCACATTGAGCGTCATGACCTCAGACTTCTTTAAATTGATGTTCAAGCCCACCTGCTGGCTAAATTTATTAAGTCTATCCGTTTTTTCCTGGATGTGTTGATGTGAATGTGCCAGCAGTGCAATGTCATCTGCATATTTCAGATCTTCCAATGTAGAAAATGTAGTCCATCTTATTCCTCTTGGACTGCCCTCTGTTGTCTGGCGCATCACCCAGTCTATGACTGTTAAAAATAGAGTGGTTGATAAGGGGCATCCCTGTCGTACTCCTGTCTTCACCTCGAAGGTTAGGTTGCTCTGCCCAACACTATACGTAAAGTTGGCATAGAGGCTTTTTATGATTCATTTAACTAGTGGTCGCCTTCAATATGGCTGCCGTGCTTCTGTTCCGACGTCTATCACGCTTCTGCCTAAAGCTGAGAATAACGGGCCTAACCTCTTTCTGTTTTGCCCCTTCCTATGCGCATCATTTCCGTACATCCCTTTTTTCTACCTCGTCTATACCACCCATGTAAGACATCTCATTTTTCTTTCCCCTACTGCCACATGTGTATCGTTTTGTAAATTTTTTTTTTTTTTTTAGCGTGATGCAACTTTTATCAGTAGTATAAACAGTAGACAAAAGTTGTTCTTGTGTGATGCAACTTTTATCAGTAGTATAAACAGTAGACACAAGTTGGACGGACTTATTTGGAAATAAAACAAAAGTAACTAGTAAAAGTTGAAGAAACTGCTTGTTTCGAGAGACTGAAGTGAACAATAACACTCTTATACACACATTTTGGTATGATAAGAACAGAACTGGTGTAAGGGACGTAAATCTGGGTATATTAGTAGCCAAGATAGATTCTGAGTTGGAGCACTTAATTGCTTGTTAGCTATCGAATTATTTAGAGAGTATCTCGTGATAGTTTCGAGAGACAGATTTCAGACAGCGTGAAAAGCGCTGATATATTTATTCTGTATTGTTTTGAGTTGGGTGAGAGAAGCTCGCTGCTGGCCCGCAATTGTTTGTGTTGTGTGAACAGTGAGAAAGTCTCGTGACTGTTTTTTCAGCGGGACGAGTGTGTTATCTGGGGAGTTGTGTTTTGGGCGTGGACCGTGTAGGTCGAGTCCCAGTGTTTTTTGGATAATGTATGCCTACGTAGGATTTGAGGAAATGTCGACTGATATATTTCGCTGTGTGTACAGCCTATGTGATACACTGCAATGAAGATTTGTTTAGGCCATGAATCATGATAGCTGCTGAGTGCAGGATTCTTTAGTTTAATAAGAGTACTTTAGGCCATGAATCATGATAGCTGCTGAGTGCAGGATTCTTTATAGTGCTGAGTTTAATAAGAGTACTTTAGGCCATGAATCATGATAGCTGCTGAGTGCAGGATTCTTTATAGTGCTGAGTTTAATAAGAGTACTTTAGGCCATGAATCATGATAGCTGCTGAGGGCAGGATTCTTTATAGTGCTGAGTTTAATAAGAGTACTTTAGGCAATGAATCATGATAGCTGCTGAGTGCAGGATTCTTTATAGTGCTGAGTCTAATATGAGTACTCTAGGCCATATATTATGATATCATTGTGACTGCCTAGTGTGCAGTCTTCATGGTGTTAAATTATATCTCGTGTTTTGCTGTGAACTGTATTCTATGTGTATTTCATATCAATGTGCTGTGACGTAATAAACCATATGAAATGTCATCAGTCGTTTACAACCCTTCACGACTCGTGTGTACGTACCTGTGGTGTAAACGACTAAACCAACACACGCACTTAATATTACAGAGGTGACAGGGAACTTAACACGTATTTAGAAATAGCCCCGGAGTGGGCGTGGCCTATCTGTATCGAGAACCTGTTCATCGCTTACCAGTAGACTTCTACAGGGTTTGCCTGTGTGGCGGATATGTATGTATCAACTGTAGACATTACCAGATCCACAACACAACAGTAACGTTAGCAGATAATCAATAAGACACCCTTACCGTATCCACCAATACTTTGTATCAGTATGTGCAACCAGCACCACAATCACACTGGCTTTACGGGTATGCAATATTATTTACGGTTATGCAACAGTGGATTTACGGTTATGCAATCGCGTTACGGGGGTGCAACAGTGGTGTGCTAGTTTTATAGGATCTGACACCCGCTAAATTCGCGTGATATTAATTCACAAGTGTTAGCTTGTAGCCTGAGTGGCGTTAGTATATGAAAGACAGACATCACATTTGAGAGCTGTATCCAGGCCCAAGGAAAACTTATTCAGTACGGTATCAATTAAACTGGGAACTGTTAACTCAAGTGACAGTCGCAAGTCAAGGAATTTATTACTCAAGATTATGAGATGTCATGATATACATTGGCGTCTGTATACCAGTACAAGTAATCATCTGGCAGTATGAACGAGCGGTGTACCTCCTTTCAACGAGATTGACAGACGGTGACCCATTTCCTGCTTTCCTGTGCGGTGTGTTAGCACGTAGCGTGCTGAATCGAGGACCTGAGCGGAATCAAGGTGTCAAGTTCCAATGCCTTTCTGTTGTCGAATGTTTTACCATTGAACTTTGTGATATCCAGGGTGTTAACGGAAAGGAACAGGAGAGTTTTCATTCAAGATAAGTGGTTAAGTTTGTGGTGTGAACTGTGTCGCCTTAACTATGTCAACGAGCCTTCCTGTGCTTTGCATCTCCTATACTGTTGAAATCGGTTGTTTTTGTTGTCTAATTCTAAATAGACATATTATTAGGATTTAGTATTGATGCTAAGTATTGATGGTGGTATGATATAGGATGACTTCCCTCTTATGACGTTATAAAGGTTCTTTGAAAAGGAATTGATGATACAAAGTTTAAGAATAATTACAATTTTTGGTATAGATACTTGACTGTGTGAAATGGAAGGGTAATTGTCAGAACTTCTTGAAACATAAACTTGCGACATTAATAATTATACTGATATAGATATATAGTTAACTGAGTGATTGTAATCACCATGGATGATGAGTTGAATCCAGACGATGTGAAGCCTATATTGCAAGATATATTTGAGGAAGGTAGACGTTGTGAAAGATTGCGAGGCCCACGATTGGAGGGATTTGTGATGGACCGTTTTTTGGTTGAAGTGGCATGGTCCCTAAGGTTTTTTGCTGAGGATTCTTTTTATTCCGTTCCTCACTTAATGATGGCTAGGCATATTTCGGATTTGGTGCATTACCTTCGGGTATTTTTGCACAAGAATACTGAGTCTAAACATGATTTTATGTCGGATATAATACATAACGACATTCTTAACAATCAGAAACAAAAGTTACAAGATGAGGGGTTAAAAGTCATAATTTATAATGACATTCTTCATGATCAGAAGAAACAGTTAGAAGAGCAGGAGCGTATGAAAGTCATCAAACAAAATGCTCTACAGCAAAGAGCCAATTTTCTACAGGATATTGCCGAAAAGAAGGAATTAAGAGAAACAGTGTCGAGACTAACAAATGATCTAGATAAGTCAAACACGGAACTTACTAAAGTGCAAGCGGCGGTAGATGCTGCATTGGGCAAAGTTAAAGATTTGGAAGATCAAGTGCATTATAGAGATAGCGAAGTAAGTGATCTCAAGCAACAACTTCAGGAAAACAAAGAGAGGTGTAGTAAATTAGAAACTGAGACAACTGACCGTGATAGGTCGTATACAAACACACTTCTTGATTTGTTGAATAAAGTAAATTCTGGTATTGAAGAAGAGAATTATACTGTCTTTCCGAACGAAGTTGAAGAACTAATGAATGATGAGGATAGTGAGAATGAAACACGACAACTAAGTGTAAATGAAGAAAAGGATGAGAAAGACAAATTAGAAGAGTTAACGACTGAGAGAGAGGAGATGATTAAGATTGAGAGATTGTTAACAGAGGAGAGGAGTAAAGTTTTGACATTTGACAAATTAAATAGGAAATTAAGTGAAGAAATTTCACAAAAAAATGTTGAAATTGCAGAAAGTACAAAAAGAGTGGAGGTTCTACTCGATGTTATGTTGAACAGCAAAATATGGTCTTCTGTAAATGTGGACAATGCTAGACAGAAAGTTGTTTACCAACAGGTTAAAAAAGCAAAGATCCAGCCCTATACAATCTTTGCTGATAGAAAGGTTAAATGTGATAGACAAATATCTTTTCGAGGGAAATATAACTTTCGAAGATCTTTTGATTCTTCTTGCAATAGCAACAATTCTTGGCTGCAGTGTAATAGAGAGAATGATAAGTTAACAGTCAGTCCTGATAGATTTCAAGCTAAAAGCCCAAAGATTAAACGAGTAACTGATTTTGGAAGTACTCAGAAGATGATATCAAGGGATAAAGTTATAAGTAGTGGTTCCAAGGATGAAACCCATTATAGGCGTAACGATAAAGATACTTATAGATCTGCAGATGATACTGCAAACAAGCATATTGTCAAAGAAAAGAATGGAAAGAGTTTTTGTAGGAGAGATGTTTCTAAGGTTAGAAAGTACCAAGGAAATTCATATGATAATAATTTTCCTTCTCAGAGAGATAAGAGACAAGTTAATGTATCTCAACAGTTTAATTCTCAGAATTTTGAAAATAATGGTACAGACAAATACAAGAACAGTTTTCAATCGTGCAATAATTTTTCTGACAGATTTTTTGTGCGGAGTAGAAACGTTAATTATAACAAGTCTGACTGGGATTATAGACATAATAACGGTCTCAAACAAAGAGGAAATGATGATAAATATTTTGATCAAACGACGAATAATAAGGGCAATTATGCTAATTTTGCTCGACATGAGCCTAGAAGCATTGTTAGTAAGCAAAGTAGCAATGATAATGATGTCACAAATGCTACTGCTTGTTATGTTTCTGATTTTGAAAGAGCATCACGTTGTTGTGAACATAAACGAAGAGTCGATGACATCGTGAGGTGACCAGATTTCTACACGGACCACATTGCGGGGTAATTGTTTGTTTAACCTCTCCGTTGTTCGTAGTAAATTTCACCATTCATTAAAATGGAAATTTTCGTTTGTATTTTTTGAACAGAGGCGACTTCTCGATAAGGTTCAACGCTCATGTTTACGGTAGCGGCAAGAATATAGGTCAACATTATGCCCGAGTGAGTGTTCAAGCGGATCATATCAGCGTGCTAACTATGCATTGGACGTGTTACCCCTAGTGTTTATGAGATGTCAGCAAGACCTATGGAGATTTTTTTTTTTTTTTGCGGTTGATTCTTTTTTGTTTTGTTTGTTTATTAGGACAGAAGATGTTAATGTAGTCTATTGCATAGATCATTATAGGTTGTTATATTATGATCATCAGCTTTACGCATCATTTGATCTCTATTGTTTTTCTTGATATGTATGACAGTTTTAATTATAAATTAGTTCATTTCGATGCTATTTTTATACTATTGTGTTTTGGATAATATGTATATAATATATATAATTTGTCGCCCTAGCAAAAGAAAAAATTAACAATAATACCATAATAGCTAGCTCAGTTGCAAAGAAAATCCCAACAAGCTCAACTATCCCACTGTGGAAAATAAGATGCTTTCCTGAGTTAAAATCTGATATTCCGGGCATTGAAGGTAAGGGAACACAGACAGAAACACAAAGAAAGTCTATAGCAACCAAGTATATTGACCAAACATTTCCAGCGAAGCTTTGGACACATGCATATACTGATGGTTCGGCAACAAATGCAGTTGAAAATGGGGGTGCCGGCATCCTCATAAAATTAAAGAATAGAATTCACTCTATGGCAATTGCCACTGGGAAATACTGCAACAACTTCTGTGCTGAAGCAGAAGCCCTGAAACAGGCAGCTGAAACTCTTATTGAATGCAAAGCACAGGCAGAAAAACAGATAGTAATCTTTTCAGATGCCCTCTCAATAATATCAGCGCTGAAGAGCCACCAAACTAAAGGATTGAAAGATCTGATAATCTCCCTTGAAAGACTGGCCGAATGCTTCAAGAAGTGCACTATCCAGTGGATACCAGCCCATTGCAACATACCAGGAAATGAAGAGGCAGATAGACTTGCTAAAGAAGGAGGTGCCTTACAGCAAAATGATATAGAGACAACTTACGCAACGGCAAAGACCACTATAAAGGCTACATTCAAGTCCAAATGGGAAAGAGAGCACCCGGGACATTTGAAAAATGACGCATATCATCGACTATCCAGAAAAGAACAGGTCATCATTTTTCGACTACGCACTGGACACAACAGATTGAGATACCATCTGTACCACAAATACAAAATTGGTGCAACAGATCTATGCACCTGCGGTACCAGCCCGATGACAGTCGAACACCTGCTGCAGTACTGCCCAACCTACAGTAATGAACGGGGTAGCATATGGCAACAACCCACTTCTGTCAACGAAAAACTGTTTGGAGATGTCGGGAACCTTGAGTTGACTGCTGCCTTTATTAGAGTCATAAATGTGGAAGTCTGAAGGCGAACGAGGAAGAAGAAGAAGAAGGATAATATGTAGTGTGTTAGATGGTAGTGACGTGTTGTTTACTATTCATGAATGCATTGAGCAGATTTATATTTAACCTTACTGGTTACAAACTTATGCCTATTTACACCTTATAATCATTGACTTTTATACTCTGGTGTAGAACTTGAAGTTTTTTGTTTGTTTTGTTTTGCAGATGTGATAGTTAAGATAATTTTGTACATGATGAGTTTGCTTGCCCCATGCACATACTCATTAGTTGTAATGTTACAATAGTTACTTTTAGTATATCAAGTGGAGATAGATATAGATTTATAACTGAATAACACTGTAGCTAAGCTGAACGTGATTGTCAGCCGGAAATATTTAAAAGTTTAAATTGAACTGTATAGAGAAAATTAACAGCGGTTGCTGATATTGTTATTTGATTGAGAAATCTAGAGATCTAATTTAAGCACTTGCTTAACATACATTACATTGTTTTCATGTATTTGCAAACTTGTATGTTGGTAATAGTGTGTTTTTCTATGTGTTTCTCTATGACGTATTTTTTGAAAAACTTACACGTGTTGTTTAGTGTTTGCTTAGATACAGGAATTGTTATATGTCTTTCATTTTGCTGAAGTTAGTTTCTTTGTTATTTTGTTAAGTATAGATTTGAATTAATTAAATTAAAATACTATTTTTATGTAACTTAGCGTTACGAAATATTTTTCTATTGTATTTGTTGGAAAATATTTTTTTTCCAGACATTGTATTTTTTTATTTTTGGTGTTGTGTGTGCCTAGCGCTTGACTATGTGCTATGTTTGATATGTAAAATAATGTTAGTTCTTAAAAGAAAGTTTTTTTTGTTTTTTTGATGTTATGTTGTATTAGCGCTTGAATATGCGTTGGTTTTATAGCAATGCTATTACTTGTTTGTGTGGTGGCGATAATTTATTGTTAGTTATGTATAACGTGTATAACTTGTTTAAATTACTGATTATGTTTTGTTTAGTTATAAACTATTTTTTTGTATTATTAGTATAGGAATACTTTGTTATTTTGTTTTGTGCTTTTCGATCATGTTTGTATGTATTTTGAAATACGCTGTTGATCTAAATAGTTATTAGTATATATTTTTACCAACGTTCTCTATATTCATACCTTTTGCTTTCTATCTGTCTTTGTTGATTATTCTTCATTCCATTCCTTCTTTTCTGTTGTCTTTTCAGTATGGTTTCATATTTTGTTTACATTTCGTGCTTTATTTACGTTTCACTTCATTCTCCTTGTATACTTCTTCTTTCGCTTCTTATACTTTCATTCTATGTATTGTTACTTTAATGGTATAACTTAATATAGTGTAGCTACTTGTGATATATGTAATTATTTTACATATAAGAAATTGTTTGAATGTAATATTATTGTTTTTTCCTCATATTCTGATTTCATACTTACCTTTATTACGGATCATTTTTCGTTTGCTTGATCTTGTCTTTTCTTTTACTATCGGTTGTTTCCTATTTAGTTGTGCTGTATTCACTTAACTTGGTTTTGTAATGCATTATTATTGGTATGCTTAATTGATTACATTGGATATTTCATTTTTACATTTCACTTAATGCTTATATTTTATAGATGTCTTATTTTAACTTAACTTAAGGTAATTCTTATACGCATATGTTAGAGATTCATTGTCCTCTTAATCTTTTTGGTTTTGGGGAATGTAAGATGATAAGAACAGAACTGGTGTAAGGGACGTAAATCTGGGTATATTAGTAGCCAAGATAGATTCTGAGTTGGAGCACTTAATTGCTTGTTAGCTATCGAATTATTTAGAGAGTATCTCGTGATAGTTTCGAGAGACAGATTTCAGACAGCGTGAAAAGCGCTGATATATTTATTCTGTATTGTTTTGAGTTGGGTGAGAGAAGCTCGCTGCTGGCCCGCAATTGTTTGTGTTGTGTGAACAGTGAGAAAGTCTCGTGACTGTTTTTTCAGCGGGACGAGTGTGTTATCTGGGGAGTTGTGTTTTGGGCGTGGACCGTGTAGGTCGAGTCCCAGTGTTTTTTGGATAATGTATGCCTACGTAGGATTTGAGGAAATGTCGACTGATATATTTCGCTGTGTGTACAGCCTATGTGATACAATGCAATGAAGATTTGTTTAGGCCATGAATCATGATAGCTGCTGAGTGCGGGATTCTTTAGTTTAATAACAGTACTTTAGGCCATGAATCATGATAGCTGCTGAGTGCAGGATTCTTTAGTTTAATAAGAGTACTTTAGGCCATGAATCATGATAGCTGCTGAGTGCAGGATTCTTTATAGTGCTGAGTTTAATAAGAGTACTTTAGGCCATGAATCATGATAGCTGCTGAGTGCAGGATTCTTTATAGTGCTGAGTTTAATAAGAGTACTTTAGGCCATGAATCATGATAGCTGCTGAGTGCAGGATTCTTTATAGTGCTGAGTCTAATATGAGTACTCTAGGCCATATATTATGATATCATTGTGACTGCCTAGTGTGCAGTCTTCATGGTGTTAATTTATATCTCGTGTTTTGCTGTGAACTGTATTCTATGTGTATTTCATATCAATGTGCTGTGACGTAATAAACCATATGAAATGTCATCAGTCGTTTACAACCCTTCATGACTCGTGTGTACGTACCTGTGGTGTAAACGACTAAACCAACACACGCACTTAATATTACAGAGGTGACAGGGAACTTAGCACGTATTTAGAAATAGCCCCGGAGTGGGCGTGGCCTATCTGTATTGAGAACCTGTTCATCGCTTACCAGTAGACTTCTACAGTGTTTGCCTGTGTGGCGGATATGTATGTATCAACTGTAGACATTACCAGATCCACAACACAACAGTAACGTTAGCAGATAATCAATAAGACACCCTTACCGTATCCACCAATACTTTGTATACAGTATGTGCAACCAGCACCACAATCACACTGGCTTTACGGGTATGCAATATTATTTACGGTTATGCAACAGTGGATTTACGGTTATGCAATATGTCGTTACGGGGGTGCAACATGGTGCCTTAAATTTTATAGCTGTTCTTGGGTAATTTTGGGTTGCTGATTCCAAAAATGTAATCATATTTTTTCTATCAGCTCTAGTTTTTGAGATAACTAAGAATGACCATATTAGTAGGGCAATTGTTATGTACAATCCTAGAGTTAGGTGCTATCAGTGGCATTTTGACTTTAGTCTGCATTCATATTATATGTAATTACTGTGCATATATTACCAAAAATGTAATAAAACTTTATCACTAGCACTTGTTTAGTCAACACGCAAAAAGGATCTTTTCGAGGACTTCCTGGAATGTGATATGCCCGGACAGTCACGCTTTAGGGTCCAACAGTAATCTGCCATCATGTGGGCATCCCAAAGTCCCTGGTATCTCTCTTCCATTGTTTTTATATCTTGGTGAAATCTTTCACCTTGTTCCTCACTAAAGTTGCCAAGATTCTCCGGAAATAAATGTAAATGGTTATGGAGGTAGTGCAATTTTATGCTCATGTTGCATCCAAGTTTACAAAAACTCGACAGCATGTTTCCAACTAATTCAGAATAATTGTCTGCTTTAAAGTTACCCAGAAAGTTTTGCACAACTAAAACAAATGATGACCAGGCTGTGGACTCTGTTTTGTTCATGGAATCAATAAAATTTGGATCGTTTATTAACTTTCTAATTTGAGGTCCATCAAAAATTCCAGCTTTAAGTTTGTCTATGCTCAATTCTGGAAACTTTCTGCATAAGTAATTAAAACAGGTACCATCTTTGTTCAGTGCCTTAACAAATTGCTTCATCAAACCAAGCTTTATCTGTAATGGTGGCAGTAGAAATCTTTTTTCGATCAATGAGAGGCTTATTGACAATATTTTTTTCTCCAACTTTAAATTCATCCCTCAACGGCCACTGTTTCTTTGTCCAGTGCATATCTTTTGCCCTGCTATCCCACAAACATATAAAGCATGGATATTTGGTGAATCCCATTTGCTGGCCAAGCAAGAAGTTCATCATTTTAAGATCTACACAAACCATCCAGTTATGTTCTAAATACTTCAATTTTTCCAGAACTGTGCTTATTGTAGCATACTCCTCCTTCATTGTAGTAGAATGAGCAATTGGAATTGAGCCATATTTGTTACCATTGTGTAAGAGAACACCCTTCAAACTTCTTTTAGAGCTGTCAATGAAAAGTCGCGACTCATCTGGTGTATAACATACACCCATTTTGTTAACAAGACCTCCTACATTAGTACAAAACACAAGGTTGTTTTCTTTACAAAAGAATGGAATAAAACCTTGCTCTCTGCTGCGATAAAATGTAACCTTTGTTTCAGCAGTCAGTAATTTTTTTTCTTTCAATCTTGAAGCCAAAAGTTCTGAAGATTCCTTGGAGAGATATAGATCTCGGATTAGATCATTTATTTCAAGCTGGTCGAAGCGTTGAGCATCTGAAAAATCATCTTCGAAATCACTATCACTGTCACTTGTCGTTCCACATGCCACTGCTGTGTCATCTTCTAGCAGGGAATCCGAAATCTGACTGAAAGTTGGAATTGTTATGTCATCTCCGTGTGGAACTGGTCGCCTAGCAGAATCTAAATCTGGATATTTCCACTTTTTGTGATTTTTTCCATTAATTCCCTTAATATTCACAACACAGAAATAACAGTCATCATAGTGGTTCTTGGGCTCTCTCCAAACCATTGGAATTCCAAATTTTAAACATTTTCTTTTCCCACAAGTCCACTGTCGCAGGTGTTCAACACATGTTTTGCAAACAGTATGAGGAGCCCAAGACTTATCCTTGTCACATAGTTTTACTTTAAAGTAAGCAAAGTATGCCTTTTTCACAAAAACAGTAATATGCTTCCTATGTTCTTCTTTGAAAGTGTACTCTCCACAAATATAACAAAATAAATGCGGTGAAAGAAAACATGCTCTTCTTGAAGATGATGCCATTCTCTGTTAGAAGTGTAATAAAATAAGTAGCATACTAACATGCATGCAGTGGCTTAAAATCTAAAAAAGGCAATTCTGGGAAGATTCTTGGAAAACTGAAACTGAGAGTAAACAAGCAGTTTTCTTTTGTAAAAGACTAGACAGCAATAGTTTTTTTACATAGCCTTATATAGAAAATATTGTAATAATACAAAAATGTCTGTATCTCAAAAACTAGAGCTGCTACAGACAAGTAAATGTGATATTTGGATTGAGCAGGATTCATTTATGTACAATCAAGAGTAAAATGTTTGGCACCAAAAAAAAATTTTTTTTTTGTTAGGCTGTGTAATAGACAAAATTTGGACTGATTCATTTCGAAATAAAACAAAAATAATTGATAACACGGACTGTTCCAGTTAGATGATATGGACTAATAATTTTTAACGAATAGGAAGACAATAAACAAGTAAAAAAAAAGATTTGACTTACCACATAGCACGTGATCATGGAGGCATCACGCGAGATGTGCTCTTATCTTGACTTGTCACATAACACACTATCGTTGGGGCATGACAAATGATGACTTCTTATTTTGACTTGTCACATAACACACTCTCGTTGGGGCATGACAAATGATGACCTTTTATCCGGACTTATCACATAACACACTATCGTTGGCGCATGACAAATGATGATCTCTTATTTTGACTTGTCACATAACACACTATCGTTCAGGCATGACAAATGATGATCTCTTATTTTGACTTGTCATATAATACACTATCGTTGGGGCTTGACAAATTATGATCTCTTTTTTTGACTTGTCAAATAATACACTATCAATGGGGCATGACAAATGATGACCTCTTATTTTGACTTGTGTCAAATAATACTTGGTCATTGATTCATTACAAATGATGAAAGCTTACATTGAATTGTCGCGTGACACTTGATCACTGGGACATCACAGTAGATGAAGGCTTGTACTTTTGTCTATAGCGTATTAGTCTGTTTAGTTCTGCAACGGTTTAGTGCGTGTTAATATTTGGTCACTACCTCCTAATACGTTTTTTCTGGTTTTATTCATTATTCCAACTTCAATCAGTTTGTGGAAGTTAAATGTTTCTTTTATATGACAAATTACTGTCCTGAATTTCAGAGCCAGACGTGGCTTTTCCGCGGTGTCTATATTAAATAAAAATGAAAGTATTAATACAAATTTAACAACGTGTGTTTGTCAGTTATCTTCCCTGATCAGATCATTGTCACAGGAAGTCACAGTACAAGTTATCATTGATAGAACCTCGTGAGTTCACAGATTTCACAAGATTGCTACCATCTTCTTGTAACGTTGACGTCTGCCCAAGCTTGTTGTAGTTATAACTGTGGTCTATATGTCAGATGTCTGCTAATACCATTGACGTTTAATGTCCCTGACCTTCCTCGTGTGGTCATTTTCTCTGCGCTCTGTCTCATTTTCCCGTGTCTATTTTACTTGTTTTATACGATTCTATCCCCGCCCCAAACACACATAACAATCGTGTTTACTACTTCTGTTCCAAACAAGGTCACATCGGAAAAAAATCGGTTCTTGACGTATTGAAGTTACAACCATGCCTGTAGACTCTGACACCCTCTCTACACATATTTCTATTTATATTCTCTAAATCAATTTTGTTGATTTTTGTCTATGTGACCTTTCTCTATGTCTAAAGTGTTTTTATTACCTTTTAACAATAGTTTTGGAAACATTAGAAATAAAACGTTATTGTGATAAAGACCACGCAAAATCTCAGATTTCTCCAGTTGATAATTAAAAGTGTCTGGACATGGAAAATATCACGTAGTTTATAGCTGATGTGAGAAAACTCTTATCAACAACAACATTCAGATATAGTGTATACAATCATTATGGACATATGGTCAACGTCACAGACTATCAGTGACACAATTATGGACGGCAGCTGTCTCGTCTCCGGTATTCAAGCAAAAATAACAACAAAACAAATAAACAAACAAACACGCAAACAGACACGTTGAAATAAAGACAATGTAACAAACAATAACAATATAGTTTGTGTAAACTGATAAACATGAAATGTCAAAACAGATAAATTCGATCAATTTTCAACTAAGCAATGTCTAACACGGTATTTTTCTTCAACCTGGCAGGATCAGAAGGCAGTGGCAAAACGTCTGGTGTCCTCAAGTTAGATGCATACCTACATATAGGTCCGTCTATATGTGACATTGGTGTACTGGAAGTTGACCTGTGACATTATTCACATCAGCACCTAACGTATTAAGTTGGTAAACTGCTGTACACGAAATGGGGGCACATCACAGTCGTCCTTCTATGACATCTGGCGGTAAGTTATCAGTGCTTATATGTGAGTAATTATATGTATGGAAATCACTATTAACATATGATGACGTGTAAGAGACTTCAAATATTCGAGATATCAGCTTTGATAGGTGTGGTGGCCAGTTCCCATCCTCGGTGACTGTCGTACGTTTTTAAGGTAGGTCAGAAGATATTTATGGTCATGTCTGAGCAGAGGTGATAGTGGTAAATATATGAGAATAAAGGTGTAAGAAATGTATTTTTCATGGGGGAATAGTGTAAGAGGAAGATCAGTCTCTGGAGTGAGTAGTTTCTCTAGTTCAGCCTATCTATACGACTATGTTTGTATCAGACGACCTTACTCCCCCTAAATAAGAAGTATAAGTTACACTACACTACACACACACACACACACACACACACACACACACACACACACACACTCACACACACACAATTAGGTGACGTCAATTTGCAGAAACGTGAAAAAAAACTATGGATAATAGATATGGGTAGGGGTTTGACCAACACACTAAATTAAGTTTTGTTTAGTTTATTATCTCTTAAACTCTACAACATCAAACATATACTTGTACATATAACAAAAAATCATGGTTACAGACATATTACTCTTATTGTTTATATTTTTTGGTCTCTCTCATGAATGAAGAAAAAAGCCACAACAGGTCAAAAATCGAAGACCCAATAATAACAATAATGTCATCGGTAGCCTATAAGAAAGCAGGTTCGCTGGTTTTTGATCAAGCCTAAATCAGGAAGAAAACAAATAATTTAACCAAAATGACAATCTTATGCTATCACGCTTAAAGTTTGATCTCTGATCCTCTCCGTCCTCTAATTAAATTAAAAGGCACACGGTAGTCTTAGTCTATTTTATCGCGCTTCGCTCATCTGTTACGGGTTAGGTTTTAGGTATGCGCCTTTCCCCTCCCACCCAGTAAAACACTCAGCGCACAATATCAGGGTTAATTTAATTAAGAATACTCCCTTAACAAATATCGCCTGTCATTACTAGCTAGTTGATTGTTGGCGTCTATCGTTTTTAACACATTATATAAACACTAGTGATTTAAAAAAATTTTTACACACAAAGAAATATAATGCGCGTACTACTCTGTCACTTTTAATATTATACTTAAGTCAGCTAAAAAATGGTTGATGGATTTTACATTACTGAACCACTGGTAAGAGAATATCCGCGAGCTTGCTATTTTGCTAGTCTTAACGCTCGGGAATAGCAGTGAAAAAATTGGTAAAACTTTTTAACACAGTTAATGCTTAAGCGCAACTTAAATTATTACCAAAATCAGAAATCTAAATCCCCACGGGACAATTTAACACATTTAGTGAATAAAATGGTTCCTAGTCTGGCGTGATTAGATTTATCCGAAATTTCCGAGAGACTGATAACTAACTAGGAGAGAAGGCAGAATATATACGGATTTCATGCAATATCTCTACAAGATGACAAAAGTCACATCTTGGACGTATCAGGGGAAATCCACGCGCTAAACTTCTAAGATAAATGATTCTACGGTTCGCTCACTCGCTATGCCGAAACGACATCAAAAATACATCCCTTGCGAACGGGCTTTCTAAGATTATCTCAACCTGCCGTAGATCAAATACTTAGTTAAGTCCCCCTGAAAATGTAAACATCAAAGGTACGGGAATAATCTTATCTCCCTTGATTCTTCAAACAAACAAACCGTTACACGGCAACATTTCTGCCCGTCGTTTCCCCCTTCAAAGAACCCGATTATCTCTAATCGCTTCTGTCTGTCAAGGTGAGTAAACAGACAGCGAATTGCGTGGTTGGCTTTAGCAAAACGTAAACGCTAATTAAGGAAGCAAACGTGGTCGGATCTCCGTGGCTATATTTACATTGACTTATCAAACTTGTGGTGCAGTACAAGAAAATACGATGCGCCCTTCCTAGTAAAATGAATGTTTACGTTGCGGTGACAAGGTCTTCGCCAGTAACACTAGAACTAAAACAGAGGAGAAAGGAAGTGAGAAGTAAGTTATAAATGAAAGTGATTTACAATAATACGATCCGTAAAGGGGAATTTCCGATGTTAACGTCACAGACTTCTGTTTGTACAAAATAAAACGGCCATAAAACAAAATGGCGGTAGACATTGAGAAATAAGTAAGACATACATTTAGGAGGTGGCCTCAGGCAAAGGTGTGTTAGATGGTTAGATCATCGGTTTAATGTATTCAATCCTATAACCATCCCATAAGGTAGATTAACGGATTTGTTTTTCAGGATCTGATTTATGTCTCGAGCACCCTGGAGGTATGAGCTGTTGGAATACATGGTTACAGTTGACGAGGCCATCTTAGAGATGCCGTAAAGATGTTAATAAAACTGGCCGCAGAGTCGTTTACTAACGTCATCAATGTACATTCCACTGCAAGTGTTGCATATGTTGTTAATATTATTGTGTGATTGGCATTTAAACCCATCAGCGATGGCAAATGTGGCTTAAGGCAACGATTGTTTACATGTCCTAATAACATAATGACACGTATTACAATGTACTTTGTTGCATTCTTTGATACCAAAGTGGAAGTCATTGTCGACGTTCTGATGACTACGAATCAGAGATACCGTGAATGTCTTGTCACACGTATATGCCACTAAGGGTGCTTCCTTGAATGCTTCCCGGGGTTGGTGGATAAGTCTGGAGCAGAGATATATAACTATTACAGCATCACTATGAGATTCTTAGGTGAATTTTAAGTTAACTCAGAAGCCGTTTTGTGACTGGAGTTAAGGGCCTTTTGCCGAGAGATATCGATGGCGTGTCGTAGGATAGAGGTGAGAACATGAACACCCCTAATGGTTTACTATAGTAAAGTCCAATATGTCACGTGTTTGGTTAGGCCAGTCGTTGTCAGTTTTACAGACTTGATGTAAGCGGAAAAGTTGAGAGAATGGTAATAAGCCACGAGATGCGTACATGTAAGAAGATATACAAAGATGGTAACTGTGTGTAACTGTTGGTTTGTCGCTGACAGAAGTATTGAGGTTGGGAGGAGTAATGAGGACAGAAATGTCAAGAAAGTTGACAGTTACCGTAGAAGTGTATGAGATGGACGTGATAGTAGTGTGGAAGTTATTTACACAGTCAATGTGAGAGGTGAATGTGATAGTAGTGTGGAAGTTATTTACACAGTCAATGTGAGAGGTGAATGTGATAGTAGTGTGGAAGTTATTTACAAAGTCAATGTGAGAGGTGAATGTGATAGTAGTAGAAATATCTGTTATAGCCCCTCCTCCCCCCCTCCCGTTTTACGCCCGCCCATCCCGTAATCACAGACAGTACATTACCTCCTGTTATTACAATTAGTTTATCACTGAACTTAAATAGAAGGCCAAGACTTTATTTGAAGACAGCGGAAAAACCCGCTGTTGACGCGTGTACTGTGGGTGATGGGAGTAGACCAGGTCACATGACTGTGATGTATATATCTAGTGTTTGACATCCGGTTGTCAGATGATATATGACGGTGCCGATGGCGATGAAGATGATGGCGGTGATAACAATGGTGATGAGTTTGAATGGTATGAAGATCTGACAGTCATGATGATAGTGATGTTGAGGCAATGATGGTTGTTGTGTTTGTAATTATGAGGTAGATTGTGGAGGTAAAGGAGACGATAGAGTTGGTTGTAATGATATGATGACATGATACAAATATTTTTAATAACAATAAATTATTTATGTTCAGTGATGTTGTTGGTGCTGTTGATGTTGTTGGTTTCTGTTGGTGTTGTTGCTAATGCTGGTTGTTGTTATTGGTTGTTGTTGTTGGTTGTTGTTGTTGTTTTTGATGTGGTTGTTGACGTCGTTGCTGTTGTTGGTTGTGATTGTTGTTGTTGGTTGTTGTTGTTGGTTGTTGCTGTTGGTGTTGTTGTTGCTGTTGGTGGTTGTTGGTGTTGTTTTTTGTTGTTGTAGTTGGTTGTTGTTCTGTTGCTGCTGTTGATGCTGTTGGTGTTGCTGTTGTTTCTGCTGCTGTTGGTGTTGTTGGGTGTTGTTGCTGCTCTTGGTGTTGCTGGTTGTTGTTGTTATTTGTTGTTGTTGCTGCTGCTGTTGGTGCTGTTGGTTGGTGTTGTTTCTATTATTGTTGTTGTTGGTTGTTGTTGTTGCTGCTGTTCTTGGTGTTGTTTGTTGTTGTTGCGGTTGTTGGCTGTTGTTGCTGATGTTGTTGTTGTTGGTTGTTGCTGTTGTTGGTTGTTGTTGTTAGTTGTGGTTGTTGTTTGTTGTTGTGTTGCTGTTGCTGGTTGCTGTTGGTGTTGCTGGTTGTTGTTAGTTGTTGTTGTTGTTGGTTGTTGTTGTTGTTGGTTGTTGTTGTTGCTGTTATTGGTGTTGTTGTTGTTGTTGGTATTGTTACTTTTATTGTTGGTGTTGTTATTCTTTTTGCTTTTGTTGTTGTTGTTGTTGTTATTGTTACTTTTGTTGTTGGTGTTGTTACTGTTCTTATTGTTGTTGCTGCTGTTGTTGCTGTTACCGTTGCTGTTGTTGTTGCTGTTGTTGTTGTTGTTGTTGTTGCTGTTCATAGAATTTAGATGATATTTTTAATTTTGCCTTATTGATTATGTAATTGATGCAAGACGCAATGAGCACATTGTTATTGTTTTGTTGATGTTACTAGTATAGATTGGTTGTGATATTAAAGTATGTTATAGCAGTGATAGTTAGAGGTTTGTGCTAGTTTATGGCGACACTCATTTTTTGTTGTTGTTGATACTTCAGTACAGATGGTTGTGATGTTAAAGACTATTACAGCAGTGATAGAGGTTTTTGCTTGTTAATGGTGACACTTATTTATTGATTAGAAAATCAAAGAATGTCATTATTGTTGTATATTCTCTCATTAACTTTTAACTTCAGGTTTAGCACAACCATTCAGTAAACAAACACGTCAAGTCTTTCTTTCAGTGCCCTCTGTTCAAGAATTCTCCATGTGTTCTTTATCCCCCTCATGTTTTTCCCTTATACTCGGCCTCTATTTGAAGTTTTCTTCTTATTTTTCTCTGAAGTTTCCAGAGCAAGGTTCCCTTGTGATGTTAACAACTAGTTTTCTTAGTGTATGTCCTATCCAACTTGAGTTTCGTATTCTCACGTCGTGTTAACAACTGGTTTTCTTAGTGTATGTCCTATCTAACTTGAGTTTCTTATTCTCACGTCGTGTTAACAACTGGTATACTTAGTATATGTCCTATCCAACTTGAGTTTCTTATTCTCACGTCGTGTTCCACTGGAACTTGTCTGGTCCTTTCCATTCAGATGTTACATGCGTGTTTGGGCGGGGGGGGGGGGGGGGGGATATGTTGTGACAATGTCAACATAACAGCAATGGTCACGGTTGGGTCATAAAGTTGACCAATCGATAATGACGCAGGCTGGACACGTAGTTGTTGAAAATACATCTTGACGGAGACATTTATTGTACGACGACGAAGTCAAACATCATGGGTAGATATAGCATAATTTCATCAAGAGGTCATCATGCAGATATAAATACATGGTTAATACATAGCATCAATGTCAAACTTGACCGGACTCACTAACCAAGGTCATCTCAGGGATGGTGGAAGTACTGCGGTGGACATTTCTTATATTCCTAGTTTTTCATCACGACGATTCATATAACACGATGAAGGGTATCTTGCAAGAAGATCCGATGCGTTACGATCCAGACAAAGCTCAACAAGAATCTGGACACACTAACGACACGCCATAACAAGACGTGCCGAAGCTCTACCAGATCTTGCCAAGGAGAAATAGAGTATCAATCATGATACATAGACGAGCCAGGTTTGGCTAATGCAAACACTCCCATCAGGGAGATATTATAACGTATATTTTGATAGAGTCTTCCGGTGACTTGGGGTAAGACTTATCACTATTTTCGTCGAAGACGTCTGTCTTTATGAAAAGACTTTATGGATCTGCCCAGCGTAATTGCTGTTTGGCAAAAAATCGACCGCAACGGGTTGCACTATCCTATTTGATGCTAGTGCAAAAAGGCACGCAAATAATTAAACATATTAATTTATATGCGCTCACATGTGTGTCTATAAAAACTAGACCTGCGTGTGAGGATCTCAAAACACTTAACTCCCACGCGAAAAAAGGACTTAACAGATGCTTCTACCTCAAGGTAGTTTCCATAAGATATTCAGAAAAGCGAGAACAATGCTGAGTTGGCTGAGCACGTTAACACTGCCGACATTTTTGTCAAGGATTATTTAATAAAATTTTAGGTCGTACAAATCCCCAGCTTAGTTAATTCGGAGAAATTCATTTTATTGTTATTATAGAGCTCTGTTTAAGAACATTTGATCATCAGTGGGTGAGGTTATGGCGTTAAAAATTGGTTAGTTCACTTTACAGCGTTTATGTTTCTACTTAGCTGCCAATGAGTTTGTCTATTCTGCTCCAGTTGATGTTTGGTTCTTTGCAGATAGATGACTGGATCACACTTGTCACTGGTCAAGTTTTAAAGTTGTAGGATGTTCCAAGTAGAATCAAAGAGTAACTGTAAAGCCGGTCCCGCGTCTCTAAGACCCGTCTGATGATGGTGTCTAGTGTCGACTTCAGGCCACTTATACCCTCACTTGTGCCAAAAATAGTACCCTCATTTGGTACCTCCAATTAGAATGGCAAAAGAAGAAAAACTAATACCCTCTGAGTATGGAGTTTCCCGACACATACTTATGTGTCCTCATCTTCCTATTCCACCATCCCATCTTTAGAATGTTTACCCTCTCTGAGAATTAATCTTAATCCCAGTGGGCGAAAAACTATCTTTACATTTAAAATGAATAGGTTTATATTTAACTTTACATGAAAATGCTAACATTATAAAATGAATATGTTTACATTTACATCAGTTGAAAAGGTTGTAAACTTTCATTGCCTTTGGAGTAAATATGTTTCATATTTACACTGGTTGAAAAGACTGAAACTTTCATTACATTTACATTTACAATGGTTGGAAAGGTTTATAATATAACAAGAATGTAAATCATTTTTTTCATCATTCCCTCCCTGCTCCATATGGTACTTGGGATTACCTCTGCTTTCGTTTCTGTATAAGAAACTCGCAATAAAGTTGACACCACCACTGGCAGTGGTGGTTCATGAAATCATCATTCTATATGCTGAGGTTGCTAACCTCAAATGACTTGAACATCCACTAGCAATTTTCACATATTAAAATTCACATGTCAATATATACGTATTAGTTCACATGTTAATAATGAAAAAAATATAGAATTCAAAATTTGCAACTTTTGCCAATCTTTTGGCTCACAGACTGCTGGCTGAGAGAAATAAAGGCACTTGTAGAGGACTCTTACACTTGGTCTTGAGTTTTGTTACTTTAACAATAAGTTCCCACTTTGACTTGTGTTTCAGCTTCCTCAGATTCCGATGTTCCTCGATAATAATATTAGTGTTTTCCTGGGCTCTTAAGTCCTCAAGAATTTCAACCAAGTGTGGTCCGATAAATGAAAGCTGATCTTATTCTTAACTCTGGCAAGGTCTGGTTGTCTTGTTGTCACGAGACAGATTTTCACAGTGTTCTACTCTGGCTGAAGTGTCAGGTTATATTGCCTGTCTTCCCCCCTCCCCCTCCCCGCATTTGTTTGTTACAATCTTAAGCAGGGCTCCTATTGGAATAGATGCTGTGCCTTTATTCTGAGTGTCTGACAATCGTTTCAAACATGTGTGTTTTGTGGGGGTAATTCACGTTATTTCCTCATAGACAATTCTGCGCGTTACTGCAGAAGTCATTGTTACGTGCAGTCTTTGATATCTTGCAATATAATACATTTGTATGCTTGTTATGTTCGCAAATATTTTGTAAACAAAATAGAAACTCTTTTGCTTAAGGAAAAGTCAATATTGAGTTACTTCCCTTGAAAGGAGTTTCAGATTGAACTCCGCGGATGAATCCAGTTTTACTGCGATTTATTCTTTGTTTGGGTAGAAATAGATTGTTCTTGCTTCAGAATATCTATGGCCTGAATTTATGTGTAGTGTTTGTCTAGGTAGGACGAGTCTGTCTTATATCTGTATATCTTTATATATCTAAGTCGAACTATATGTTCTTTGTCGCTAGAAAGGTCAAAGGCTGTTCAGCGGATGTGTGGCTAGAGAGGTGTGATTTGGCTTCGCCCTGATGATGGGGGGGGGGCGGGGGGGGGGCTGTCGTGTTGTTCTGTATCGGCTTGTCGCCGGGAAAAGTGATCTCAAGATTGATGGGGAAAGTGATAGACGTTTAGACCTATCCTGTATGCTTTACCCCAGTGTTTATTCTTATTGCCAAGGAATGGCAGAATCATATTTCTGATACCAAGGTAACAAAAGCATTTCTTATGAACTCTTACGAAGCCATCGTTTTCGATAAGCAGACGCACTATTTGTACGTCTGAGGGAATATTTAACTAGATGAAGATGTCATTCATTTCTAGCAGCACCATATTGTATGTTGAAGTCCATTGCATCATGATAGAATCTACAGAGCAATGAGAACATTTAATGTAGGATTAACTTTGATACAGATTCCAGTTTGTATCCTAAAGTGAGTGACAGCTCACGACAGCAGCCATCTTGTATCCAAATATTTTGTGACTTTCAAGAAGAGAAAAGGGATGCCCCGTACTATCGCTTGATGAGTCCAGAGATCACTGCTACAGATGAGAACCCATTACTAGCGGTTCAAAATGATTATATGAAAAATATGTGCTGAACATTATTTAAAGGAATCTTCGCTAGACGAGGTTAGGTCTAGAAGCCATCTTGAATATTGTTTATAAACTGACGTGCTTTGTCAGTAAACTCAGATGATATATATATATGGGCAATACTGAGTGCTTGTCTACTGACATTCCATTGTGCTATGATTCAACGAGTGCCCATGTATCATTGCAAGACCATTTATCAATTGTACCATGATGTATTATGCCAACCTGTGATTTGTCACTGTATCCGTGCTGTCGAATGTGTACGTCCAATTAAACTGTAACAAAAAGTACACAGCAGTTGGCGTCGATGACTTCCAGCCATACATGAGTGAGAAAAAGAACATTTATCAACTCTTCGAACTCTTTCATCATTCGCGTATTATACTCTCACTCTATGTCTACACACCACTGCGTAGGTCGAGTTGATATTCCTATTCCTAACAACCACTCTGACGAGCAACGCTGGGGCCAACAACAAGGCTTTAACATTGGAGCTTCCTGTAAATAGTTGATGTCAGTGTGAACAAGGAACAATACAATTTCATATCTATACACCATTCAACAGTATATATAGAAACAGCATTTAACTCTGGTGGAATTCAACAAAGAAGAATATTTAACACTGGTATGCTAATTATTTAACACTGGTGAGCCAGCTTTCTGGGTTTGACCTCGCAGAAGTTGAGAAGTCAACAGACTACCGATACCAGACCGTTTCCTGTGGCTGATACGACACACTTGCAGTATTAGTTTGCTCGTTGTCAACACTTTGTCACGTGACCTATCAAGTGAATGCAGTATCTAGGTCAGCGTTGTTGACATTTTTACGCTTAGACATTACAGAGTTTCACAGTACAGAGATGATACTTTGAAGGCCATAAACTGTTCTATTGTTGCAGTATTCTTGAACATAAGTGCGTAAATTTCATCGTTGGACCTTCTGATACTCATATTGTTGAACATTGTAATAGATTAAATCAAAAATCTAGTATTGATTAAAGTGGCAGTTTACTTTGTTTATTCAGAAACTGTGCCATTATATTGATGAACTGAAACTCTTTCCAACACATTTCATTATTTAATGTATAACTGAGCATCCTATCTGCAACACAGTGCTTTATATATTACACACATGATATATGCATTTATGATTATATGTTATATGTTATTTGTTTGTATAGTATATTAGTTTATATGTCAGCGGGTTGTGTTTAGGTTGGGCGGTGTCCTCACAACAGAATATCCCACGTCATAGAGGGTCCGTTGTGGGCGTTTTCTTTAGGTGCAATTTCCTTAATTGGAAATTTGCTTGCAACAACTAGTTGCTATTTGTGTTAGCTGTGAAGACTGTAATTATTGTTATTTTTGTAATATTTCTTTGTTCTTTAGTTTTGTTTTGATTTGTTTGTAATTTGTTGGTCTACCTTTTTCTATCTTTCAGTTCTATTCACAATTTATATTCATATACTGTGACGTCATTTGTGTTGTTATTCCTTGCAGACTCAGTGATTATTTTCATTGATTTCCCTATTTGATTTATTTGATTTCTGCAAACGTTTTCGTATTGTCAGTCTTATTTGTACTTTATGTATGCTGTTGGTTGACATATGTTTTATATAGGTATATTTCATAAGACACTATTGCTTGTGCACTGCACTTGGATTATGGTATAAACCAGTACTTTATTATTATTACTGGTATACAAGAAATTATACAAGACCTTATTAAGGCTTGTGACCCACTGAGATTGAGATAGTGTACTGATTAATCAAGTCATTAAGAACTTGTGGTATTATTATTGTTTCAAGTAATTAGTATTATTGTTAGACATCATGTCTACATTAGAATACTTCATTGCACAAGGGAAATCCCTTGATAAGACTGGTCAACAATTAGAAGAATGGGCAGTTGCTCAATATGACAAGACATTAGCAGCTGAAGAGAGAAGATTAGCAGCTGAAGAGAGAAGATTAGCAGCTGAAGAGAAAAGACTAGACAGAGAAGCTACTGCTGCTGCTGAACAAAAAAAATTGCAGATGCAGGTGGAGGAAAGGAGATTTGAAGCTGAACAAAAAAAATTAGAAAGAGAAGCTGCTGCTGAACAAAAAAGATTAGACAGTGAAGCTGAACAAAAAAGATTAGACAGGGAAGCTGAACAAAAAAAGATTAGACAGTGAAGCTGAACAAAAAAGATTAGACAGAGAAGCTGAAGAAAAAAAAGCAATAAGAGAACATGAATTTGAGTTAGAGAAATTAAGATTGACAAGTATGAGTAATGTTAATCAGGCATCTAGTGGTAATGGTAAACCTTCTACTTACAAGGTTAAGGTTCCACCGTTCAATCAGTCCAGTGACGATATTACATTCTGGCTGGATAGATTTGAACGTTCTTGTCGTACTCATAATGTGGATAAATCACAATATGCTAACCAATTAGCAGAAAACTTGAAAGGTGAATCTCTGACTAGGTTATGCCTTGTAGGAGAAGCAGATAAGGATAATTATGATGTCATTAGGGCGGCTTTGATAAAAAAAAATACCAGCTAAGTGAGGAAGGCTATCGCCTTTTGTTTAAGACGATGGTGCCTGAGACAGGTGTAGAATTCTCAGAATTCATTGCAAAGGCACGTCTCACAGTTGATCGTTGGATTGAGCTTTCCAAAACAGAAAAAACGTATGAAGGACTTATGGATTTGTTGCTCAGAGATAAGATTATGTCATGTGTTAACAAACCATTCCTTGAATTTATACATGAGCGTAAACCCAAATCACTAAAGGAAATGGAAGAATATTGTTCCCAATATGTCACTGCACACCCCGACGTGACTTTTGGCAACGCTAAGATTAAGGAGAGTATGCCAGTTGCTTCAGCAACACCATACAATCCCAATTATTCACACAGATTTCAGGGACCTCAAAACAGATTTGAAAAAAAAGGTAACCATAATAGTTATCAAAACCAAGGTAACCAATCATTTCAGGGTTCTTCTTCAAAGAACTGGAGACGAGCTGATAGCTCTCGACACAGGGGTGGTCATAATTATAGGAATTTCCATAGAGGAAGTAATTATAGAAACTATCCGAGGTATCCGTCTTGGAGTCAACAAGATCATAATTACAGGGATACTCATTATAATGAATATGATAATGGTAACCAAGAGAACTATGACTCAAACCCAAATAGGGGTTACAATAGAGGTAACAATAACTACAGAGGTAATAATAACCGAGGTAGATCTCAAAACAGAAGACATAAACCACATTTTCAGGCAAACTCTGCACAGCAAGAGTCTCATGAAGCCTATAAACAGAGTAAAGATAATAATGACGCTAGTAATATGGCATGTTCCGCTTTTGATTTTGGGAGAGCATCTCAGTGCCCCCAATGCAAAACATTATTTGAGCCAACCACAGTGTCTACTTTAAGCTGTGGCCATCCTCTTCCTGCTCTTCCTGCATCAGTCGCGCATGATGGAAGAGGTTCTCTTGTCTTACATAAGGGTTTAGTACATAACAATCCAGTCTCCGTTCTATTTGATTCTGGATGCACCACAATTGGTGTTAGGCAGTCACTCGTAGATCCTTCCCGTGCCACTGGACAAGTAGTCAAATGTGTAACATTTGGCGGCACATTAGAGAAATACTCTACTGCTATCATTAGGATTGCTACTCCTTTCTTCACAGGAGATGTACACGCATGTCTTTTGCCGAATCCGATCGCTGACCTTATCATCGGTCGCATTCATGGAGTCAAAGAATGCACTCCGCAACAAATTTCCGCGTGGGAAAAGCAAAACATGCAGATTGCTAACGCTGTAGTCACTAGAGCTCAAGCTCTTAATATGCCTCAAACTTCATCTACTGAAGATAATGAAGTGCATAACCAAGATGATCCCTTGGTAATTTCTCGTGACTCGTTTATAAAACAGCAAGAAGATGATCCCACTCTGAAGAAATTCTTCATTCTTGCAACTAAAGGTGATCCGAATAAAGACACAAGTCGTAAATCTTGGATTACAAAGAAGAATGGCGTACTTGTACGTATGGTTCAAGACTCCATTACGTCAAGTCATTCTCAAATCCTGGTTCCCAAGAATTTGAGAGTTAAAATTTTGCAGCACGCTCACGACTCTCAGTGTGCTGGACACATGGGTTTTTCCCGTACTAAGTCAAGAATTCTTGCGGCTTTCTTTTGGCCATTGGTAAACAAGGACATACGGATTTATTGTCGATCTTGTAAAGTATGTCAGGAAGTTAAATCCAAAGGTCCACGCCATGCTGCACCCATTCAGGCGGCAGACATTCCTATTCGGCCGTTTCAAATTTGCCAATAAGAAGAGATGCTTACGACAACTTTGTCCTGGTGACAAAGCATTTGTATTACTACCTTGTAGGGAAAACAGACTACTTATTTCTTGGAAAGGTCCGTACGATATAATATCGAAAATTTCCGATGTCGACTATATTGTCGATATTGATGGGAAGCATAAAACCTTCCACATCAATATGCTTACTGAATTCCATGAACGTCCGGATTATTTACAACCCATTTTCCAAGCAACGGACGATTCTCCAGTACAACATGGTCATTACTCATCACTGTCCGTGATACAGGATGAGGAAACGAGTTTTTCAGATGTAAATCTTCCTCTTCCAATGATCCCACTTCATTCTAGTGAATCATGGAAGAACGTTACTGTCTCTCCTGATTTGTCTCTAGGAGAACAGCGACAAGTTTCAACTATGTTGCAAACATTTCAGGATGTACTTACTGACATCCCTGGACAAACTCATGTCATTGAACATGACATTGTTCTAACTGACCATACTCCTATTAGGGTTAGACCTTATCCTATCCCTATACATTTTCAAGTACAGGTCGAGAAAGAGTTGGATGAGATGATAGATTTGAAAATAATCGAACCATCCACCTCTGCATATTCTTCGCCGATGGTTATTGTTCGGAAAAAAGACAATAACATACGTCTTTGCGTTGACTATCGCAAATTGAATCAAGTAACGAAGTTCGATGCCGAACCTATGCCTTTACTGGAAGAGCTACTTACTCGACTTTCCAAATCTCATTTTTTTTCACTAAACTTGATTTGTCTAAAGGATATTGGCAAGTACCTTTATCTGAACGCGCCAAACCTCTCACGGCTTTTTCAACACCTAGAGGTTTGTTCCAATGGAATTTTATGCCTTTCGGTCTTATGAACGCACCAGCTACATTTGTACGCATGATGCGCCGAATCCTATCTTATCGGTCAGATGTCATTGCATATCTAGACGACATCTGTCTTTTCAGCGATACTTGGGAAGATCACTATTCAGGGTTAGATGAATTGCTGTCTACTTTGCGCGAGCACAACCTGACAGCGAAACCCTCTAAAGCCTATATTGGTTTTAGCGAAATTTCTTTCCTAGGCCACCGAGTTGGTCATGGTTTCCTAAAGACAGAGGACCATAATACTAGTAAGATACTTAACATCTCTATCCCTAAGACTAAAAAACAGGTGAGAAGTCTGTTAGGTCTTATTCAATTTTATGGCAGATTCATTCAGAATCTATCCTCTATCATGGCACCTCTTTCTACACTTTTAAAGAAAGGTTCGCCTAATATGGTCCACTGGTCTCAGGAATGCCAATGCTCTTTGGATAAGATTAAAACATTGTTTTCAACACCACCTATTTTAGTGTTACCTACTAAAGATAAGACATTTGTTCTTCGTAGTGATGCTTCATCCACTGGGATTGGAGCGGCACTAATGCAAGAGTACTCTGGAACTCTGCATCCTGTAATGTATATTTCCAGAAAACTTAATGCGGCAGAAAGGAATTATTCGGTTTTAGACCGTGAGCTATTAGCTATGGTTTGGTCGATCCTCAAACTACAAAGATTCCTTCTAGGCGCACATTTCATAGTAGAAACCGACCAAAAAGCTCTTACTGCTATACAGAGTAAGAATTTGAAGAGCTCGAGGTCTACTCGATATGCAATTGCTCTTCAACCTTTTCATTTCTCTGTGCGAGCTATTCGTGGATCAGATAATGTGATGGCAGACATTCTGTCAAGATGCCCACATGATTCCACATAACTATTAGGTCTTAGACGTCTTAATATGTCTAGTTCTATAATAGTTCCTTTTCTATATCAAGATAGATACACATTTGTAATTTAATAATATAATGATTGTATCACTACTTAGCGGTTCAGTGATATTTATTCACCGCTGTTCTTTAATGATTTTTCTTTATAAATCATAAATTTAAGATATCTAATACGAAATTATGGTATGAAATTTTTTATGCATTGTATAATTGCCATAATTGTATTATACGTGGATCACACCTTCCTGGAAAAATTTACTTGTAGAGAAATAATTTCTCTCAGATTATGAGATACATTCTCACCAGTCGCTTCATAAGTCGACTTAGCCTCATATTAGGCGTTATATTTATTCCTGATATTTGCATCTGCGCAGTATTCATGCGTTGTGAGCCTATTGTACGTTGCTCCTAGATGTATTTCAAAAAAAAAAAGTTTCATTTTTTTTTTCCCGGGAGGTGTGGTAAGACTGTTACGTGCAGTCTTTGATATCTTGCAATATAATACATTTGTATGCTTGTTATGTTCGCAAATATTTTGTAAACAAAATAGAAACTCTTTTGCTTAAGGAAAAGTCATTATTGAGTTACTTCCCTTGAAAGGAGTTTCAGATCGAACTCCGCGGATGAATCCAGTTTTACTGCGATTTATTCTTTGTTTGGGTAGAAATAGATTGTTCTTGCTTCAGAATATCTATGGCCTGAATTTATGTGTAGTGTTTGTCTAGGTAGGACGAGTCTGTCTTATATCTGTATATCTTTACATATCTAAGTCGAACTATATGTTCTTTGTCGCTAGAAAGGTCAAAGGCTGTTCAGCGGATGTGTGGCTAGAGAGGTGTGATTTGGCTTCGCCCTGATGATGGGCGGGGGGGGGGGGGGGGGGGTCGGGTTTTTCTGTATCGGCTTGTCGCCGGGAAAAGTGATCTCAAGATTGATGGGGAAAGTGATAGACGTTTAGACCTATCCTGTATGCTTTACCCCAGTGTTTATTCTTATTGCCAAGGAATGGCAGAATCATATTTCTGATACCAAGGTAACAAAAGCATTTCTTATGAAATCTTACGAAACCATCGTTTTCGATAAACAGACGCACGATTTGTACGTCTGAGGGAATATTTAACTAGATGAAGATGTCATTCATTTCTAGCAGCATGTAGAGTCTAGTAGATGTAGAGTCTACTTTATTCACCGTTGAAGTCGTTATAGACTATGCTGCATACATGGTGTATGGGTTGTAATAATATGCCGTGGTTAACAACTGTCAATAAAGTTAATTTAACTGTTATCAACTTCAGTCGGGCTTATATATGGCCGACACAAATTCAACATTATGAAACAAGGGTGTAGTCTGAAGTACTGACCACAACTGACAAAAGGATGTAAGTCGAGTCCATTTTCTTGACGAAGACGCAGACAATTTATTACAGACGTTAGTACAAGTTCAAACGTAATATTCATAAGCATGCATCAACAACGTAGATTACTTCTGGGATATGACAGTTTATATTGTTCTCGTTCTTTCCAATTTCTATTAATCATGAGCTTGATCAACATCTTATAATAAGGACCGACCCTTCAAGGACGGTGACCGACCTTCATGGTAATAATTTCTTCTTGGCTTGATTGGAGCCTACACGCCACGAAGGGGCTTCTGAAGTAATCCATAAAAAATGCAATAGTAACCTTCAAAATATTCTGGGTACGTCTGGAACCCACTAGAAATACGACCTGTGGTTCGTATTGAGGTCCAGCCAGATCGAAACACGTCAGAAGGAATGACGAGAAAATATCATATAATTAATGTACACATATCGCCCTACCTTGGCCGATACAACTGTGCTCCTCTCCGGAGACTTTGAATACTTTATGAAGGCTTCCCCAATATCTGGGCAAGCTTGAACAATAGTTCACAAAAATACATGACCGACACCGGTCATGGCCATCAGGTCTCTCCTACGTCATTGCTCTCTCCTTTTCTTTCCATCCCTTCGCGCACCGCGCTGCGCCTTTTTTCCCACTAATCTCCCCGACGGTGCGCAAATAATGAATTATATATATACTTACTCAAATGTGCCCCCACATTTAAATTACACGCGCCAAAAGGACGCAACACAGCACCATATTGTATGTTGAAGTCCATTGCATCATGATAGAATCTACAGAGCAATGAGAACATTTAATGTAGGATTAACGTTGATACAGATTCCAGTTTGTATCCTAAAGTGAGTGACAGCTCACGACAGCAGCCATCTTGTTTCCAAATATGTTATGACTTTCAAGAAGAGAAAAGGGATGCCCCGTACTATCGCTTGATGAGTCCAGAGATCACTGCTACAGATGAGAACCCATTACTAGCGGTTCAAAATGATTATATGAAAAATATGTGCTGAACATTATTTAAAGGAATCTTCGCTAGACGAGGTTAGGTCTAGAAGCCATCTTGAATATTGTTTATAAACTGACGTGCTTTGTCAGTAAACTCAGATGATATATATATGGGCAATACTGAGTGCTTGTCTACTGACATTCCATTGTGCTATGATTCAACGAGTGCCCATGTATCATTGCAAGACCATTTATCAATTGTACCATGATGTATTATGCCAACCTGTGATTTGTCACTGTATACGTGCTGTCGAATGTGTACGTCCAATTAAACTGTAACAAAAAGTACACAGCAGTTGGCGTCGATGACTTCCAGCCATACATGAGTGAGAAAAAGAACATTTATCAACTCTTCGAACTCTTTCATCATTCGCGTATTATACTCTCACTCTATGTCTACACACCACTGCGTAGGTCGAGTTGATATTCCTATTCCTAACAACCACTCTGACGAGCAACGCTGGGGCCAACAACAAGGCTTTAACATTGGAGCTTCCACAGACCACCATACCTCTTAACACTGTGGTCCTGTAAATAGTTGATGTCAGTGTGAACAAGGAACAATACAATTTCATATATATATACACCAATCAACAGTATATATAGAAACAGCATTTAACTCTGGTGGAATTCCACAAAGAAGAATATTTAACACTGGTATGCTAATTATTTAACAGTCATGTCTCCCAAATATGGAGTGAAAACATCCGTCCTCTCTCGGCAATGTTCACAAATAACTTCTTACATCCGCACGGACTATTTAGGATAGAGAAGGTTAGAGATATTAGATAGGTGAGAACTGAGAGTGTCATGATTATAGACTAGGATAGAGAAGGTTAGAGATATTAGACAGGTGAGTACTGAGAGTGACATGATTATAGACTAGGATAGAGAAGGTTAGAGATATTAGATAGGTGAGTACTGAGAGTTACATGATTATAGGCTAGGATAGAGAAGGTTAGAGATATTAGATAGATGAGTACTGAGAGTGACATGAGTATAGACTAGGATAGAGAAGGTTAGAGATATTAGATAGATGAGTACTGAGAGTTACATGATTATAGGCTAGGATAGAGAAGGTTAGAGATATTAGATAGATGAGTACTGAGAGTGACATGAGTATAGACTAGGATAGAGAAGGTTAGAGATATTAGATAGATGAGTACTGAGAGTGACATGATTATAGACTAGGATAGAGAAGGTTAGAGATATTAGATAGGTGAGTACTGAGAGTGACATGATTATAGACTAGGATAGAGAAGGTTAGAGATAGATGAGTACCGAGAGTTACATGATTATAGACTAGGATAGAAAAGGTTAGAGATAGGTGAGTACTGAGAGTGACATGATTATAGACTAGGATAGAGAAGGTTAGAGATATTAGATAGATGAGTACTGAGAGTGACATGAGTATACATCGAGTTACTTAAACATGCATTGTTTATGGAAACAAAGAGAACATAGAAATAAACGTGAATATAGGTGACAGACTTAACAATGCGGATTGCTTTTATAATCAGAGGGATTTAGGCGGGAATAAGGACAGGGAGTGACATGTGAGGTGTGGTCTGGTTTTAAGAACAATCTTCATTGTATTCGGACAACTCCATCAGTGCTCCGATCTCCATTCTTAGATCACACAAGGAGGATCTCAGCACAGTGCTCGAACTACGTAGCACCGGCGAGAATACCAATGTGTGTATATATAGGAATCGCACATTCTATAAATATTTTTGTGGTGGGCAAGTTTCCTAAATTTAAATGTTGCTAGGGCAGCGGCCTTATGGCCTACTCTTTACGATTTACTTTATGCAACTTGCTCACGGGGCCTCCGATTTTTTCGCCATTATCCGAGAAAAATAAGCATCCGATCTCACTACCCAGGAGATCTCATTACCCAGGAGATCTCACTACCCAGGAGATCTCACTACCCAGGAGATCTCACTACCCAGGAGAGACCAGAGGAAAAGTATTGGGACTACTGGTTCTAAAACAGTAATTTATTTTCTCTTTACTGGGAATCGAACACGGTACCTTTAGAATTCGAGGCCGACACCATACCTCTTAGTCATTCAGAAAAAAGTCTGTATGTTTAAAGTCAATCTAAAAACTTTGAAACTTGATAATGATGAGTCCTGGCCTGTATGTTTAAAGCTGGTGTGAAATGTCTGGCTCATGATGAGGATGTACCCTTAACTATACGTTTAATGTCAGTGTGTGAGTGCTAGCACATCATGATGATGGATAATTTATGTATGTTTAATTTTAAATGAGAGAGTTCTGACATATGATGATGATTAGGTCGTAAATGTGTGCTTCAGGTTAATGTGAAAGTTCTTACACACGATTATAATCAGTGCTTGTATTTTTAAAGTAAATGGGAAAGTTATGACACATGATGCTGATGAATGGTTGTCTTTTTAAAGTAACTGGACAAATTATGACACATGATGATGATGAATGCTTCTCTGTTTTAAAATACCTGTGCATCTTCGGTGAGTATCTGTAAGTTTGAAGTAAAGTAATCTGATACATGATGATGATGTATTTGTAAGTTTGAAGTAAAGTAGAATGTCTGGCACATGATGATTATCTATTTGTTACTTTGAAGTAAAGGCGGAAGATGTGACACATGATGATAATGTATTGGCGGAAGTATGTTTGAAGTAAGTTTGAAGTACAAGTATAAGATCTGACACATGATGATGATGTATTTGTGTATTTGTAAGTTTGTAAGTTTAAAGGTGGTTGATCTGCACATGATGATGATGGATTACTAACTTTGAAATAAGGGTAAAAGATGTGACACATGATGCTGATGTATTTGTACGTTTGGTGTAAAGGTCAAAGAACTGACACATGATGATGATGTATTTGTAAGTTTGACGTAAAGGTGGAAGTACTGACACATGATGATGATGATGCATAAGTAAGTTTGACGTAAAGGTGGAAGATTTGACACATGATGATGATGCATTAGTAAGTTTGACGTAAAGGTGGAATATCTGACACATGATGATGATGTATTTGTAAGTGTGAAGTAAACGTGGAAGATCTGACACAATCTGACACATGATGTATTTGTAAGTGTGAAGTAAAGGTGGAAGATCTGACACATGATGATGATGCATTTGTAAGTTTGATGAAGTAAACTTTGAAGTAAATAGAATCTGGCACATGATGATGATGATTTGTAAGTTTGTAATTTGTAACATGATGATGATGTATTTGTAACTTTGAAGTAAAGTAGAATATGTGGCACATGATGATGATGTATTTGTAACTTTGAAGTAATGGCGAAAGATTTGTAAGTTTAAAGTAAAGTGTGACACATGATGATGATGCATTTGTAAGTTTGAAGTAAAGAATGTGACACATGATGATGATGTATTTGTAACTTTGAAGTTAAAGGCATGATGATGAAGTAAGTTTGAAGTAAAGTAGAATATCTGGCACATGATGATGATGTATTTGTAACTTTGATTTAAAGGCGGAAGATGTGACACATGATGATGATGTATTTGTAACTTGGAAGTAAAGTAGAATATCTGACACATGATGATGATGCATTTGTAAGTTTGAAGTAAAGTAGAATATCTGGCACATGATGGTGATGTATTTGTAAGTTGATGATGATATCTGTATCTGTCTACCAGGTCCGTGGGAAGTTGAGGTCAGTTATGGAGGAGAGGCAGATCTTCACCGACATGTTGCTGGTTGTGACAAGAATCCAGGTCACGTGAAATTTATACCTGTAGACCAATTTAATGTGGACCATCTACCACCTGGTTACCATGACAACGATCTAGTAGAGTATATCCGAGCTCAGTCAGATGTAACTGTCCGCGTGTCAGTCAAGTATGTCAGTGAGAGGAGACCTGAGACTATTCCTGGTAGTGACAAGCCTTACCCGGGCTACAGGGACAGGGGTAGTGACATGATGATGGTAGGGACTGGGTGGGTGTGGCATATGAGGAAATACCCAGACCATGACAACGACAATGACACCTGTGACTGTAAAGAATGTCTGAACTCTCCTACACCAAAAACAAAGTTTGCTCACATTGACATACACACAGCGGCTCATGTTGTCTACGACGACCTGGAGGCAGCACACACCACGTGTCATCTCTTCTTTGATAAAGGTGGTACACCTGATGTCTGCAGCGGTGTCGTCACACTCAGTGGTATGTCACGTGAGTGGAGTGACATCGAGAGAGACAGGTGTTGTATGACATATGTGACCCATGACCTGGACCTGGCAGACAGACTTGCCAAGATGGTGACACACAGGGATGTTCTATATGAGCGTATAAGAGTTAAGTACCACAGTATCAGCTGTGATCAAGAGAAGAGACAGTTGTCTACACAACACGACGGACATGATGGACGTCTTGTCATTATAGTGTCACACCCACACGGATGTAGTAAACAGGTCAGTCTAGGTCACTGGGTCAGCGATGATGGTAACATGACCACATACACTACAGCGACGTGTCCTGGATCTAGTGGAGCTTACGTGTGTGAGGTGAGGGACTGGGATTTGTGGTATGGTCTTGTCCATACTGGAAATTGTGAAGACAATAAACAACTTAATTACTGTCATCACAGTTTTTACAAGTTCCAACAAATAAACACAAACAAGATGGCGTCTACAGATAAACACACTCTTTCACTATAACCCATCTTTCTATTTCATCTTCCTCATTACACCTCACTCTCCTCTCTCTCCCACCTTGTTAACTACACTTTACTTTATTCTCTCTCTCCCTCTCTTTCTCTATCTAACCTTGTTAACAACACCTCCCTCTCCTCTCCCTCTCTCAATTCTTCCTCATTATCTAATTTCTTCTTTCGCTCTTTTTTGTCCGTACTCTGAGTGGGGAGCGGGACAGGCTTAATTATGTTCCACTTTACACATTTATAAGGTAGCAACGAATGTCCAAGACAACACATTTATACAAGTTTATTTTTGAATTATTTTTGAACAAATAAACAAAAACAGGATGGTGTGTACACGTAAACAAGATAGTATGTACACGTAAACAAGATGGTGTGTGTACAGAAACATAAAAAAGATGTGTTCAGGTAAAAAAAAAAGGAAGATGTGTTGGGGCTAGGATTGTTTCCTCTTTCTATTTTTGTTTTTCTTAACCAAAACGTTGGTCAGTTGAATATAAATGTGTTTCATGAACTTCTTCTTTGATCCATAACCGCCAACCGTCAAAGCAGTCAGCGTCCATCACGCCTGGTGGCGTCCTGTAGGGCAGCAACAAATTGATTCAACTTTGCTCGGTCGGCGACCATCCTTCATACAGTGCCCCAACTCTGGTTCATTCTTTGCATCTCAGCTTCCACAGTTCTCCGCCAGGTTGTTTTTGGTTGGCCTCTCTTTCGCTTTCCCTCGGGGGTCCATAGCATAGCTGTTCTTGTGATGGTATCAGGGTCCCTTCTGAGGACGTGGCCAACCCAACTCCAGCGTCTGCCAGCTATGATGGTGTGCATGTCCTCCTGGTTACTCCGAATAAGTAGTTCTTGGTTGCTGATGGTGTTTGGCCAAAAGATTCAGTGAATTTTCCTTAGGCAGATTGTGTGGAAGGAGGACAGTTTCGACATTTCCTTCTCTGTTACTCTCCAACATTCCGCACCATAGAGAAGCACAGAAAGTACACAGCTCTCATACAGTCTTAATTTGGTGTTTGTGCTGTACTGGGAAGACTTCCAAATGTTGTTGAGAACAGCAAAGGCTGTTCTCGCTTTATTCATTCTGTTGTTAATGTCCTTGCTTGTTCCGCCGTCAGGTGTTACTATGCTTCCTAGGTAAGTAAATGTGTCTGTCTGTTCTAACTTCTGGTTCCTTACTGTTATTGGCTCAGGATTGCCCACATTTAGTGTCATGACCTCTGTCTTCTTCAGATTGATGTTCAGGTCAACATGCTGGCCATACTTATTCAGTCTATCGGTTTTATCTTGATTGTGTTGATGTAGTGCGCGAGCAGTGCAATGTCATCTGCATATTCCGGGTCTTCCAGTGTAGAAAATGTCCATCTAATTCCTCTTGGACTGCCCTCTGTTGTCTGGCGCATCACCCAATCTATGGCTGTCAACAATAAATGTTGTTGATAAGGGGCATACCTTATGTTTTCACTTCGAAAGTTACATTACTTAATCCAACACTGCACGTAAAGTTAGAATAGAGGCTTTTTATAATGGAAACAATGCGGCTGGGAATTCCATAAGCCCTCAGAATTTTCCATAGGCTGTCCCTGTGTATGCTGTCGAAAGCCTTTTCAAAATCAACAAAGTTAATGTACAGCTGTCTCTGCCATTCTGAGCACTGCTCTATAATGTTCCTGAGGGTAAATATATGATCTGCACATCTTCTGTTCTTTCTAAAGCCCGCTTGTTCTTTCCTCAGTTTATGGTCAACTGCTTTTGAAATTCTCTGGATGATTATCCTGCCTAGTATTTTGCTGGGAACTGAGAGGAGGGTAATTCCTCTCCAGTTGTTGCAGTCTGCAAGGTCGCCCTTCTTGGGCAATTTGACAATTATTCCTTTACTCCACTCTGTTGGTGTTGTCTCAGTTTCCCAGACTTGTGCAAATAGTGGTTCTAATAGTTCTGCTGCTAGTTCAGGGTCTGCCTTGAATAGCTCAGCATTTAGATTGTCGTGACCAGGCGCTTTTCCATTTTTTAACCCTTTGATAGCTGTGATGATTTCTTCTTTTCGTGGAATGTCTGTATTTACATCTAAGTCACTTTCAGCCTCAGGAACATTCAGCTGAGTCTCTGGTGGTTCCTTATTCAGTGTTTCTCTGAAGTGCTCTGCCCATCTTGTTTCCTGCCCCTGTGCTGTGGTGATGAGATTTCCTTGCTTGTCTCTTACTAACGTTATGTTGTTTGCACCTCGTTTTCCACTGATAGTTTTAGTTATTTTATAAACTGTGCTTTGTTCATTTCTCAGTGCTGCCTCTTCTGCCTGTCTTGCAAGGTCATCCAGAAATGTCCTTTTGTTAGCACGGGTTTGACGTTTTACTTCCTTGTCCAGCTGACTGTACTGTTCACTATATATTGCCTTTAACCTGGGAGACTTAGTTTCTGTTTTCTTTCTTTTCATTTCCTTCCTGACTCTTTCTAGTTTCTTTGTCTTTTGTTTCGAATTTTTTCGTCATTGTTCACTATATATTGCCTTTTGGGAGACTTAGTTTTTTCTGTTTTCTTCCTTTTCATTTCCTTCCTCTTCGCTATGGTGTTTAGCGTTTCTGGTGTTATCCAGTCTTGGCTCTTTCTTTCCTGGAATCCCAAGCATGACTTGCTGCTTTCCTTGTATATTGTTGAGATGGTGTTGAATTTCTGGTCGACATCATCGGTCTCTGTTCTTTCCTGGCTTTTGGTAATCTGATATCGTCTCTTTACGTCAACCACGAAAGCTTTTCTGGTGAGGGGGTCCTTAAGTTTCGTGATGTTGTATCTTTTCTGTTTGTTTGCAACTGGTCCAGCAGCTCTGAGTTTCACCTTCAGTCTTGCTACTACTAGGTGATGATCACTTCCCACATCTGCGCCTCTTCTTACTTTCACGTCTTGTAGTGCATGTCTCCATCTGCCATTGATCATTATGTGATCTATCTGGTTTTTGTCTCGTCCGTTTGGTGATTCCCATGTTAACTTGTGCACTTCTTTGTGATGAAAAAGTGTTCCTCCAATGACCAGGTTGTTAATACTGCAGAAGCTTATTAATTTGTCCCCATTCTCATTTACTGTTCCACTGCCGCATTTCCCCATTACTCTTTCGTTATAATTATTGTGTGTTCCAACTTTCGCATTTAGGTCTCCCATTACTATAATAAGATCGTACCTGGGTACAGTTTCCATTTCCTTATGTACCTGTTGATAGAACTCATCCTTGATCTCTTCATCGCTGTCGTTTGTTGGTGCATAGCATTGTATAATTGTGGTGTTGGTGAATCTCCCTCTCAGTCTTGCTCTTATCAGTCTGTTGTTAATGGGTTTCCATTCCAGTAAAGACCTTTCCATTCCTTTCTTCAGGATAATGGCTACACCTTCGTTGTGCTGACCATCCTCTCTACCAGAATAAAGTACTGTTTCCCCTGTAGCTGTTTTCACTCTCCCCATCCCTGTCCATCTGCTCTCGCTTATTCCCAGGATATGTACAGTAATTTGTAGTTTCATGAAATACTAAGCTGATTTAAGAGCCCTTGTTAGGGCATTATTTTGTATTTTTTGCATGTCAGGAAGTTTGTTGAAATATTTTTACTTCATTTTACAGCACTTTTGTTGTTTTTTATTTTCTGTAAATTTTTTGTATATTTTGGAATTTTCTATAAAAATAGACATTTTGTGTGTGTTTTCGTACTGACTGTTTTTTGTTTTTTTTTTACAAATGACGACTGTTTTGTTCGTGCTGTTTAATGATTTTCCCTAAAAGTCGAAAAAAATGTTGCTGGTTAATTGTCCTACTTAATTTCAAATTTTGGATTTCTGCCTGGTGCCATTACTTCCTTAGAGAAGTCAGTAGTTATGTTAGTGGATCAGATAGATTTGATAAAGTCAGCCGTTCTTTTAGTGGATCAGATATAGTTGATGAAGTTAGTAGTTCTGTTGGTGGATCAGATATATTTGATGAAGTCAGAAGTTCTGTTAGTGGATCAGATAGATTTGATAAAGTCAGCCGTACTGTTAGTGGATTACATAGATTTCATGAAGTCAACAGTTCTGTTAGTGCAACAGAAAAAATTTGATGAAGTCAGCCATTCTGTTATGGATCAGATAGATTTGATGAAATCAGCAGTGTATCAGATAGATTTCATGAAGTCAGCCGTTCTATTAGTGGATCAGATACTTTTGATGAAACCAGCAGATCTACTAGTGGATCAAATAGATTTCATGAAGTCAGCCGTTCTATTAGTGGATCAGATATATTTGATGAAGTCAGCAGTTCTATTAGTGAATCAGATAGATTTGATCAACCCAGCAGATCTATTAATGGATCAAATAGATTTCATGAAGTCAGCGGTTCTGTTAGTGGATCAGATATATTTGATCAAGTCAGCAGTTTTATTAGTGGATCAGATTTGATGAAGTCAGCAGTTCTGTGAGTGGATCAGATAGACTTGATGAAGTCAGCCGTTCTGTTAGTGGATTAGATAGATTTGACGAAGTCAGCAGTTATATTAGTGGATCAGATAGATTTGATGAAATCAGCAGTTCTGTTAGTGGATCAGATAGATTTGATGAAGTCAGCAGTTCTAATAGTGGACCAGATATATGTGATGATGTCAGCAGTTCTGTTAGTGGATCAGATAGGTTTGATGAAGTCAGCAGTACTGTTAGTGGAAAAGATAGATTTGATGAAGTCAGCAGTTCTACTGGTGGACCAGATATATTTGATGAAGTCAGCAGTTCTATTAGTGGATCATATAGATTTGATGAAGAAAATAGTGAGTGACTTAGACATTGTCAATGGAGACTTGGGAAAGGCTGTACAAAAGATAATCGAGCAAGTTGTTAAACAAAAATGTCGGATATAAAAAGTTGTGCCTAATTTTGTGACCGTGCCATGGCTGCATGCTTTGTCTGCAGCATTGCTTCCGATAAATATAGCTTAACATTGTAAAACAGAAAACTTAACAAATAATAGGGAATTAGTGAAGAATACAACATGGTCGCATGCTCCGTCTGGGGCATAGCTTTCGGGAAATACATAGCTTAATATTATTAATCACAAAGCTGGCTTAACATAACGTGAACAAAACACGCAGTGATAATTCTCACATTTAATAATTAAAAACTAAAGTTCGCTGCACAGTTAGTTGACACTGGTGTCGAGAGCTGTCAATCAAGCCACCAGTGACAGACAAAACAAACGCGTAACTCAGTGTTGCACATTGTGCATGAGAAAGTTCACGAAGTACGACACATCTGTGCATTTTATGTTACTGGCATATGTAAACTGACAGCTACTCTAAGTATATACGATGGTTCTCATACTGGGAACCAAAATAAAGACAACACCATGCAATTTTTGACTGACATCTTGTTATATTAATAAGAGAAAGGTATGTGATGTTGATAGATATAAGTTACATTTAAGAAAATGAATTGGATTTTGACCATGAGTACTGAACACCTGTGCTTGTGAAATGGACGTTGTATATGAATGATTGATAGTTTGGTATTTGTTTTTAATGAGAATATTTGTAGAAGTGCATTTGTGTTGTATATCTGGGACGTGAGAAAGAGTCATTGGAAAGACAAAACAGGCTGAACTCAGCACTTCGTTCTGTCAGCAAATATGATAGAATCATGAAATCCTGACAATTTCCCATACAAACAAACAGATTTCGGGTGCAGAATGACGGAATATAAATACTTTTGTTAGCGCGATCAATGAAAGATTTTTAGGGATATTCGCTAGATATTTTATAGATTCTAATAGAGATTTTATTAAGAGGGAGAGAGAGAGAGAGAGAGAGAGAGAGAGAGAGAGAGAGAGAGAGAGAGCTTAAACATAATACTATTCAGGAAAGAACAGGTCATCATTTTTCGGCTACGCACTGGACACAACAGATTGAGATACCATCTATACCACAAATACAAAATTGGTGCAACAGATCTCTGCACCTGCGGTACCAGCCCGAAGACAGTCGAACACCTGCTGCAGTACTGCCCAACCTACAGTAATGAACGGAGTAGTATATGGCAACAACCCACTTCTGTCAACGAAAAACTGGAGATGTCGGGAACCTTGAGTTGACTACTGCCTTTATTAGAGTCATAAATGTGGAAGTCTGAAGACGAACAAGAAAGAAGAAGAAGAAGAAACATAATACGACTAAAAATGCAGGAAGTTTGTTGTAGGTCTACGGGCTAGACTCGCTAGTTCGTGGACAAATGATAAAGTAAGAAAGATAGGTAGATTTGAATAGATAGTTTTTTGAAGAGAATATCTAATAATGATAAAAGTAAGAAGAGCATGGCTAGATAATCTTAGCTAGTGTCAGAATAACTTGTCTTTAAGTACAGTTAAATGGAGAGAGTATTTCATCGAGCTCTAGAGTTTTGAGGCGACTCTGTGGGTGCTCTGATATACTTTGTGGTTTGCTTTAGTAGGGCGGATTATTTGTCGAGTAATAGAGTTTAGGCGAGGCTCTTAATATTCGACATAACTCCCAGGATTGTAACAAAGTAAGAAATAGAGATAGTGGTTCTCAAGCTGTTAACCAATGATCTTAACCCGCTAAGGTGACTTGTGAATCACATGCGGCTTTTGAGTCATTTTAAAGTAAATATTATTCTGCGTGTTGACGCTATAGAATATGTAATGAATATTTATATCTTCACACCGTTGGAGGAGCGGTTGTAGTGAAGTGATAATGTGTGAACCTGCAGACTGGCAGACAATAAATAAATAGTGGTGATTTTTATTTAAAGCGCTTAGCTGTTGATGCCACTTGTAAGTAAACATATTGAGAACCACTGACTCGGTTATTGATACTGTAAAACTTCATAAGAAATGTTCATTGAATATTGAGAAAGATGATATTATTGCTTTACATGAGATTTTGAGAATCAATGTAACTTTTGAGTTGACACATTTTATATGTAATAATCAGAACAGTGATTCTCAAGGTTTTTGTCTTGATGGAAACAAGAATATATAATTAAAGATAATTAAGAACAAGGATTCTCACATTGTATAGAATAGGACCAGATAGAACTAGAGTTAGAAGGAAATGAAACAAGACATAATATTGTTGGTTTTGTAAATAGGCATGCGTTAATATTCTTATATCCAACTTTTAATCTTAATAAACATTTTACTATGTACCGGATTATTGTCAGTGATTAAGCTAATTATTGTTGAAGGTTTAAAAAACATTTGTCAGTGAAACAGTTAGTTATCGTAGTGACTGTGTTAACTGTCGTCAGTGACGCAGTGACTTGTGTATTATTGTGAGATGAACTGAGTCAACCAACTAAGGTGAGTGTGACCGGATGGCCTACGTTAACGCAAGCTATCACGTCAACATTAGAAATAAGAATAGTAAAAATACTTGAGCAAGACTAGCAATTAACAAAACAACACTAGTCGAACAGAAGAATCAGTGAAAAACAGCAGTCAGAGCGGAGTTCAGTAATACAGTTCAGTTATGCAGAAGTGACTACGTGTCAGTCTTTGACCTTAGTGAGTCCCCTTTTAGAAGGTTGTGTGATTAACCTTCGGTCGAAGTAAAACCGAAAGCTTCAAAGATTTTGAAGATATGATATTCTAGGCGATTGTTTTCCAGTTTTGGCAAGTATTCAAATGGTTTGTATGTTCTCGATTTATAGTAGAATGATTACTCAGCTATGTCGTATATAATTGAGAGTCTAGTCGAAGCCCATCCATATCTACACAAGAGAATGAGCAAACGTTAAATTTATGCTGATGTCCTTTACAAAGGCATCCAGATTTATTTAACCAAGCAGCGATCTGGCCGCTTGTAGCCAGGATATTGAGTTGTGTATTTGAACCTTGCTGTTAGTTTCGTTGGACTCCATTAATAAACAGTTCTTTATGACTTATGGCTATTGCTTACTCTTGTGTGTTGGATATGGAAGCATTAATAGGATACGAATGATCACTGACAAGCTGCTGTGAGTATAAAAGGGTCTGGTCTTGAATAACATTCAACTAATTACATCTCTGGCAGTCGCCAGTTACCACTCAGAAGATAGATCTATGAAATAATAAACACAACGATCACTTGGAAATTTATAACAAAGAACAAAGAAGACAGATTCACCACCTGTCACAAAAGGATTTCATGGTGCCAAGGTTTGTCATGTAGACGTGGTAGATTGCTGTTACTGTGACTTAAGATAACATAATGCAGTGATAAAATCGTTTAGTCCAACTGTGACATAAGCACTAACATTACATTATACGCAACATCACGAGCCAGGAAACACTAACATGTAGCAGCATTCACATCCGGAAGAACCTACCTGGGTTGAACAAGGTTGCACGAAATTCTATATAGACTGGTGGAAATAAAGATCTAGGGCGTATTGCTTGTCTGACCACTGAACACTTGCAAGAAAACTTACATGAACATAACGTGTGCCTGGTGTTAATACGGTGCCACACAATCTGATCCGAACAGTTGAACATTGAACAATTGACACTTTCAACACACGTTTATTTACAAACAGTAGGAGCCCTGTCACAATTTCACACTTTTCTCTTGGTAAATTTTCAGCAAACAAAGAAACAACTGACGTAGCTTATTTCAAGTATGCTCCTGTGGTGTCAGTTGTGGTGGGAAGGAGCTTGACAGTGTTTACAACTTTGTTGGCAGACAATAGAAGGTTATTCTCTTTTGAGAATCTTTTAACCAGACCTTTATATTTGGACATGCGCCCTAATATAACCGATGAACCTTGTCTCTAGGTTGAACAATGCCCGCCTCGCCAAAACAAAGCAAAATTTTATTTATTAAAAAAATAAAAATTGTAATCGTGAACATCTGCACATGGTTTCTATTGTGCATTGTAATAATTTATTAAAAGAAAAAAAAAAAATTCAGGTTGTCATAGAAACTGTAAAAATATTCCTTTGCTGTTTCATGTCTTTTGTGTTCATGTTTTTAATAAGGAATTATTTTGTTAATAAAAATAAAATTTAAATCTTAGCACATAAACATATTATAAATTGTATTTTTAAGAGGTGAGTGTGTCTGTCTGAGTTTGTCTTAGAGTGTATGATTTTGGTTAATAAAACAGACTTTCAGTTTGACACAGAAAATTTAAAAAAATAATTTGTATTTTAATGACTTCCCTCGCGGATTTGGTTTTTTATCTTTTTTTTTTCCTTAGTAACTTAGTAACATAAAGAATTTCATTTTAGCACAGCAACAGCAAAAAACTAAATTATATTTGTTAGTTTCTTTTTCTTTTGTTTTATGCCTTTTATTTTCTTCTTGTAATAATTTGTTTACGTTTCCCTACGAAATACTTTAATTACTCATATTGTCATAATTACAATATTAAATTATTAAATAATTGATGATTATTGTATTGTCATCGGAAATAAACAAATATGCCAAGTTTCAGAGCTATTGCTCATCTGGAAATGATTGAAAATTCGATTGCAAGATTTGAAAGTGCCATGAAAGTGACATGAAATTGACATACAAGTGAAGTTAAATAAAAGCGTGTAATAAAAAAAGTGGCTGTCGCGACGACCACGACAGACTGGTGGCTTTAAAGCTAATGGAGGACGTATTATAGTAGAAATTGATGACAGCAAGTATTTTTCATAGAAAATATCACAGAGGTACCTGGCGGGAAGGACACTGGGTGTTCGGTGGTGTGGAGAGGGAGTCAGGGAAGTGTTTCCTGGTGGAAGTTGCTGCCAATTTTGCGCCGGCTGAGTGTCCAATCACGGTGTACTGTTACAACAAGGCGATGGTTGGTCCTAGGTTCGATTCCCTGTAAGCCTATCACTTATATTTTCTTTTCTGTTGTCTAGTGTCATCCTTTATGTCCAACGAGTACCTGTTAATTACCTTTATTTATTGACTTATCCATTCCATAAAACTACCATCACAGTTGCCATGCAGCACTTCCATTCTATGTGATAATCAATAATAATCTTTGATAAACAATGTGGATGTACATGACATGTCAATTTATTTTTTGTTATCCTTCGTGTGTTATCATTTTATGTTGTAAATAGAAGTTTGATAACATTTCTACACATCACTATGTTTCACTTCTTGCTTATGTTGTAAATAGAAGTTTGATAACGTTGCTCCACATTACAATGTTTCACTTCTTGCTTATGTTGTAAATAGAAGTTTCATAACCTTGCTCCACATCACAATGTTTCACTTCTTGCTTATGTTGTAAATAGAAGTTTCATAACGTTGCTCCACATTACAATGTTTCACTTCTTGCTTATGTTGTAAATAGAAGTTTCATAACCTTGCTCCACATCACAATGTTTCACTTCTTGCTTATGTTGTAAATAGAAGTTTGATAACGTTGCTCCACATTACAATGTTTCACTTCTTGCTTATGTTGTAAATAGAAGTTTCATAACCTTGCTCCACATCACAATGTTTCACTTCTTGCTTATGTTGTAAATAGAAGTTTCATAACGTTGCTCCACATCACAATGTTTCACTTCTTGCTTATGTTGTAAATAGAAGTTTCATAACCTTGCTCCACATCACAATGTTTCACTTCTTGCTTATGTTGTAAATAGAAGTTTCATAACGTTGCTCCACATTACAATGTTTCACTTCTTGCTTATGTTGTAAATAGAAGTTTCATAACCTTGCTCCACATCACAATGTTTCACTTCTTGCTTATGTTGTAAATAGAAGTTTCATAACGTTGCTCCACATTACAATGTTTCACTTCTTGCTTATGTTGTAAATAGAAGTTTCATAACCTTGCTCCACATCACAATGTTTCACTTCTTGCTTATGTTGTAAATAGAAGTTTCATAACGTTGCTCCACATCACAATGTTTCACTTCTTGCTTATGTTGTAAATAGAAGTTTCATAACCTTGCTCCACATCACAATGTTTCACTTCTTGCTTATGTTGTAAATAGAAGTTTCATAACGTTGCTCCACATTACAATGTTTCACTTCTTGCTTATGTTGTAAATAGAAGTTTCATAACCTTGCTCCACATCACAATGTTTCACTTCTTGCTTATGTTGTAAATAGAAGTTTCATAACGTTGCTCCACATTACAATGTTTCACTTCTTGCTTATGTTGTAAATAGAAGTTTCATAACCTTGCTCCACATCACAATGTTTCACTTCTTGCTTATGTTGTAAATAGAAGTTTCATAACGTTGCTCCACATTACAATGTTTCACTTCTTGCTTATGTTGTAAATAGAAGTTTCATACCTTGCTCCACATCACAATGTTTCACTTCTTGCTTATGTTGTAAATAGAAGTTTGATAACGTTGCTCCACATCACAATGTTTCACTTCTTGCTTATGTTGTAAATAGAGTTATGTTTCATAACCTTGCTCCACATCACAATGTTTCACTTCTTGCTTATGTTGTAAATAGAAGTTTTCATAACGTTGCTCCACATTACAATGTTTCACTTCTTGCTTATGTTGTAAATAGAAGTTTCATAACCTTGCTCCACATCACAATGTTTCACTTCTTGCTTATGTTGTAAATAGAAGTTTGATAACGTTGCTCCACATCACAATGTTTCACTTCTTGCTTATGTTGTAAATAGAAGTTTCATAACCTTGCTCCACATCACAATGTTTCACTTCTTGCTTATGTTGTAAATAGAAGTTTCATAACGTTGCTCCACATTACAATGTTTCACTTCTTGCTTATGTTGTAAATAGAAGTTTCATAACCTTGCTCCACATCACAATGTTTCACTTCTTGCTTATGTTGTAAATAGAAGTTTCATAACGTTGCTCCACATTACAATGTTTCACTTCTTGCTTATGTTGTAAATAGAAGTTTCATAACCTTGCTCCACATCACAATGTTTCACTTCTTGCTTATGTTGTAAATAGAAGTTTCATAACATTGCTCCACATTACAATGTTTCACTTCTTGCTTATGTTGTAAATAGAAGTTTCATAACCTTGCTCCACATCACAATGTTTCACTTCTTGCTTATGTTGTAAATAGAAGTTTGATAACGTTGCTCCACATCACAATGTTTCACTTCTTGCTTATGTTGTAAATAGAAGTTTCATAACCTTGCTCCACATCACAATGTTTCACTTCTTGCTTATGTTGTAAATAGAAGTTTGATAACGTTGCTCCACATTACAATGTTTCACTTCTTGCTTATGTTGTAAATAGAAGTTTCATAACCTTGCTCCACATCACAATGTTTCACTTCTTGCTTATGTTGTAAATAGAAGTTTGATAACGTTGCTCCACATCACAATGTTTCACTTCTTGCTTATGTTGTAAATAGAAGTTTCATAACCTTGCTCCACATCACAATGTTTCACTTCTTGCTTATGTTGTAAATAGAAGTTTCATAACGTTGCTCCACATTACAATGTTTCACTTCTTGCTTATGTTGTAAATAGAAGTTTCATAACCTTGCTCCACATCACAATGTTTCACTTCTTGCTTATGTTGTAAATAGAAGTTTGATAACGTTGCTCCACATTACAATGTTTCACTTCTTGCTTATGTTGTAAATAGAAGTTTGATAACATTGCTCCACATCACAATGTTTCACTTCTTGCTTACGCACTTATTTTATCATCTTCTCAAGTAAATAAACAATGTGTATTAATATGAGATGATGCCAAACATGGTTTTATTTAGAATAGAATGCTGATTTTACTTTGCCTATTCTACACGTTACTTGTAATAAAATTTATTTATGTGCCCAGGTATTCGAATGTATTAGCCATCATTAAAACTTGTCCATTTACTGTGAAAAAGCATTCTGGATTAGTCGGTTACTCCGAGTTGATTGTAGATTATGTCCTTTTTGCTATTCAAAAAAGGCCTTTATTTTCACATTCTATCCTGTCTATATCAATCATTTCCTATAACGCATGTTCACTATTTGCCATCTTGACTGTCTCATCAGGGAACCTCAAGTTATGTATATTATGTCCAAGAACAGATATGTCTGGCATGTCCTCCACGGATTCAATGTTTTTTTATTTGACCACAAATGTTTATGCTTTTTTAACATTTTGATAATTTTCCTATGATAAACTGTATCAATTGTATTAGTGTTGTCTATATAGCTGAAAGTATAGATCAGTTTCACTTCCTTGGTCGTCTATACTCATGTTCTTATATTATATTAGCAGTTGTTTGTACTTTAACCTTCTACAAAATTAAAATTGTCATCTCTAATTGGTCTTGTGTCTGTTCTGTGCTGCATTTCCATTATTTCTTTATTTATTATAAGTCCCATTGTAAAAGGAAGCACATTTGTGATAATAAATTACACATATACAGTATTGTTCATCTTTTTCTGACTTACTAATGAAGCTGCCGGTATGGACCATCTTATCACACTATAGCATGGACAACATATCACACTATAACATGGAACAACTTATCACACTATGACATGATCAACTTATCACACTATAACATGGACCAACTTATCAAACTATAACATGGACCAACTTATCACACTATAACATAGACCAATTTATCACACTATAACATGGATCAACTTATCACACTATAACATGGACCGACTTATCACACTATCACATGGACCAACTTATCAGACTATAACATGGACCAACTTATCACACTATAACATGGACCAACTTATCACACTATTAATATATACCAATTTATCACACTATAACATAGACCAACTTATCACACTATAACATGGATCAACTTATCACACTATAACATAGACCAACTTATTACACTATAACATGGACCAACTTATCACACTATAACGTGGACCAACTTATCACACTATAACGTGGACCAACTTATCATGCTATAACATGGACCAACTTATCACACTATAACATACTTATCACACTGTTACGTGATGTAATATGAAGATTAAAAGTCATTCCAAAAAAGTATTCGTATTCTTAGATGCAACAAGGGCAGACAATGAATGCTGGAGAGAAGACATGTTATATAACATTAACATAACAGGAAATATGTGCAAATACATAGAAAACTGCTTACAATACAGATACTTTCTAGTACATGCAAATAATGATAAATCACAGCTATACGAATCAAGACTGAATAAGTATTACTACACATAGTGACAAGGAAGTACTAACAATAATAACACTTATGCTATCCCATTAGAAATGTACAAGAAAAGGATATACAATTAAAGCAATTAGAGCAAAAATGCATCAGTAATAGTGTGAGACTTCAGTGCCCATCACAAATCAGTAATAGTGCGAGACGTCAATACCCATCACAAATCAGTAATAGCATGGGGAGGAAACAAAATAGATAAATCAGGAAAATGACTGCTAGACTTTATTGAAGAGAATGAAATAATAATACTAAATGATAGGTCAGCAGTTAGAAGCAACCCTTGTGCAAACCAGCCTGATTCAGCAATAGACATTAGCAAAGTGACAGCAAATGTAGCACACGGGTAAATAGGAGATACAAAGCGATACTAGTGTGTCAGTGCCCTTCTTGTTTAGTACTATCTGTTTGTTTGGTGTGACAGTTGTTCATATATTCACAATTTTTAAACTATTGTTTTGAAAGATTGTTTCTAGCATTGTGTGTTATGTGACAATCCAGATAAGTTCAGTCCGGACAAGAAATAAAATAACGAATACTAATATAAATTAAAACCAGCAACTGTAAAAGACAATAGTTAAACTTAATACAAAATTAGTAAATAAAATGACACAAAATACCCCAATTATAACCAATTTTCATGTTGAACAGGGTAGACCAAGATGGAACGAGAAGAGGCAATAATGGTGAGCTGTTAAATGCCCACTCTCCACCCATCACCTCTTCTAAACAACAACAACATGTTGGCCACGTTTTGGTGTTTTTTGGCTCGCTCTTTTAAGAGAATAATTTGTTCTTGATTGACCAGTTTCATTCTTTGGTGTTATGCTATGTTCTTGTATTTGTTCTTGATTGACCAGTTTTATTCGTTGGTGTTATACTATGTTCTTGTATTTGTTCGTTTCTGGTTCCTAATTCTCCAATTGGATTCTATTATGTTTCTTTCCTATCACTCATCTGTTGGTTGGATGATTTCAGCTGTGTGATCTTATATTTTTCTTTATTTGAGTGTTTGGAGACTGAATGATAGGCAGAGTTGTTAGACGATAAAGATGTTTGTCACAGTCACAACTGATTATCAACACTAATCACAATAAAGCCTTGACGAGCACAACAAACCTCCACGAATACTATCGATGATAACTGGAACTTGTAACGACACTCATGGCTGGACTTCACAACAATTGATATGGACTTAAACTCAAAACGTTTCAGATTGGCAGAAAAGCCACAACAAAAGCCTAGATCTACAGTGCAGATATACCAAGGACTCATTAAACTGGTATTGGCTGCAAAAGAGCGAGAAGCTCAGCAGCCCTAGTTAAACAACAATTACATCTCCACTTTTGGCCAACAATTGACCCAAGGTTATGGATGGACATTACTTAGTTTAATATACACAATATCATACGGCTAGCAGTTGGGATCCTAATACAACATTTCATTTTAATGTGACACTTCCTTCTTTTCAACTACTAACCCAAAAACTTTGAACACGTTTTTTCTCAAAACAAACACGTGAATGGTTCATACACCAGAAAACAAACACGTGAATGGCTCATACACCAGAAAACAAACACGTGAATGGCTCATACACCAGAAAACAAGCACGTGAATGGCTCATACACCAGAAAACAAACATGTGAATGGCTCATACACCAGAAAACAAACACGTGAATGGCTCATACACCAGAAAACAAGCAAGTGAATGGCTCATACACCAGAAAACAAGCACGTGAATGGCTCATACACCAGAAAACAAATACGTGAATGGCTCATACACCAGAAAACAAACACGTGAATGGCTCATACACCAGAAAACAAACACGTGAATGGCTCATACACCAGAAAACAAACACGTGAATGGCTCATACACCAGAAAACAAACACGTGAATGGCTCATACACCAGAAAACAAACACGTGAATAGCTCATACACCAGAAAACAAACACGTGAATGGCTCATACACCAAAAAACAAACACGTGAATGGCTCATACACCAGAAAACAAACAAGCCTAGAACGTCCAACGTTTAACACATCGTACATGCATTACTGAGCCGTGATAGTACAGTGGTTAGTGTACTGGCTTCCTAGCTCGGTGCTCCAGGGTTCGATCCCCAGTTGAGATGGGAATTTTTAGACCACAAACGGCTCCGGGGTTGACCCAGCCTCAAAAATTGGGTAACAGAGCAAATTTGGCAAGGTTAAGGCGGTAGTCGTGATGCTTACCACATCACCCCTAGTGTGCGGATGGTCAAGAAAATATGGGCCAAACACCATATTCCCAATATACCTCAATGGGCGTGTAACGGGATCCTTGTTTAACCCTTACTTGCACTACGATGCAAGCAATTTTCTATCATTATGATTAGACGCTAGGGGTATGTTTTAAAAACTGTTTGCTTCTGCTATTCATGAAACTCTCATCAGTTAATCACGAACAATTTTTCAACTGTGCAAAACACTATGATTTTTCTCACGAAACTGTGGTGAAAACATTCTTTGATCCATGGAATGATTTACTTTGTAATTTCCTTTACCTGACAACTGTGATGGATCATCTCGGAACAGCTAAAAAAAAATGAACATAGCTTTTAATATACAGCATAGCAGAAGCGTCCCTACAGTATTTTGTACCCGGGGTGGGTCCTACCTTTGGCACCTACCACCATAAAAGAAAACACTTGCAAATATATTTTTAACAGTAAGTAAGCCTACTATCATAACAGTGTCTGATGGTAACCCCTTCCTGGCTTTCACCCTGGACGGACCGTCCCCTCAAACCCTCTTAGTACGCCTCTGCAGCACAGAACATTTCTATTTCTGAGATCCTTAATGCGGGTCGTATTACAAAAAAATAATTGAAGTCTGACAGTTCTGTTTAAAAAGCGTGTATAAATCAATATACTACTCTGGACACGTTCATTTTCGAAGAACTTGTTCGCACCAGTTGTCAGAAATTGACCCGCTTAGCGAAAGATACATAACTGGCGGTACATTTTTTCCTCCCACAATTTTATATAACTTATATTATAAGATGTTAACACATTTACCGAGGCAGCTGGGTGCATTTTACAAAACTGTTTTACAAAGCGACACGTTAAATGCAGTAAAAAATAAACAAGTTATCAATTATGCAACATATTTTTATTGTCAGGAAAAAACATTCTTAAAAAACTGTACCTTCTAGTTCCAAACTATGTTACTGTTAACGTAATTTGCTTTAAACTGAAGTGGTTAAATGGGAAACAAACAAAAAAAAAAAAAAACACACACACACACAAATAGTAATACGTCTTACAAGGAGAAAAGAAAAGAAAAACATACGTTGCGGTCACAAGGCCTTCGTCAGGGACAGACAAACAAGAGACAGGAGGGAAAGAAAATAAGAATTAAGTAGAGAACATGAAACTATAAAAACAAGAGGAAAAAAACCTCCCTTGTGTCCAGTTACATGGTGAAGCAAGATGGCTGCCACTAAACCGCAAAGCGGAAGTCAATAGTAAATTAAAAACAAAAAATAATAAATAATGAAAACAAGGACCGGAAAAGAGTGAAAACAAAAAAATAAATAAATAAATTAAAAAAAAAATAATAAAAATTAAAAAAAAAATAAAATTTATTAAAATTAAAATATATAAAGTGAGGGAACAGCGATTAAAAAAAAAAAATAAAATGAAATAAAATAAAAAAAAAAAAATAAATAAATAAATAAAATATAAAAAAAAATAAATAAATAAATAAATAATTAAATAAATAAAATTATGGGTGATCGCATCAAAGTAGACAGTCATAATACAATATGGACTCGATTGAGAAAAGCGTCTCAGACAAAAGAATGTTGGGTATTCAAACCGTGTGGTTTAAGGCAACCCATAAGATGGATGAGGCGTTGTTCCTGGCGAAACCGACTGTTGGCGTCCGAGGAAGAGGACCTGATGGCTGTCACCTGGATGTCAGTGGCACCGTGGTGGTCAGGGCCATTGAAGTGGATGGCCACAGGTGTGAATTTAAACTGAGAGATGTCGTAGAGGTGTCTGCAGAATCGGTCGCCCAGTCGTATTATACTAAAGTGCCGTATTACGCTATTCATACCATCGACACTTTTTTGTTGTTGTTTTTTTTTTTTTTTTTTTACATTAACTTTTTCAGTCCCAAGCAAAAAAGTGGGTTTGGCCCAAGCAAAAATGGCCACCCCAGTGCGTTTTTATTGTTGTTGTTTGGAAATATTTTTTTAAAATGTTCATATGCATAAATAACTTTGTTGTTTTATATGAAACTGAAGGTAATTGGATGTACTTTACTCTTGTGCTACAAGTATAAAAGCTTTCATTGAAAAATGATTAGTTATTCAAGGTAAAATGGAGGACAAAAGAAGAAGCCGGTGCAAAATTAGAGGAAAAGTATTCATTAAAATTCTTCTACAATTGTTCCTCATAAGAATATCCAACATTAAAGTTTCAAAATGTCACACACAGAAGTACTCTTACAAAGTACAATCAGTTTTTAATCAATAAACACTCAGAAGATTGTTAATTTCACAAATTACAACAACAGGTCATATTGTTGTAAAAAAGAGGAAATTTCAGTTTATACATCAGAAAGATGGGAATTATATTATTTACACATGAATAATTGTTAGTAACTGCATCTTGTGCATAATTTAAATTTATTAATAAAACTTATTAGTTAGTAAAATGTAAAGTAAAATGGAGGCGGAATAAGAAGCAGGTAAATTTGAAAGAAATAGATATATTCTTACCTTGCCGAGCTGCTCCTGTTATGAAGATATTATCCATAGGAAAACACATAATCATAATCCATAGGAAAGCACAAAATCCATAGGAAATCACAAAAGATCACTTTCGATATCCTGTGAATATACTACAGTCAATCTCAAAAATTTCTTCAAATATCTTACGAGCTTGATCTGACGTTAGGCCTAACCTTTTGGGACTACCATTCGAAGAAGTTTTTGGGGTTTGTGGCCATCTTTTGTTAGAAAATATGCGCTTAATTAAAAAAATCGCTTTAAAAATCTATAAATTCCTCGATGTTATTTATCAATTTCGTTGTTAAAGGACAGTGTTACTGGCGACCTTCACGTTGGATTTGACATTTTATTTTTAATGCGACCTCAGCAGTGTTGCCACAGCTGGGTATTTTTTTTAACTAGATCTGGGTTTTTTGCTTCCGTCTGGGTATCTGGATATTTTTTTCCAAATCTGCATTATTCTGGGTATATTTTACAATTGGCATTTACAATGTATGTTTATTCTTTGCACTGAGCATTATACATTATATTTATATATAATTAAATGTAAAAAAAATAATGTACTATATATTTTTTATTCCAATTAAATTTAATTCTAGTTTTTAACCACATCAATGACATTGTTTTTTTGACTCGTTTACATCAGCTATTTATTTCCTGTTATTCTGTTAATGGTTGTCATCTACAATACTCAGTCATTTTTGGGATGTGTTTTAAGGTATTCTTTTTAAATTTTAGACTTAAGCAGATAAACAGCATTTTGTTTTTTTGTTTAAAAATAATTAAAATTAAGATTATAAAATGAGCGATGATGAAGGTACGCTAGGTAGTTGTAGCAGCATGACGACACGCAAACCACCGCATAAAAAAAGTGAAGCCATGGTATCAGCAGGCTTTTTGTGAGGAATGGTAAACAGACAGCGAACTGAAGGATTGGATAAAGCCGGACTCTGGCAGTTGCTATACTGCGATTTGTACGGTCTGTCCTTGTACATTAACTAATGCCAACAAAACAGCTTTATTGACACATAAAACCACACAGAAGCACATGAAAAACTTTGAAGCCAAAAGCAAAACTCTGAACATTAACATGTTTTTCATCAAACCAAAAGACCCTTTTCTCCAAGACAAAATTGCTAAAGCGGAGATACCGTTGTCGGCTTTCATGGCGGAACATAATACTCCGTTTTCGCAAGCTGATCATTTGATTGAATCTTGCAAGCAGATGTTTCCAGACAGCACAATTGCTCAAAAAATGTCACTGAAGCGCACCAACGCGGCCTATGTGAAATATTGGGTTGTTAATAAACTCATTTTTATATAACTGTGAATTTTTAGTTAAAAAAAATAAAAATGAAGAAAGAAATACAAATTGGTAGCACACAGCTTATTTGTGCTAAAGTTGCACTAAAAGACTGTGTAAACATAATCTATCCCAGTGTATTTAAGGCATAAAATAACCTGGGTATTTCTGGGTTTTTTAAAGAAGAAAATCTGGGTTTATTCTCTAGAACTTGAGTGGCAACCTTGGACCTCAGTGTTTGTCTGGCGTTATTTTTGACAAAGCTCAAAACTGTGTTGGCGATAGGCTCACTCTTTCTATCCTATGTAGTTTTAAACTATTTATTTGACCCATTCACCAAAATGCCAAAGCAATTATATAGTATACACATTAAAGTAGTTCGCTGAACACTGACGTGTGGCAAATGCTGAAAGGATATAGTAGTCTATAACAGATAGGCCTAATACATCTTTTCACAGCACAGATGGTTGCAATTCTGAAAGCTGTGGAAATCTTCTCTAGCAACTCTCCTCATAAATTGACAATATTAACAGACTCACTTTCTGCTATTTTCTCTAGCAACTCTCCTCATAAATTGACAATATTAACAGACTCACTTTCTGCTATTTTCTCTAGCAACTCTCCTCATAAATTGACAATATTAACTGTCTCACTTTCTGCTATTCAAGCTATAAGAAACTTACGAGAATGCAGTAGACCTGATATAGCAGAAGAGATATTACTGGCAAATACTTCCTTAAGGTCCATAGGATGTTCTGTTCTTATAGCTTGGATACCTTCACACATAGATAAACTAGTGGATTCTTGCAGAGGATTTGAAAGGTAATGGATGAGGTGCAAGCACTAAGACAATGCTCACTTTTTAAAAATCTTTTGTAAGAGGAAAAATAGATTATGAAAGTATAGTATATATGACTGCTGCACACAGTAACAAGATTAAATTAGACAGAGTTCAGCATGAGGCTTTATGTACAATAGCAGGTGCAATCAGATCAACATCAATGGGAGCTATTGAGGTGGCTTTAGGAATTCTACCCTTAGAATTACGGAGAAAGGAGTTAAGACTAAATTACATGAACAGAGTTATGTTAGATAAGTCTCATCCAGCACATACAACTATGATAGGACACTCTTTACAGAGCGATACAACAGGAAGCATTCTGATCATCAGAAGAAGTCCCCCCCCCCCAACTGAAAAGTGTTTCGGCCCGATATACTCCTTTACACTCTAAGGGGGGTGGGCCCACTTGGGTCATGACTCCCAAGCGTCTCAGCTTCCTGTTGTCTTGTATCGAAAATGAACCCATTTCACTTATGGTAGCAACTTTAAAATCCACAACTCAGCCAGCCGTGGAGGCAATTGTGAAAGTAACAAAGAGGAAACAAATTATTCCGTTTGTTTCGTCGCACACACTGAGACACCATCGCAAAGTCAACGAGTCTAGCCACTGCGCGGTCGCCACTGAAATTCTGATACTGACACCCCTTATAGTATACACCGCCTGTCACCCCTGAGTCACAGCCCATTCACTAGACAAGTGCCAGATGCCAACTAACAACTCAGGCCAATCCAATGAATACCAGTAGATACCCTACACGATGGAAGTATATGGAGGAAATTGTCCATCTGGGTACATTAATTACATCAATTAATAACAGTTGTGAATACAAGCCAGTGATTCCACCCTGGGAGATCAAGAAATCAGACACGGACTACCACCTGGCAGAAATAATTAAGAAAACAAATAATTAAGAAAATATTAAAAACACAGCCAATAAATATATACAACAAATATCCAAAGACAGCATTACTGTGTACACAGATGGATCCAAGGGAGAGGATGGCAAATTGGGGATAGGAATATATATTCCAATAGGGAAAATGGCGAAAGAATATAGCATCACGGAAAATACATTCATTTTCGCTGCAGACATGGTGGCAATACTAAAAGCACTAGAAATATTCTCTAATAACCCTCCCAAAAAACTAACAGTTTTAACTGACTCTCTTTCAACAATTAAAGTACTTAGAAACTTATGATGATGTAGTAGACCTGATAAAGCAGAGGAGATATTTCTGGCTACTACAAACTTATATTCCAGAGGATGTTCAATCTTAATTGCTTGGATACCTTCACAGTTGGCATAGAAGGAAATGAAGAAGCCAAGAAAGGTAAATCTGATAAAAATCTAATAAATGTAGGGAAGAGTAAATCAGAAATTAAGAGCTTAATTAAAGATTTAATTACAGATGAATGGAAAGCAGAGTGGGATAACAATCTGAAAGGAAGACATGCATATAAGATGTTCAAGGCTCCAACAAGAAAATGTCAGATATCTAGAGAATTAAAAATTTCCAGTAATAAGAAACTTTTCAGACTACAGCTGGGAAAGGGCTATTTCAGAATAGAAGAACCTTACTGTGCAGGATGTCTTTAAGACAATAATATAGAACATTTCTTGTTAAAATGTAAGAGTTATCAACAAATGAATATACCAATATTAAATTATTTGCAAGCATCAAACTTACCTACAAATATAGAAGAGGTGTTAAGAATAGACAGACCTAGGTGGCTGCATAATATAGTCAAAAAATATTTTACACGAACAAATGTTAATATATAGTGGTTGGGAATGTGAAGGTCTGATGCTGTTCTTACAATTCATCATTCATAACCCTCCACTCCCAAAGGAGCATAGGCCTTCAACAAACACATGCCAAGTCCTCCTGTCGCGTGCCATCATCTCAGTTCTTTCCACATTCTCCTCATCATTTTCACCTCTGTTTCCAGCTCTCTTTTCCATGTGCTTCTTGGTCTATGTGACGAGTAGGGTGTATGTAGGGTGGATGCAAGTTAGACAACACTTATACACCACTCGTATAGCTCATTGTCTAAGGAACAACTCCAACAGCGATATCAATCTCCGAACAATATAATATTCACAATAAATCACAATGGACGTAGGGCCATTACAAATATTAGATACATCACCAGTTCCGAGTATCCACACACACACCATGCACGCATTCCCAGCTCACAACAACTCACATAACTACTAAACTCCCGCTGGAGCATGGGAACATTCACACATACAAAATAGCCTCAGAACACTCCGTGACATCCACCCCGTTCCCCACGTAAAAAACCGGGGTTTTTCACCGTGAAGACAGAGATGGGAGTCCTATACATCATCAAACTTAAAATACATCATCAAAGTAAACAATACTTCCATACAAAATACATCAACCCACACTAATACCATACAAATTATTCTAGCGATAATCATATTCAATATCTCTAAAGTTAAACAAAATTCATTTTCATATTAGAGAAATGTATGCACAATCTACAAACTTCATGTAAAGTCATCAAAGTTATACAAATATAACTACAAGTGAACATGCTTTATTATAATCAAAATCCGCTAGTCTGGTATCTTGTCCTACATCAAACTGTTGTAAGGTTAATGTTCAGATGCTTGGTGACTTGGCAGACTGCAGAAAACTTGTTGCAACTCCCTATGATTAATGCTGAAGCATCTGCTCTGAGAAGGAAAATTTTGTCTAAATCAGAAAGCAACAGAGGAGAAGATCGGCTACCACGACAAGCATGGGAAACAAAGAGCCAGGGATCCAGACCTCCAGGACGACCCAGAGTCCGCTGGGAGGACAACATTAGACAATCTTTGAAGGACCGAGGACTAGAATGGAACCAGGCCTGGAAGAAGATAGCTGATAGAATGGCCTGGCGCTCTCTCTTCCAAACCTCTACACCTCACGGTAGAAGGGGAACGACTAAGTAAGTAAGTAAGAAAGCAACAAAAGTTGACTACTTGCAAAAATATTTTCAAATTTTATCTAAGTCACTTTTGACACTTATTTGTACAAATCACTCTGTTAGGCCTTCCCTTCTGAGTTAGTGATGTTAGTTTTCGGGCTCTGTAATTTCAATATTATTCTATCAGAAGCCCCTTCTGGCATCATATTAATCTCAGCCTTGGTCATATTCTTCAAGGTAGCTGCTCCATTTAGGATGACGACATTCTCGGCTACTATCAAAGCTACAACAATAGCTCTCACCACCATCATTCCATCTACGACGTGCCCTACTGTAAAGATGGTTACTCTCTCTTTTGTCTGCCCAGCGGCAATCTCTTCTGAAACTACCTCTGTATATTTCTCCAGCTTTTTGTTCATTATAGCTTGGTCTGCTGGAACAAAATTGTATGTTTATATCTTGTCTTCTGTATCTGTTTCTAAATCCGATCCAACGTTTACTTTGAAAATTACCACTGTAATCATTACTACTCATGCGGCTTCCTCTAAAGTGTCTTGAATCTCTTAAGCCACTGGTTTCTCTTATGTAATGTTTCTCATGTGGCATACGATCACCACGATCTACTCTGCGATACTTCTCAATCAGCTTTCTGCGCTCTTCTTTCATCCGGTCTGTCTCAGGATATTTGACAGATTGCCCCTTCTTCTGGCAAAGTAAAGTTCACCTTTGTTTCATTTACTGCCCTTTCCTGAATATTCATATTGTGTTCACCCCATTCCTTTGCTGATTTAATATGCCTCTCAATGTTAGTTTCTGGTTGACCCAGCTGTTTTGGAAACGATGTATCTTCTCGTTGGGGTGAAATTAAATTTAATACTGAAGTATCAGCAACTTGGACATTACCAGATGACATGCTATCTACAGGAATTACCCTAGTGTTACCTATCACTTTGCTCACAGGCTGGTAATTCATCGCTGTGCGCAATGGAGCAGAACGCGAATACGCTTCGAGTGTAAAAGCGTGCGAGTTGTGGAATGTGTGTGACACAGGTATTTAGTGTATGACGTGGACAGGGTCTTCTGCGGGGAAGGGGGGGGGGGAACGAAGGTTATCGTTAGGACAGTTGAGTCTGGCTTGTGTTTTCGAAGTGTACGGATATTTATGTGAGAGCGACCGACCAGTGTTTATTGTTATAAAATATTTCAGAATCAGGATAATTGACTCAATTCATTATGATGTGTGCCTGATTGTGTGTGGCTTAAGGAGATGGACAGTAAGTGATTTGAATCAATACGGATTTGTAAAGTATGAAGGCGTTGTAGACGATACATAGACATTCTGACTTTAAACCGGCACAACGACATTATTGCTTATATCTGCTACTGAACACATTTGTATTACTGATGTAACGTCATATCATCATATGCTCTCAAAAGAAGTGAAGTACACTTATGTTGTATTGTGACATACTAAATGTGATAAAACGTACAACAAGCTGTTGATCAAGATTATTCAAGTTGGCCATTCCGTACGTTACTGTTGAGACTGTTGTCTATTATATCAAAATATCTTACAAGACCAGTGCAGCACATTAATATACTCGTTACCCAATAGCCTTCAATAAGTATAAGGTAACACCTAGGTTTTCCTTGCAATTTCGTAGTTCCTTCATAAGTGTCATCTCTATGTTTGTGCTTCCATAGTTTGATATCCTCATCAGTGCACTCTTTGATACCACGAATATTTCCAAGTATCAGATCAGCGACCGCATTATCGTCAAGAACACATGCTTTTACCCTACCCCGCAAGAATGGCGTATCAATATCTATCAACACCAGAGGATAAAATTCCACCCTGCCACCAAAAGTGATACACCGAGCAGTTTGACCCAACCAACGAGACCCCTCAATGCACGATCTCCGCACCCCAACTGTCGTACAACCTTTATCCCTCAAGACGGATACAACTTTATGTCCTACATAACCTGGATGCAAGACTATGTTCCCATCTGTATGAACTGCTGACAAACATGGAAGTGGGTGGCCACAAATCAGAATTGGTGTCTCATCTTTATGAAAAAGTGGTCTGCACCCTTCACAACTCTCGTTGTTGAATGTATCTAAGACTACCACCGAACTTGCGCGTTCAAACTTCCTATTCGGACAATCGAATTGAAGGTGGCCAATCCCATTACATAGAAAGCATCTGTACTCCTCACGCTGGCTCTTCTGTGGACTACCCTTAGTGCTAGTCTGAGGCTCGGCCACAGACTGAGGTTCAGGCTTGTCACAAAACTTTGCTCCATGGCATGGTGATCCACATTTAAAACAACCAGAAGGTCTGCTACTACCTGACTCTGTCATATTCTGCTGTTTCCTGGGGGATGTACGGAAGTCTGTTTCTGTCCATTTCCTGCTTACTGCCTTCTTATCATAAGGTCTCTCCTCACTACGAGAATTATGTCTTCGATATGGTCGTGTTTCATAACTCCGCTTGGCCACATATGTCGTAAATGTTTCTGGCACCGCCGATTTATGAATTGATCTCCCCGGATGTGCGGTTGCGTACTGTTGACCTAACTGAGACATTGCCGAAATATTTACCGGTTTTCTTTCCTGGAAAAAAACCAACAACTCCGAGCTACATGAAGACATCACCTTATCACATAAGATTAAATCACATAGGCCATCAAAATCTTTAGCAATGCCAGATAGGTCAATCCATCTGTTCAATAACATCTTAATCTCTGCGATAAACTCCGCAAAATCTTGCTCACTACTTGGCATCGCACTGTGGAACTTTAACCGATAGCCTTGTTCATTTAACCTGTACTTGCGTAACAAAGTTTCCTTCACTATGTCATAGTTTAATCTATCTTCCACAGTTAATTGGAAAACTGTTTTTAATGCTGACCCTGTTAAATAATCTGTCAACAGTGATCCCCACAGTTCTTTATTAATCTTTAAGGCAGTTGCCTTTGTTTGAAACCTCTCCAAAAAACAGTCCATAAAATCTATGGATTCGTTGAAAATTGGGAGTTTCAACTTGTACATGCTCCCATATTCTTTTTTTGATGATGAGTCAGAACTCGACTTCTCTAACTCGAGTTTTTTCAATGATACCTCTTTTTCCGCTTCTATCTTTTTAATTTCTTTCTGTGCTTCTATTTCTTTCATTTCTTTTTGTGCTTCTATCTATTTCATTTGTTTCTGTATCTCTAACCTCTTAGTCTCTTCCTCTGCTTTCTTAGTTTCTTCTTCTGCTTCAACTTTCTTTCTCTCTCGCTCCTCATGTCGTTCTTGTCTATCCTGCACCTCTTTAAATTGAGCCTGTGCAAACGCTAAGAGATCTTCTCCAGATTTTCCTATCTTCTCACCGACAAGGATAAAATCCATAAGTGTTGACATGATTATAAATATATATGATTTATATGCACCTCAAATACTGTAAATTAATGTCAAAATAGTTCACACCACAAAATAATATCTTAAATAATTACTAAGATGATACCTTACTCACTGTATTCAATGTCTACCCACAAAAAATTATTAACCCTACAAAACAAACAATGACACAAATGATGATGATAAACACTACACCCTAATTAACAACCAACAACTTGGTAGGTCGGTAACAAGAAAAAGGAAAGATGTGTGACAGAAGTAATATTGAAATATACAGTACCAGACCTCTATAACGTACGAAAACAGGAGATTGAAAAAATTAACGTATTTATAGGATAGTGTAAGAAGAAAATGACTAAAGAATACACCATGTACACAGAACGCCAAAGAGGGAATGTAATACACAACCAACAACAAACTGTACGTAAACAACTAATGCAAAAATGCACACTTTATTCGTGAAGGGCAATACAACTGATCCTGCCCACAGGATAGGACCCCTTCTAAGAATAAATAGTGCAAAATCCTACGATGAAATCAAAATACACATAATTAACACAATCATCACGTCCAACAACAACAATAAAACAATGATTACCAAGGGAAGCCTATAGAGCAATTTGGACAAATAAATGAAATATGGCCTTAGAATGATGAACCAAAACAAACTAATGTTACGTAGCTTTTTCTGGTGTATTGGAATGACAGGCTATGGCAATAAACTGATCTGATCTGTTGTCTCCAAGTCACCTCTGCAGCAGTAACTTTGAGAAGTCCAAACACTACAACAGTTCCTGTCAGGAATATGTTAATACACACTTAGTATATAATTCAAGTTATTAGGACACAAAATAAGAATGGACAGAAGCACTAGAAGAAGGATGACAGATAGGATTAGTCTAGTTATAAGTAACGTAGATATAAGTAATATGTAAGGCAGATAGGATTAGTCTAGTTATAAATAACGTAGATATAAGTAATGTGTAAGGCAGATAGGATTAGTCTAGTTATAAGTAACGTAGATATAAGTAATGTGTAAGGCAGATAGGAATAGTTTAGTTATAAGTAACGTAGATATAAGTAATGTGTAAGGCAGATAGGAATAGCACAGCTACAGGCAGAGCAGTTATACACAAGGTATGATAATTAATATAACTACAATGTAACCTAAAACTTACATTACATATAAAGTTATATAAAGAAAGAGTGAAAACTAACGAAAGTAGAACAGTAACACTGAAGATAAAGTAGAAAATAAGTGATATTATCGAAAGACGAAAGTAGTAGAACTAAAGAGACGAAGCTACAAGCGGAAACAGAAATACTCAGTATACAAGAAGAACTACTGATTTCTTAGGAAATACACCGTTAGCAATATATAAACCACAAATTATCTTCTTAGTAGAAACTTAGTAAACACTTTACTAAAACATTAGCATAATAGAGTACGAAAGAATGTTACGTAACTTTCCTAAACGAATAACAACAGAATAATATCTAATTAAGCTGTCAGTTAAGGAATTATGACGAACACTAATTGTTCACAAAACAACTATTCAATACTTAATTTCCAAGCGTGTAGATATGTTTATAATGTCTTCAGCCACTCCCAAGGTTGGTGAAATATGAAGACCACGAACAGCACGGCAAAATACACTCAGTTCAGATTCTGTAGCGTCACAAGCTCACACCTTGGAAAACAGGGCCTGTGTTTTCCACTTCACACTGTCGAGTAGAACACTGCAACACGACAGCTTCACAGCTCCTCTTCTGGTCACAAAGATTCTCCTGGTAACAACACTATGTTTTACAGTCGCAGCAAGCAATGAATGTAAACAGACCTAGCACACTGTTTACTCGCCAGCACACAGTCACAGCTGACCGTTGACCCAGATTTGGACAGTGTCGAATCGTCTGGTTACTGTAAAGTTGTCACACTTCGCTGCGTTGAAAAACAAACTGTAGGTTGCTGACTAAATGACCTCAGCTCACTTTAGTGCTGTACAACTTTGGGTTCACTTGTACATCCAAATAGACGGCCCCCAATGTGACGAGTAGGGTGTATGTAGGGTGGTCAAGGTCAAACCAAGGTCAAATCACACACCATCAGGGATCTTCTGTTTGCTGACGATTGTGCTCTCAGTGCTGGCTCAGAGGCTGATCTGCAGCATAGCATGGATAGATTCTCCGAAGCCTGTTCCAACTTTGGGCTTACCATCAACACGGGGAAAACATAAATCATGTACCAACCAGCTCCTGGCACAATTTATACTGAGCCAATCATCAAGGTAAATGGTGAGAAACTGAATGTTGTGAACAGATTCACATACCTTGGTAGCACACTATCCCAGAACATCGTCATTGATGATGAGGTGAACACCAGGATCTCCAAAGCCAGCAGCACATTTGGCAGACTATACACCAACGTTTGGCATCGAAGTGGCATTAGTCTACAGACAAAGCTGAAGGTGTACAGAGCTGCGGTGCTTCCAGTGCTGCTTTATGCATGTGAAACATGGACTGTATACAGGCGCCACGTAAAGAAACTCAACCACTTCCATACAGTCTGTATGAGAAAGGTAATGAACATCAAATGGCAAGACAAGATCCCGGATACCGCCGTTCTTGACAGAGCTGGTATCACTAGCATCGATACTATTCTGATGCAGTCACAGATTCGCTGGGCAGGTCATGTAGTCCGCATGCCAGACCATCGACTGCCAAAGATTCTCTTTTATGGTGAGATGCAGAAAGGTAGACGCTCCCATGATGGCGAAAAAAAGCGCTTCAAAGACACGCTTAAGGCTTCATTAAAAACCTTTGACATAAACCCTGACACATGGGAAGCTGCTGCGCAAGACCGAACTGCCTGGCGCACATCTCTTCGTAAAGGTGCAGCGGCATGCGAATCTTCCAGAAGAGCAGCAGCGGAACAGCGGAGACAAGCTAGAAAGGACCGTGTAATAAAACCTTCTAGTGATGCAAACATTCCCTGCCCACACTGTCCGAGATCCTTCCAGGCCCGCATCGGGCTCATCAGTCATCTTCGTACTCATAGACTATCCTAACTATCCTAATAATTGGATGAACAGAGTGGTCTTCATCACCCGTGATGGACGAACAACATGTAGGGTGGATGCAAGTTAGACAACACTTATACACCACACGTATAGCTCATTGTCTAAGGAACAACTCCAACAGCGATATCAATCTCCGAACAATATAATATTCACAATAAATCACAATGGACGTAGGGCCATTACAAATATCAGATACATCACCAGTTCCGAGTATCCACACACACACTCTGCTCCTCGGAATAACTACAGCCACAAATAGGCTACTCCACGAATAAATACTGCAACCTCCACTACACAACTCCGGCCCTCTACTCACGCCCCACTATAGGCATCCACCCTTCTCCTCTCTACGCTCTACGCTGTCTACTGTCTGCTCTCTCTCAGCCTCAACTCTCTACTCACTCAGCACACATCTAAACCAACACATTCCTCTCTCTGACTGCCCCTTGCATGCGTATTTACTAAAACCCGTGAAACCCTTTCACGCTCCACTGATCTTCATTCACGCCTCACAAAAGCTAACAGCTTGTCCTAAGCAATGCTCACAAACTCTGTAGCTAAATTATTACCATGCACGCATTCCCAGCTCACAAGAACTCACATGACTAATAAACTCCCGCTGGAGCATGGGAACATTCACACATGCAAAATACTATCAAAGCACTCCGTGACAGTCTACACCTGCCTCTCTTGCCCTGGGGGTTCCAGAACAAGGACTGCATTGTAATGCTATCAACAGGTTTCCTCAGGTTGTGTCCTATCCATCTCCATCATCTTCTTCTCAACTCTTGTTCAACCTGCACCTGTCTTGTCCTCAGTTCCACATTGGTAACCTTATCATACCATTTTAATCCCTCTATTCTACGCAAGCACCCATTTATGAAAGTCTGTAGCTTTTTGGTTGTTGTCTTTATTGTTCTCCATGTCTCAGAGCCATACAATAGGACTGACTTCACATTTGAGTTCAAGATTCTTAATTTCGTGTTGCATCCGATTTCTCTTGATCTCCATATATTTCCCAATGCAACGAAAGCTCCTCTTGCTTTTTGTATTCTTAATTTGATATCACTATCTGTCCTTCCAACTTTGTCTATATGGCTGCCAAGATATGTGTACAATTCCACATCTTGTATTGGTGTTTCTTTAAGTTCAACCCTGTTATCATTACCTGCATTTATTCTCATTATTTTTGTCTTTTCCATGTGTTTTTTCAAACCCAATTGCTGTGACCTCTCATCGAGTGTTTTCAATTTGTCCTGCATCTGATTATGGTTATGGGACAGAAGAGCCAAGTCATCAGCAAAATCCAGATCATCCAACTGCTTAGTCAGAGTCTCGTAGTAAGTTCTTACAATGCTTAAGACTTTTAACAGATTGTAGTGGTGTTTGATGGTATTGTATGATGGTGTTATACTAACTGTAATTGTATGAGGCCAGCTGTGAAGGCTCCTGAGATAAAATGTAGTGGTGAATTGACAGGAGGCCTTTCTTGCTACCACTACGACCTCACACTTATCTTTTTTTGACTAATGAATGTAGCTACGTAAAGTGTCTAGGGTAATGATATGTATTGTGGTGTGTTAGTCATAGATACACTCACAGATATTTAAGTAGATTAATAATATTTAATAAAGATTATAACACACTGAACTAACTCAAGGTGTAAAATTTGTGATAAAGTTATATTACATTTATTTGGTTCTGGATCAATTTTTAGGTTGACCAGAACTTATAAAGAAAAGATTTAGAGTTTATGAAAAGAATGCATGGAATAGTACATCATAAAATGCAGTAGTGTTCATATATAAGTATTATACTAGTTAGTTTATTTAAAATGTTCTAGTAGTCATCTACTTGGGAGGATATTTAATGTTTATACTGTTGGGGTGGCCTCATCACACCTGTCTGTATTGACTATACATTGTCCAGAAAATTGCAGGAATTTTATGAGGGAATAGTACTAAAAACGTTGGTGAACTTCCAGCAGACCAGAGGCTCACTCATCTGTTAGTAGTAGCTCTGGTGCTGAAATCAGGGATTCCCCTCTTGATGCTGACAAGCAATAATAGTGGTCTCTGTCACAAGTACTGCACCGATACACTCAAGAAATTTCACCAACTGGGTAGATACTGCCTTGTTGACAATAGAAACTCACAGCTCTGCAATCAAAGTATGGGCCATGTGTCAAAATCTATTCTCTACCCACGTCTGGACACAACACTGACACAACAACCACATCAAACAGACAGGTCAGATCTCTCTGACCAAACAGCACATTTACCATGGTGGTTTACATCATATAGATCCTCCCAGACTCTAGATTCTGAAAATATTTATTAGTTTACTTCCCTAAAAGAGGATAGGTCAGATGTTTCATTATTCTCAACACTGGATCTGTCTTTACTAACCCTTGCTGGAGTTTATGAGCATTGTTGGTCTCTAGACCCTGACTAGGGCGGGGGGTCTAGATCAAATCCCTACTTCTTTGTAAGGCTAGATTTTGATATGGCAGTATCAAATCACTCAAACATGAAACAATATTCAGAATATATATAAGGAAATAATTTCAATCTTACCAGATTATGAATAAATAACACAGAATTGCTAGCTAAACTCAGCTGAGCTGCTGGCTGTAGTATGGCGTCCCTGAATTTAATTTACTTTCTTATGGAATCACCACGCTTGAAAATCTGTGTCTATCACTGAACAACATTTGAGGAATGACCCCACTTGCGCGCGTCTGAGCGCTAATAATATGATTGTTTGTAGCCAATCACTGCCTAGTTTTAGTTTAATTTCAAATTTCTACACCCAAGTCATTTCAGTCATGCTTCAGTCAAGTATGGATGGTTATCTGTTAGTCTGTCCGTCTCTACTTGTGTTTCTACAAAATTGTTCTTGATTTTTAGAACCAACCTTCCTCTCCCCCCTAAATTTTGTCGTTAAAAGTTATATTTAGACACAGCTTCCACCACCATCCCTTCACTTCCTTACTAAGTAGATTGGAACATCTGCGACTCAAGGTCGTGATTTTGTGTGCAAATAGCGACACTTTTTATTCCATACAGTTTGTCGCTGATGTAATCTACACTGTCCTTTGTCATTATCTTCAATATTATCTATCCGTTTGTAAAATTAAGAACATATTCGTTCACTGCTCAGAATAGGCCATCCGGCCAGCTAATTTTTATTTTCCTAACATGAATATTAAGAAAAAGTTACTTTTTAAATTTGTAATATTTTCTAGTAATTGCGTTCTGCCGCTCAATTCAAATCAAAAGCTTGGTATCGCAAAAGCGTCCAATAAATGACTGTGGCGTATAATATACAAGGTCCCTTCTGTCGAGTTGCTTACTTTTTATGTCAACTTGAGAAACGTGACTTTTCTCCGTTTCCCCCCCCCCCACCCCCCCCCCCCCCCCCCCCCAATTGCGTCTTTCTAGCCTTTCAAATCTCACGCAATCTTTTCTCAGTCATATTTTTTTCCTTTTTATCCGCCGTTCCCCTCCTGTCTAGCAAGTCAATAATTATGGAGGGTGATGACCCGCGGTCTGGGCGATCATGTCTATCAGCAGCCTACGCTTTATGTTTTTATCCTTATATGTTATCTTTGGAGGCATTTTACCGTTGTATCTCTGTTTAATTTCACTACACATCTCCCCACTTGAAAACATGCCTATGGCAAGTTCCAAAACCAGCGATACACATAGGTAAAATTGCTCCTCACGTCTGCCATTACTCTAATTTTGATCACAAGGGTGCCGACTGAGGAAATCTGCACCAACATTCAATTTGCCTGGAATATATTGGATACTAAACTGATAAGGTTGAAGCAATAAAGACCACCTCAACAATCTTGCGTTTTCATGCTTAGCCTGAGACAAGAACACGAGAGGCTGATGGTCCGTCTCCACCACAAAAGTCCTACCATACAGATAGATTTGAAACTTCTTTATTGCCCAGATTAACGCTAAACATTCTTTTTCGCTTGTGGAGTATGCTTGTTCCGCCTTTTTCAATTTGCGGCTTGCATAAGCGACTGGTTTCAGTTCCCCATCAGGTGAAGATGATCTTTGCAACAAAGCCCCTCCGAGTCCTACATTACTTGCATCAGTTCTTAAGACAAAGTCCTGTGTTAAATCAGGCAATTTGAGAATAGGCTTGCTAGTGAGTTTTTCCTTTAACTCTTGGAACGCTAGTTCACATTGTGCAGTCCAAATAATTTTATCTGGAAATCCCTTGCGAGTCAGATCAGTCAGAGGAGCACAAATAGCGTTAAAATTCTTGATGTATTTCTGATAAAATCCGCATAACGACACGAATGATCGCACGTCCTTTTTTGTTTGCGGTCTAGGTGCTCTCTGCAGTTTTTCCAAGTTCTTAGGATCAGGGGTCATATTACCCTGATATACAGTGTGCCCCAAGAATTCCAACTCTTTACATCCAATACAACATTTTGTTGGCCTAGCAGTCAAATTCGCCTCCCGAAGTCTATCAAACAACATCTCCAGAGCTTCAATGTGTTCTTCAAATGTCTCTGTGGCGACGAGAATATCATCCATGAAATTCGTGATACATGGGTTATTCAGGGGATCCAACAATTTGCGCATCATCCTTGAAAACACACTCGGAGCATTTTTCAGTCCGAATGGTAGCATATTGAATTCATAATGTCCATCTGAAGTGCTAAAGGCCAAATAAGGTCTCACTTCAGGCTTCACTGGGATCTGGTAATAGCCTTTACTAAGATCCACCTTTGAAAAGTATTTTGCCTTGTTCAGTCTGGCAAATAACTGTTTTGTGTCTGGTAATGGATCCACTTGTCCTTCTGTGACAGCATTCAGTTTCCTGTAATCTATGCACAGTCTGTGTTCCCCAGACGGTTTCCTCAACAAAACGACACTAGAACTAAAAGATGATTCACTGTGCGAAATAATCCCCTCCTTCAACAAATACTCTATTTCTTCCTTCAATGCCTTCTCCTTCGCGAACGGAATAGAATAGGCTCTCATACAGATTGGGTTTGAGTCTACCAGTTTCATGTCATACTCTAGCAAATTTGTATGGCCTGGTTTATCTGTTAGTACATCTGTATGTTCCTCCAGAACCTGTTGAACTCTCTCCCTCTGGTTTTTAGTCAGGTGCTTACTGACTTTTACCTGTGCTGCGGTTTCACAAGGATGTAATGGGTACTCATGTGAGGTGAGTGGTTCTTTTTGCATCTGGGTTGCAATAGCCAAGGTCAATAAGGGGGTGCTTTCCTGGAGTGGTCTGTCCAGATACTTCTTTAACAGGTTTACATGATAAACTTTTTCCTTCCCCTTTTTGTCAATTTTATAGTTTGTTCTAGACACCTTCTCTAGAACCGTATATGGACCTTGCCAACCAATTTGTAATTTATTCTGGCTTCCGGGTAGTAAGAGCAGCACCTTCTCTCCGACTGCCAGTTCCCTGTCCTTTGCCTTCTTATTGAAATATGCTGCATGTTTCTTCCTGGCTTGTTTCAAATTATCATTTGCCAGTTTCCATCCAGCTTTCAAACGAGTGGTCAGTTCGTTCACATATTGATACGATGAGGTAACAGTCTCTTCCGCCTTCTCATCTGTCCAGGTCCTTAATAGGGCTTCTAATGGACCTTTTATTGGCCTCCCAAATAGCAGAGTTTCGGGAGCCATCCCGGTTGAACTATGTGGTACCTCCCGGTACGCAAACAATGCGGCGGGCAGGAATTGATCCCACAGATCCGGTTTTTCGTGTGCCAGCTTTCTCAGGATAGAAATGAGAGTCCCGTTGAACCTCTCTACCTGGCCGTTCCCTTGTGGATGGTACGGACTACAATGAAAGTGCCTGGCTTGAAATAGCTTAAAAACTTCTTCCGTTAGTTTCCCCTTGAACTGAGAACCATTATCCGTCAAGATTTGATGCGGGAATCCTAATCGGGTAAATATTGTAAGTAGTGCCTCTGCTACATGTTTTGAATCAATTGATGGCAGGGCTACCGCCTCTCCCCACATAGAACAAGTGTCCACCAGAGTAAGGATGTAACTGTTCCTCCTCTTGGTCCGAGTGAGAGGTCCTACAATATCCACTGCAACCCTCTCAAAAGGTGTTCCCACTATGGGCATTTCCCCTAGAGTTGCAGGAGCAGTCCAGTGCTTTGGAGCTACCCTTTGGCATTCAGGGCAGGATTTGACATATCTTTTTATATCCTCCGTTATCCCTGGCCAGAAGTAATGACAAGCTATACGCTGTCCTGTGGCGCTGATCCCCATGTGACCACTGAAGGGAATCGCATGCCCGAGTTCCATCACTTTATCTCTATATGAAGTGGGAAGAACCAGCTGGTTGTAACCATTTGTTCCAGTTCCGGCCTTCCTGTATAAGAGTTTGTTCTTCATGAAATATTCCCCCTTGCTCGGAGGTGTGTGGCATTTGGGCAATTTTTTAAAACATAGCTTGAGTGTCCTATCCTCAGCCTGCGCCTTCCTCATCTCCTCTGGATGAGCATTTATAGGTTCACCTTCTTCCTCCTTCTTCTGTGACCTGGTCTGCACTGTCGCCATGATCACAGGTTTCTCGGGATTTCCCAAGAAGACGTATCTACACCCCAATATCAGAGGGTAGATTGGTTCATCTATCACTGCTGCTCTGATTTCTCCTTCCACATAGCGAGTTTTCACCATTATCCTTGCGATGGGAAGTGTCATGAGTGGTATGTCCTTAGTCGCCCCTTGTATTTCCACTGTTTCTGTGGTATACTGACTTGGGTCCACTAGGCTAGACTTCACAACTGAATCATAATCCAGACCTGTATCATAAAGGCACCTTATGGTGACCCCATTACAAATAACATCCTCACAAACTGGGGGGTGATAAGGTTCCTGTTGTCCCTTAGGATTAACCTTTAATCTTTGCGTCCCCGACTTCATTGCAGCAATGTTTGAAGGTTTCCTTCTACAAAATTCGGTGTTATGGTTATCCCTCTTGCACCATTTACACCATCTTTTTCCTTGGTTCAACGGTTTCCTTTCATTGAACTTTTGGTCATTGAACTGTGAGTTTCTGTCGCGATAGTCATTTCTTGGCCGCTCAAAGTTTGTCCTACCCTTATTTCCCTGCTCTCTATTATCAAATTTATTAAATTGCTGTGGAGCTTTAAAATTGTCTATGTGCTTCTTCTTAGCACCACTTACCTCTGCCTGGGCTGCCTGATACCTCTCAGCAACATTTAAAATTTCCCCCAACCTCTCTGCACCTTGTTCCATGAGAAATTTTCTCATGTCTGGAGCCATGGACTCTCTCAATTGCTCAATCATGATCATTTCTTTAAGATCTTGGGTCTTCCCCAGAGCCGTCCATTTCTCCAAATAGGTTTCCAGTCTAGCAGAGAATTGGTGGTATGTCTCCCCAGACAACAGTTTGGCATTTCTAAATTTCTTACGATAAAATTCACCATTCTTCTCATACCTTAATAACAAAGCCTGCTTTAACATGTCATAATTGTCTTGGTCTTCCCTATTCATCTTAGCAAATACTTCATAAGAAGTACCTCTTAATCCCTGTGATAGCTTTAGACTCCACCTCTCTCTCTCTAACCCATAAGTAGTAGCTAATAACTCAAAACGTCCTAGGTACCCCTCTATGTCATCGTCTTTTTCAACAAAATGGTCTAAATGAAACCCCATAGCTGAGTTTGAGGCTCCCATACTAGGCGTAGCATCTGAGGCAAAAGGGCTGGCACCAATTTCAGGAGCCTGGCCTTGTAATTCCAGCTCCCTTAGTCGTAATTCGTGCTCCCTCTGCAACCTTCTATCTTCTGCCTCCCTTTCGGCCTTTTTATCTTCTGCTTCCCTTTGCTGTCGTTTTTCTTCTGCCTCCCTTTGCTGTCGTTTTTCTTCTGCCTCCCTTTGCTGTCGTTTTTCTTCTGCCTCAATCTGCAGCCTCTTAGTCTCAGCCTCTAATTTTCTTTCAGCCTCTTTTTCTAATCTCCTTTCTTCCCGTTCAATATATTTATCACATTCAGCCGTTACATGTTGAATTAAAATCTGACCATCCATTCCCATCTCCTTTGCGGAGAGCACAGCAGCTGATCTGAATTTGGCTAGCTCCGCCATACTTTTAGACAATATGATAATATATAAAATAAATCTCTAACTAGTAAATCCACTAAGTACTTCTAATTAGTATAGTCTAAATACTTCTAACTAACCAGTTAACTAATTAATTATAATTAATTATCACTGGCTGTGAAGGTTCACCAACTTTTATCTGCAGGGACACTTTTAATTTTCAAGGGAATTTACAATTTTGTTTTCCCTAATTCTATTTCTCCCACTAGGAGATCCTAATATCTCTGTTGGGCTAATTATCCCTGGACAAGACCCCAATATATGTAGTGGTGTTTGATGGTATTGTATGATGGTGTTATACTAACTGTAATTGTATGAGGCCAGCTGTGAAGGCTCCTGAGATAAAATGTAGTGGTGAATTGACAGGAGGCCTTTCTTGCTACCACTACGACCTCACACTTATCTTTTTTTGACTAATGAATGTAGCTACGTAAAGTGTCTAGGGTAATGATATGTATTGTGGTGTGTTAGTCATAGATACACTCACAGATATTTAAGTAGATTAATAATATTTAATAAAGATTATAACACACTGAACTAACTCAAGGTGTAAAATTTGTGATAAAGTTATATTACATTTATTTGGTTCTGGATCAATTTTTAGGTTGACCAGAACTTATAAAGAAAAGATTTAGAGTTTATGAAAAGAATGCATGGAATAGTACATCATAAAATGCAGTAGTGTTCATATATAAGTATTATACTAGTTAGTTTATTTAAAATGTTCTAGTAGTCATCTACTTGGGAGGATATTTAATGTTTATACTGTTGGGGTGGCCTCATCACACCTGTCTGTATTGACTATACATTGTCCAGAAAATTGCAGGAATTTTATGAGGGAATAGTACTAAAAACGTTGGTGAACTTCCAGCAGACCAGAGGCTCACTCATCTGTTAGTAGTAGCTCTGGTGCTGAAATCAGGGATTCCCCTCTTGATGCTGACAAGCAATAATAGTGGTCTCTGTCACAAGTACTGCACCGATACACTCAAGAAATTTCACCAACTGGGTAGATACTGCCTTGTTGACAATAGAAACTCACAGCTCTGCAATCAAAGTATGGGCCATGTGTCAAAATCTATTCTCTACCCACGTCTGGACACAACACTGACACAACAACCACATCAAACAGACAGGTCAGATCTCTCTGACCAAACAGCACATTTACCATGGTGGTTTACATCATATAGATCCTCCCAGACTCTAGATTCTGAAAATATTTATTAGTTTACTTCCCTAAAAGAGGATAGGTCAGATGTTTCATTATTCTCAACACTGGATCTGTCTTTACTAACCCTTGCTGGAGTTTATGAGCATTGTTGGTCTCTAGACCCTGACTAGGGCGGGGGGTCTAGATCAAATCCCTACTTCTTTGTAAGGCTAGATTTTGATATGGCAGTATCAAATCACTCAAACATGAAACAATATTCAGAATATATATAAGGAAATAATTTCAATCTTACCAGATTATGAATAAATAACACAGAATTGCTAGCTAAACTCAGCTGAGCTGCTGGCTGTAGTATGGCGTCCCTGAATTTAATTTACTTTCTTATGGAATCACCACGCTTGAAAATCTGTGTCTATCACTGAACAACATTTGAGGAATGACCCCACTTGCGCGCGTCTGAGCGCTAATAATATGATTGTTTGTAGCCAATCACTGCCTAGTTTTAGTTTAATTTCAAATTTCTACACCCAAGTCATTTCAGTCATGCTTCAGTCAAGTATGGATGGTTATCTGTTAGTCTGTCCGTCTCTACTTGTGTTTCTACAAAATTGTTCTTGATTTTTAGAACCAACCTTCCTCTCCCCCCTAAATTTTGTCGTTAAAAGTTATATTTAGACACAGCTTCCACCACCATCCCTTCACTTCCTTACTAAGTAGATTGGAACATCTGCGACTCAAGGTCGTGATTTTGTGTGCAAATAGCGACACTTTTTATTCCATACAGTTTGTCGCTGATGTAATCTACACTGTCCTTTGTCATTATCTTCAATATTATCTATCCGTTTGTAAAATTAAGAACATATTCGTTCACTGCTCAGAATAGGCCATCCGGCCAGCTAATTTTTATTTTCCTAACATGAATATTAAGAAAAAGTTACTTTTTAAATTTGTAATATTTTCTAGTAATTGCGTTCTGCCGCTCAATTCAAATCAAAAGCTTGGTATCGCAAAAGCGTCCAATAAATGACTGTGGCGTATAATATACAATCAGTCATATTTTTTTCCTTTTTATCCGCCGTTCCCCTCCTGTCTAGCAAGTCAATAATTATGGAGGGTGATGACCCGCGGTCTGGGCGATCATGTCTATCAGCAGCCTACGCTTTATGTTTTTATCCTTATATGTTATCTTTGGAGGCATTTTACCGTTGTATCTCTGTTTAATTTCACTACACAGATAAAAGTCAATTAAATATCTGTTGAAGTCAGTTATATAACTGGAACCACCAGGCCTTTACATCCCTCCACTTTAACAGATGAAAGTCAATTAAATATCTGTTGAAGTCAGTTATATAACTGGAACCACCAGGCCTTTACATCCCTCCACTTTAACAGATGAAAGTCAATTAAATATCTGTTGAAGTCAGTTATATAACTGGAACCACCAGGCCTTTACATCCCTCGACTTTAGCAGATGAAAGTCAATTAAATATCTGTTGAAGTCAGTTATATAACTGGAACCATCAGGCCTTTACATCCCTCCACTTTAACAGATGAAAGTCAATTAAATATCTGTTGAAGTCAGTTATATAACTGGAACCACCAGGCCTTTACATCCCTCCACTTTAACAGATGAAAGTCAATTAAATATCTGTTAAAGTCAGTTATATAACTGGAACCACCACGCCTTTACATCCCTCCTCTTTAACAGATGAAAGTCAATTAAATATCTGTTGAAGTCAGTTATATAACTAGAACCATCAGGCCTTTACATCCCTCCACTTTAACAGATGAAAGTCAATTAAATATCTGTTAAAGTCAGTTATATAACTGGAACCACCAGGCCTTTACATCCCTCCTCTTTAACAGATGAAAGTCAATTAAATATCTGTTGAAGTCAGTTATATAACTGAAACCATCAGGCCTTTACATCCCTCCACTTTAACAGATGAAAGTCAATTAAATATCTGTTGAAGTCAGTTATGTAACTGGAACCATCAGGCCTTTACCTCCCTCCACTTTAACAGATGAAAGTCAATTAAATATCTGTTGAAGTCAGTTATATAACTGGAACCACCAGGCCTTTACATCCCTCCACTTTAACAGATGAAAGTCAAATAAATATCTGTTGAAGTCAGTTATATAACTGGAACCATCAGGCCTTTACACCCCTCCACTTTAACAGTTGAAAGTCAATTAAATATCTGTTGAAGTCAGTTATATAACTGGAACTACCAGGTCTTTACATCCCTCCACTTTAACAGATGAAAGTCAATTAAATATCTGTTAAAGTCAGTTATATAACTGGAACCACCAGGTCTTTACACCCCTCCACTTTAACAGATGAAAGTCAATTAAATATCTGTTGAAGTCAGTTATATAACTGGAACTACCAGGCCTTTACATCCCTCCACTTTAACAGATGAAAGTCAATTAAATATCTGTTGAAGTCAGTTATATAACTGGAACCATCAGGCCTTTACATCCCTCCACTTTAACAGATGAAAGTCAATTAAATATCTGTAGAAGTCAGTTATATAACTGGAACTACCAGGTCTTTACATCCCTCCACTTTAACAGATGAAAGTCAATTAAATATCTGTTGAAGTCAGTTATATAACTGGAACCACCAGGCCTTTACATCCCTCCACTTTAACAGATGAAAGTCAATTAAATATCTGTTGAAGTCAGTTATATAACTAGAACCACCAGGCCTTTACATCCCTCCACTTTAACAGATGAAAGTCAATTAAATATCTGTTAAAGTCAGTTATATAACTGGAACCACCAGGCCTTTACATCCCTCCTCTTTAACAGATGAAAGTCAATTAAATATCTGTTGAAGTCAGTTATATAACTGGAACCATCAGGCCTTTACATCCCTCCACTTTAACAGATGAAAGTCAATTAAATATCTGTTGAAGTCAGTTATATAACTGGAACCACCAGGCCTTTACATCCCTCCACTTTAACAGATGAAAGTCAATTAAATATCTGTTGAAGTCAGTTATATAACTGGAACCATCAGGCCTTTACACCCCTCCACTTTAACAGATGAAAGTCAATTAAATATCTGTTGAAGTCAGTTATATAACTGGAACTACCAGGTCTTTACATCCCTCCACTTTAACAGATGAAAGTCAATTAAATATCTGTTAAAGTCAGTTATATAACTGGAACCACCAGGTCTTTACACCCCTCCACTTTAACAGATGAAAGTCAATTAAATATCTGTTGAAGTCAGTTATATAACTGGAACTACCAGGTCTTTACATCCCTCCACTTTAACAGATGAAAGTCAATTAAATATCTGTTGAAGTCAGTTATATAACTGGAACTACCAGGTCTTTACATCCCTCCACTTTAACAGATGAAAGTCAATTAAATATCTGTTGAAGTCAGTTATAACTGGTAACTACCAGGTGTCTTTACATCCAGCACTTTAAACAGATGAAAGTCAATTAAATATCTGTTGAAGTCAGTTTATATAACTTGGAACTACCAGTCTTTACATCCCTCCACTTTAACAGATGAAAGTCAATTAAAATATCTGTTGAAGTCAGTTATTTATTTAACTGGAACTACCATGTCTTTTTACATCCCTCCACTTTAACAGATGAAAGTCAATTAAATATCTGTTGAAGTCAGTTATATAACTGGAACTACCAGGTCTTTACATCCCTCCACTTTAACAGATGAAAGTCAATTAAATATCTGTTGAAGTCAGTTATATAACTAGAACCACCAGGCCTTTACATCCCTCCACTTTAACAGATGAAAGTCAATTAAATATCTGTTAAAGTCAGTTATATAACTGGAACCACCAGGCCTTTACATCCCTCCTCTTTAACAGATGAAAGTCAATTAAATATCTGTTGAAGTCAGTTATATAACTGGAACCATCAGGCCTTTACACCCCTCCACTTTAATATTATTGTTGTTTATAGTTTCTTCTTGATTTTGTTTTTGTTGATTTGTATTTTAACATACAGGCCATAATTGATAATTGTGATTGTCCCTATTTACAATGATTTGACAAATGTGATGCCACTTTCTTATATCATACAAGCATAATTGATAATTGTGATTGCCCCTATTTACAATGATTTGACAAATGTGATTCCACTTTCTTATATCATACAAGCATAATTGATAATTGTGATTGTCCCTATTTACAATGATTTGACAAATGTGATTCCACTTTCTTATATCATACAAGCATAATTGATAATTGTGATTGTCCCTATTTACAATGATTTGACAAATGTGATGCCACTTTCTTATATCATACAAGCATAATTGATAATTGTGATTGTCCCTATTTACAATGATTTGACAAATGTGATGCCACTTTCTTATATCATACAAGCATAATTGATAATTGTGATTGTCCCTATTTACAATGATTTGACAAATGTGATGCCACTTTCTTATATCATACAAGCATAATTGATAATTGTGATTGTCCCTATTTACAATGATTTGACAAATGTGAGACCACTTTCTTATATCATACAGGCATAATAGATAATTGTGATATTCCCTATTTACAATGATTTGACAAATGTCATGCCACTTTATTATATCATACAGGCATAATTGATAATTGTGATTGTCCCTTTTTGCAATGATTTGACTAATGTGATGCCACTTTCTTATATCATACAAGCATAATTGATAATTGTTATTGTCCCTATTTACAATGATTTGACAAATGTGATGCCACTTTCTTATATCGGCAGTTGTTCATATTATTTGGAATTGAAAACAATATACATCCCCATTATAACCCATCAGAGGTTGAACAGGATATTGCTCTTCTTTAATTTAAAAAAAAATGTTGGCAAAGAAGGAAATGAAAAGGCGGATACAGAAGCTAAGAAAAGAACAAATATCAGAAACCAAATAAATGTTGGGATGAGTAAAAGAAAAATCAAAAACTTGATTAAAATAAAAATAACTGAGGAATGGACAGTAGAGTGGGATGGAAGTCTGAAGGGCAAACTTGCATATAAATTGTTAAATGCTCCAACAAGAACATGCCAGAGAACTAAATATTCCTAGCAATAAGAAACTTCTTAGACTGCAACTAGGAATGGGCTATTTTAGAATAGAAGAACCGTACTGTGCAGACTGTCTAGAAAAAAAAATGATATAAATATTTCCTATTAAAATATAGGAAGTATGAACAACAGAGAAAACCAATATTAGGTTATTTACAGGCATGTGATGCATCCATAACTGTGGAACAGGTAATGAGAATAGATAGACCTAGAGAATTGTACAATATGTTAAACAGTATGTAACAAGAACTAAAATTAATATATAAAGATCAATCATGGTGGTAGGAAAAGGTTTATTCTGATGGGATGCTTGTATGGCTGATGTCAGATAACACTAGTCAACAAATTTTCAAAAGTTATTTGTACCAGAAATTAAATATACAATTTCTTATTGATTTTTACATGCTGATTTCAAATATCATAATGAAATTCACCAATTGGCTCTGTTTTTTTTTTAAATCATGAATTTACATTACAGTAATACAAATACTTCCCGTGTTTTGCCGACACCTATAGGGTGAAGCTGGAGTGTCCTCTCCAGGGCGCGAGCTTGGGCACAGTTATATGGAGATCAAGCTGTTGCCCATGCAGCATGTTCCCCCTCTCCACACAGCCAGTAGATCCAAAGGAACGGCAGTAGCCGATACAGTTTGGTACCAGCAATGTCGCAGGAGTTGCCAGAATAATGTCGAATCGACATAAGACTGCCTTAGGGACTCCGACTCCGGATTTATCCTCAGGGTTTACTCCCGAAGCCAATTCCACAAATGGATATTCCCACAAGGCAGCGGTGGTTTGAATTCCGAGTTCCTTCTCTTAGATAAGCTACCAACCAAGGATCACGAGCCCTATCTGCCTGAAGCTGCTGGTTTTAAGGCGCCAGTCGCTCGCCTTTGCCCCTTCTCCCGTCAGTGGAAACAGTTCCGCTGGGCTCAAATTGAGCAACACGTGAAGGCCGGGAGTTGGACTTGGTTGTCAGAGGCTGTTTGCGGTGTCTACGCCGCATCCTCGGCATCTCGTGGAAAGATAAAGTGACAAATGTCGAGGTGTTGTCACGTGCTGGCCTTCAAAGTATGTATACGCTGCTTAGACAGCGCAGACTTCGCTGGCTTGGCCATGTTCACCGCATGGAAGATGGTCGCATCCCAAAAGATATCTTCTACGGACAATTAGCAGATGGCAAGAGAACAGTTGGGCGACCACAGCTGAGGTTCAAAGATGTGTGCAAGAGAGATATGAGGGCACTGGACATGGATCCTGCAATATGGGAGGATGAAGCTGCCGATCGCACTAGGTGGCGATGCTATTTACGGCGCCACCTCAGATTGGGCGAAGAGACGCTCACACAACAGGCGGAGGTGAGGAGAAAACGTCGAAAGGAGCACCAGGAAAATAAGCAGCTGAGGGCTGCCACCTCAGGGGCGCATTCCCATGGTCAGTTATGCCTGAAGGGGCTATTATTATTATTTTATTAATACAATTAATGTATTCCATGTTTAATTTCCCCTCTGGGGTGACACAGCTATAGTCATTCTACTTTAGCCATTATATAAAAATTGTGGTTACATACTCAATTAATTGATATTTCAAACATAAAATGATAAAAAAAAATAAAAAACATTATTGTAAAGTTCACATATCATGTTTATAAAAGGGCGCACATTTTAACCCGTTTCCGTCATTATTCAGTTGCTGTTCGAGCTCTCTTTGCTTGCTTCTTGTAGTCAATCGATGAGGTGTCTCTCATCACAGTCCAACAGTAATCAGCAAGCATTGAAGGGCTCCAATTGCCTTGATACCTTGTCTCCATAGCAGCAATGTCCTGGTGAAATCGTTCTCCATGCTAATCACTGACCGCTCCATAGTTTGATGTAAAGAAATCTAGATGAGAATCCAGAAAATGAATTTTCAAAGACATGCTGCAGCCAAGACTCTTATACTTCAGAAGGAGATTTTCTACAATTTCTTTGTAATTATCAGATCTGTTGTTTCCAAGAAAATTGTCCACCACTGACTTAAATGCTAGCCATGCTGCTTTTTCCTTGCCATGCAACACGCAAAGACACTCGTCATCATGAAGAAGTTTTCGAATTTGCGGACCAACAAATACTCCCTCGCTTATTTTAGCTTCACTCAGTTTTGGAAATTTTCTGATGAGGTATTTGAAAGCCTCATCTGTTTTCTCCATTGCCTTGACAAAGTTTTTCATGAGACTCAGCTTAATGTGCAAGATTGGCAACAAAATCTTGCTGGTGTCGACAAGTGCTGGGTTCTCAACGTTCTTACTGCCAGGCTGCAATGATTGCCTGATTGGCCAATGTCTTCTGATGTAATGGTCACTTTGTGCAAGGCTATTCCACTCACAGAGAAAGCAACAGTACTTGGTGTATCCACCCTGTAGTCCAAGCAAAAGAGCGACCACTTTCAAGTCACCGCAAAGTGACCAATGATAATGATCGTAGTTTATACACTTTAAAAGCTGCTTAATGTTTTCATAAGTTTCTTTCTTATGAACTGCGTGACCAACTGGAATTGACGGTAACACATTACCATTATTCAACAAAACAGCTTTAAGACTCGTCTTGGATGAATCAATGAAAAGCCTCCACTCTTTCGGTATGTAATTGATTTTGAGAGCTGCCATTAAACCAGAAATGTTGTGGCACGAAGAAAGCTCACCCTCTTTGAAAAAGAATGTAATAAGCGGCTTCTGACGGTTCCTATACACAGAAATTGTAACATCTTCTGCCAGGAGATTCCACTGTTGCAATCTGGAACCCAAAAGCTCCGCCTTGTTCTTCGGTAATTCAGATCTCTTACAAGATCATTCAGTTCACCTTGGGTTATTAAGTGTGGTTTAGTGGATGTAGTTTGCTCAAAATCTGGGTCGCTTGAGGTTGATGGTTCAGGACCACCAATGTCCTCTTCTTCATCAGTGGAAGCAGCTGAAAATGATTCTGGCACTTTGGGAACTGGTAGGTCATCGCCATGTGGTACCGGACGTATTGCAGAGGGGATGTTTGGATATTCCAGAGTTCATTTTTTCTTCTTTGATATGCCTTTCCCAATTGGAGGGACCATGCAAAAGTAACAGTTGTTGAGATGATCAGTGGGCTCTCTCCAAATCATTGGGACTGCAAAAGGCAAATGCCTTTTGCCAGTCAACCACAGTATCTAAGATGTTGCTGCACATGTGTGGTAGCAAATGTTTGGATTAGCCCAGCTCTCATTGATAGAGATATGTCCTAATACTGAAAGTTGTTGTTAAGTATCATGTAATAGTTAGGCGTCTTAGATTTAATCGCACTTCAGTTAAATTTAGTATTATGTTACGTGACAAGTGTCTCATAATAGGCCACATAGCTTTGTTCATAAAATCTTGAGCTCCAGTTCTATAACACGCTCTAACTAGGCATTTCTAAGATGAGCTGAAACTACTGATAGTGGGCAGACGTATTGGTTGCTGTTTGCGTCTCAGATTACTTATCAGATCTTTTTGATCTCTCTCTCTCGTTCATTTGTCATAGCTCTCCAGTAAATAGAGAATTGTTATCCATCAAACGTACGTCGCAGTGTTTCACTTTTGAAGTTCTTTTATTGGTTAATTTGATAAAAAATATTATATCTGCCACAACAGTTGTGTTGATACTATAGAGAATGTTCTCTCACTCTAGAATCCTGTGCATCCAATCATAGTAGCGCAAAGCATATGTGGCCATTACGCCTAGTGGCGTCCTTATGGGCAACAACAAATTGATCAATCTATCGCTGTTTATCCATGGACACGCCTAGTGGCGTCCCTTGTGGGAACAAAAACAGACCAAACAATCTATCATTGTTTCCGTAATCAGATTGGTTGGCAAGCAGGTGATCAGCCCACTGTGCGAAGTTTTTATTGCGCAAATGGGGTAAACCAGCCCCATGCCATACCCTCACTTTATCCGCCTTTTACGTTACATGGCATGGTAGGGTGCAGTGTTTACTAATCTTTTGCTCCCATTTTCTGGCCCCGGTTAAACACCCAAGTTGCGTATCCCATATATATAAATTGACCATAATTAAATAAACTAGTAGCATATATCTTGAAAACTAGAGCCAATCAACATTTTTTAATGTCATTTTCGTTTTTAGCACACCAAAATTAGTTAAGATCAGCTATTTTCATTTCAGAGAACAACAGAGGTAAAAAACCATCACCAGATTCTAATGAAGGCCCAAACATTCTCAGATCAGAAGTAGAGAATGCCATTCATATGATACAAAAAGGAAAATCAGCAGGCATGGATAACATAAAAAAATTGACAAATGATTAGAAGCTCTGGAGAGCTTTGGTATAGATAACAATCACAAAAATATGCAACGATATATACAATTACAGGATATATACCACACGACAAGAAGACATCATTTTTTTATAACATTGCCCAAAAAAATCCATATGCCAACAGAATTTCAGACTTCAAGAACAATCAGCCTGATGAGTCATGCAATCAAGATACTGCTCAAAATCATACAGAAAGAATAAAAAGTAAGTAGACAGCGAAATCCAGGAAGAACAGTTTTGGTTTTAGACGAACAGTGGAACAAGAGAGCAATATTTTGCCTAAGAATATTAGCAGAAAAAATTATAAAGAGGTCCAAAAAAGTATGTTAAAGGGCAATTTTTACTATCTTGCAAATATAATATCATTTCGATATATCTAATGATTTTGGTAGCAAATTATTGTGTAAGTACATGGTTTTTAACTTTTTAAGTGGTTTAAGGAGAATGTCTATTTTTGTGTTTAGCTCCTTGAAATTAGTTCCGTCATCTTCGATCGGAGCTCCGCTAGAGGGAGATTTAGGTACCTACTGTGAGATTTATTCTTTTGGCTGATGTAGCGTAAAGATTGTTTCTTGTGCTTTCAGTCATGATCTTATGGCCTAGAATTCATACGAAGTTGTTTGATTTTATGAAGTAGGACGAGCTCTGTCTTATTGTATGCGGATATTTTTTCTTTTTTTTTTTTTTTTTTTAACATTTCTAAGGACGAACTAATTTTGCGTTGTCCGACTAGAAGAAAAGGTCAAAGGCTATGACAGCGGGGAAGCTATCGCTAGCAGGTTGGTGTAAGTGATTCATGGCTGCCATCCAGTGATGGATGCCCGAATTCCTGTTTGTAGCTCTGGCTTTTTTGCCGGAAAAAAGTGATCATATAAGTAGATGGGATGGGAAAAGACATGTGATCAGTCATAATAGACATGTCTCGGTAGTGTATCTCTATACCCCAGTGTTTATTCTCTTTTGCCAAGGAATGGCAAAGTTATATTTCGCATAGAAAGGTAAAACCACAATTTATTATGAACTTGGGCTTCGCCATCGTTGTCGATAAGCAGATGCACAGTGGTACTTTTGAAAAGAATATTTATTCAAAGGAAGATGACATTCCTATGTATCAGCACTAGATTACATGTGAGAACCCATGTCTGGGATTCCTATATCTTTATGGAAAATATATATATATTGAACTTTACGTGAAGGGATATTCGCTAGACGAGGTTAGGTCTAGGAGCCTTCCTATATATTGGTTATGGTCTGACGTGCCCAGTCAGTAAAGCCAGATGATTTACATGATGGAACTCTGAATGCTTATTTACGAATGCTCCATTATGATATTTGCCAAGCATGAATGCTAACTTAAGATGATATTCCTGTGATCAACATTATGCTGTCTATGTCGACATTTGTTCCTGTAACCATACACGTACTGTCCAAGTGTGCGTCCCATTAAATGTTATAAAAAGACCACCGTAGTTCCAGTACTTCTTGAATTCGAACAGTGTGAGTATGAGTGATGTACTACCAACCTGTCAACTCTATCGAATCATTCTACCATTCGCGTACTGACATTCCTATACACACTCATTGTCTACACTCACATTCTTGTCGGAGCCTCATCACGTTCCAGGACAAGATGACCTGTATGACCAAAACTGTGCTGGGTTTAATGAGTTGACAATCGTTACACTTTACTACACCAGTCCCAACATCTACATTTATCCACTGGTGGAACATCAACAGTACAACTCTACAGTGATGTCAGCGTGACCTGTCCTGTCGAGAGTATGCAGTAACTAGGTCAGCGTTTGTTGACATTTGGTTCGTTGGACATTTGCCATACAACTGACAGTGTTACACAGCAAGCTTGGTTGAAACATAGAACATTACACATCAGGACTGGAGAATATTTGACAGTGTTTGCGAAAGAAAATGTTATTGAACTGAGAAGTCCTACATTGATTGTTATCATTCAAATCAACGATGGAGCTTCTATTTCTGTGTTGAATTTAAAATAATTAGACCAGAAGTATTTGTTTAATAAAGTACCACAGTACTGTACTATTAGGCAGTGTAACTGAGCCTTCTTTACAACACATTCTTTCTGCAACACTCTATTTACATCATATTGCCATACTATTTATGCATTTATGTATTTATGTTTAACTATTTATATGTGATATTTGTTTGTATCCAGCGGGTTGTTGTTTCGGTTGGGCTGTGTCACACAGCAGAGTATCCCACGTAATAGAGGGTCTGATGTGTGCGTTTCTATAGGTGCAATTTTCTTCATTGAAAATTTGCTGCGACAGCTGTTGCTATTAGTGTTAGCTGTGAAGTCTGTACTCATTGTTGTTTTTTGTAATATTCCTCTGTTCTTTAGTTTGTTTTGATTTGTTTGTAATTTGTTGGTCTACCCTATTCTATCTTTCAGTTCTATTCTCAATTTATATTTATATACTGTGGCGTTATTTGTATTTGTTATCCTCTTGCGGTTTATCTTTTATTGTTTTTCCCATTTGATTTATTTCATTTCCGCAAATGTTTTCATGTTCTTCTGTATAACTGTTTTGTTTTGTGCCTGATCGACATACACTATTTAAAATATAGTTGATCATATAAATTGATGTACAAGAATCAACTGATAGTTAATTGCTATTACTAAAGGTACACAGTTGATGATATAAAACACTATTTCTGGTGCACTGCACTTATATTATAAAGTGAACCAGCAACTTATAGCTGTTATTATATAAGGATTTATACAAGACCTTTGTAAGGCTTGTTTCCCACAGTGATTGGGATAGTTAAGTACTATTTTTCCACAGGTTAAAAAGTTATCATACAAGGTCTTTGATTAAGACTAAGAAAGTAAATTTATTTACTTTTGCAAATTACTGATCTTATTAGACAAGATGTCTGCCTTGGATTATTTTATCACACAAGGCAGGGCTCTTGATATGACTAGTCAGCAATTAGAACAATGGGCAGTTGCTCAATATGACAAAGCATTAGCTGCAGAAGAGAGAAAAGCATTGATTGAAGAAAAGAAATTAGCAGCTGAGGAGAAAAGATTAGAAGCTGAGGAAAAAAAATTACAAAGAGAGGATGAACAAAAGAAATTGCAGATACAGACTGATGAAAAAAGATTCCAGATGGAAATGGAAAAAGAGAAAAGAAAAGATGAAGCTGCTGCAGAAGAGAAAAGATTACAAAGAGAAGCTGAAGCTCAAGAGAAAAAAGCAATAAGAGAACATGAACACCAAAAAGAACTTTTAGCATTTGAGTTAGAAAAGTTAAAGTTAACAAACATAAGTGATGGTAATCAAGCATCTAGTGGTAATGGTAAACCCTTTACTTACAAGGTCAAGGTACCAGCGTTCAACCCTTCCAGTGATGACATAACATTCTGGCTAAACAGATTTGAACGCTCGTGTCGAGCACATAATGTGGACAAATCACAATATGCTAACCAGTTATCAGAAAATCTGAAAGGTTTCTCAGAATTCATTGCAAGGACACGTCTTACATTTGATCGTTGGATTGAGCTATCCAAAACAGAAAAGACTTATGAAGCCCTTATGGACTTGATACTCAGAGACAAGATTATGTCAAGTATAAATAAACCTTTCCTCGAATTCTTACATGAGCGTAAACCTAAGTCTCTAAAAGAAATGGAACAGTATTGTACCCAATACGTCACTGCACATCCGGACGTAGCTATTAGCAACAGTAAGGTTAAAGAAGGTATGCCAGTTGCTTCTGCAACACCATACAACCCTAATCACTCTCACAAATTCCAAGGACCTCAAAATAGGTTTAATAAAAAAGGTAACTATTACAGTTATCAGAACCAAGGTAACCAATCATTTCAGGGTTCTTCTTCGAATACCTGGAGAAGAGCTGACAGCCCTCGATTCAGGGGTGGTCATAATTACAGGAACTTTCGCAAAGGAAGTCATTCTAGAAACTATCCAAGTTTTCCTTCATGGAGACAACAGGATCATAATTACCGAGATACTCATTATAATGAATATGATGATAGTAACCAAAGGAGCTATGATTCAAACCCGAGTAGAGGTTATAATAGTGGAAACAATGATAAGTACAGAGGCAATAATAACAGAGGTAGAGCACAATTCAAAAAACATAAAGCTCATTACCAGGCGAACTTTGCACAGCAAGAGTCCCACGAAGCCTATAAACAAAATAAAGATAATGATGACTCTAATAATATGGCATGTGCCGCTTTTGATTTTGGGAGAGCATCTCAGTGCCCCCAATGCAAAACATTATTTGAGCCAACCACAGTGTCTACTTTAAGCTGTGGGCATCCTCTTCCCGCCCTTCCTGCGTCAATCGCGCATGATGGGAGAGGTTCTCTTGTCTTACACAAAGGTTTAGTAAATGACAATCCAGTCTCAGTACTTTTTGATTCTGGATGCACAACTATTGGGGTTAGGCAGTCACACATAGATCCTTCTCATTCTACAGGCAAAGTAGTCAAATGCGTAACATTTGGCGGCACCATAGAGAAATACTCTACCGTAA